>JAODKF010000068.1:866723-894018 GCA_026779585.1 Mormyrus proboscirostris | reverse complement strand
CGTGGCCGCATCACCACCTCGGGTGTGCATTATTTTCTAATAATTCAACGGCCCGTCGTCAATTATTCCTTACTTAACCAGCATGCTGCGGATGTCCATTAACCTGCATTAACCAGCATGCTGCGGATGTCCATTAACCTGCATTAACCAGCATGCTGCGGATGTCCATTAACCTGCACTAACCAGCTTGCTGCGGATGTCCATTACACAGTTTGGACTCTGTTCCACAGTGGCTCCAGTCTATTCCATGCTGTTAAAGGCTCTTCCAGGTGCCGGAGTCAGAAGGGACTAGATGATCTGGTCAGATATCCGGGAAGCACTGTCTAAGTGGCTGATCTGTGTGGACAGGGACTTCCGGCTGTCCGTCTTCAGCCTCGCCCTCCCCCGGCCGTCTCTGCTGCACTCCGTCCCGAGATAATGGCAGGAGAATGCTGCCTTGAACTCCCCCCGAAACTTCCCTGAGAAAGGGCCACACATGGAAAGTTCAAAAGGAGCACACACTTGGATTAGCTATCCTCTGGGCCTTTTTCTATAATGTTTAAAGTGATTTTGAGACCTTTTGAGAATGCAGATTCGCGATTCCTTAGCTGATGCACCGTCGGTTATTGTTGGACCAGTATTACTGGCCAGAGAAAATTTTTCCCGTTGCTGTTTTAAAAAGCATTATGGAATGACTATAGCATATGACTTATTATATGAAAATGCACTAACAGTACCCCCTGCAATACATTAGACAAACTCTGAACGTTTCAGTGTCCTCTGGATACTGGCATTTTCTCAAAATCAATGTTAGAAGCCAGACCTGCAGCCAGCAATATATTTTGTGGGAGGTCCAGCAACCCTGCTGTATATTTTGTCTATCAGGGGGTGGAGTGGGCTACGTGCCCATAAGGATCATAACAAAAACTGGCTTTGATTCAGAAATAACCGCTATGATCTAGCATGTCATGCTGAGTGTGGCCAGCAGATGGCGATCAAGACAGGCTGTCAGCTGCCACTCCAAGGAAGGCGGTCAAGGACTCACCGCTGAGAAAGTTATAAATAATCGGGTTTGCCGCGCTGTTGGCATAAATCAGCCAGTGTGAGAAGGTGAAGCAGGCGTAGACTGTCTCTCTGCTGTTTGTGTTCTTAAATGCTCCAAAGACTCTGTAGAAAGAAATGTGACAAACACATCCTTTACAGATGCATGCCGGAGTATACCTATTCACACTCAAAATAAACTTAATTACAATTGATGTTAAATACATTCATTTTCTGTAATTGCTTTTCTTATTCAGGGTCACGGGGGGTCTAGAGCCTATCCTGGAAGATGGGGCACCAGCCCACAGCAGCGCACACTCACACATGCGCACCTACGGGCAATTGGGTAACACCAATTAACCTCAGCATGTTATTGGGCTGTGAGGGGAAACCGGAGAGCCCAGAGGAAACCCCATGATGACACGAGGAGAACATGCAAACTCCACTCCACACAAGCCTTGGCTGAGACTCAAACCCAGGTCCCAGAGCACTGCGCCCCATGCTCCCCGTTTAATAGAATCACCAATGTTAATATTTTTTACAAACAATTGAACTGTTTAAATTGATGACTTCAAATTATCTAATGAAATCATAGCTAACAAAAAATCTTTCAGAGGCAACTTTTGTGAGAGCACTCTTGTTGGCCTTTACAAGATTGTAAAATGTATCATTTAAATTTTATTATTTTTATTTAACAATTTATTATAATTTTATTACATTTATTACTTCCATTCAAATTTAAGCAAATATTTTTAGTTCCCCGTCAGAATTAGGTGATCAGTGGTCATTGTTAACACACCACAGCACACAGTGCACTACAACGAAATGTGTCCTCTGCATTTAACCCATATGTGACTTTAGTGACATAGCAGGGGGCGGCTAATTCAGCGCCCGGGGAGCAGTGCTTGGGGACGGTACCTTGCTCAGGGTACCTCATTGGTGACTTGTTGGTGGGGGATTCGAATCGGCAATCTTCCAATTACAAGTGTGCTTCGCTAACCATCAAGCCAGCACTGCCCCGTGCGAAGGCAGACTGCCCCGTGAGAAGGCAGACTGCCCCGTGAGAAGGCAGACTGCCCCGTGCAGCGCCGCACTTGGATGTGTCTGAAGTCTCGGAGCTTGACTTCCCTACGTGTCTCCTACAAATGGGCCTTGAACTTGTTTGGAGGTTCTAGCAGGGGAGCGCAGCTACTCGTAAAAATAATAGATAATAGAATTGGTAGCATATGACTTGGGTTATCGTCGTCATGTTTCCTGTAGGAGATGGACTCTCATGTGCGAAAGCCTTCACATCACCCCCTAGCTGTGACTCTCGCGTGCTAATGCAGCGGGATGTTTCAGAATGCCGCCACATCGCCCCTAGCTACGACTATCTCGTGCTAATGCCACAGGATATATCAGAATGCCTTCACATCGCCCCCTAGCTGCGGCTCTCACGTGCTAATGCCGCGGGATGTTTCACAATTCCTCCACATCGCCCCTAGCTGTGACTCTCGTGTGCTAATGCTGAGGGATGTTTCCGAATGCCTCCACATCGCCCCTATCTGCGACTCTCGCATGCGAATGCCATGGAATATTTCAGAATGCCTCCACATCGCCCCCTAGCTGGACTGAGAAGGCTTTCCATGTCTTTCTTTTTTTTTTATATCTTGAGTAAATAAGACAGTAAACGCTTTAAAAACTTGCCAAGTAGCTGTAGCAGCAGAACGGACTGAAAGACAGACTATTAAAGTTATGAACGGACCCTGGTGTGCAGTGAGTGATTTTCAGGGCTGCTGTTAGTTAGCAGGATGAGGGATCACAGCGGTGAACTCCTCTGTTTCTATGGCAATCGATCACAAGCTCCCTCAGGCATTTAACAATCTGCAGCTGGTCCTAATTGGGCTGATTGTCCTTTATGGTGGTTTCAGTGTCAGCTGTGCGCTTTTGCGACAGTTGTTGAAGGAGGTCAGATGGAAGTATTGAGGAAGGCTCCCCACCTCTGTAGTGCTCTTGGAGGGGTTTAGGTGGGGGTTAAGTGTTTCGGCTAGTTTTAGTGGGTTTTAGTGTGCTCTCTCTGGCCTGGGCTTTCAGTACCATGTTTTGTTGGGTTTGAAGAACAGTCTGCTTTCACCTCCCTGCATTCTCTGTCCTGTTCATAAAAACATCTCCTTCATGATATTAGTATGGCATCATAAGAGGGCTGAAAATCATCCCAGCCAGCTTGTTTAGTACATGGTGGTGCAGGTTTAATCAGAGAAAAGAAGACATGGTTGAATAAAGGACCTGGGTCTAGACTAGGCGTCCCTTAATGTCATCCTTGTGAACCAGAACCAGCCACACACTCTGATACCTTTTCATAACGTTGAGCACACTGATGGGGAGGTAGCAGAGTGCAAAAACCAGCAAGACCACCATCAGCATGCGGGCCGTCTTCCTCCTGCAGTGAATCTGCTTGATTTCTGCAGATGCTGTACTGCTGCGCACCTTGAAGAGCTCAACGGTACCTCCTGCCCGGGCCGAGCACTGCAGGGACTGCCACTTCCTCAGTGAGACGGACGATGACCCAGGGATCTGTGGACACGAGCAATAAGTGTGTGCAGAGCACCTCGTGCAAACTCAGGGTGAAACCCTCTGGGATTCATGATATCCTAACTGGCATATATAGCATCACCTGCATAATGGTTTCTGAATAAGTGATGCCCAATAAAAAGGCTTCACGGTACCATAATTGCATCTTCATGTACATTAACACATTCATAAATGATACATTGCTTTGGAAGGTCTAATGCAGGACTGTAGAAAATGCCACCCTACAGTAGTAAGTGATGGATTACTCAAGGGCAAGAATCCTTCATGGTCTCAAGGTGCATGTGCATGTAACGGAAGGCAAGATGATGAATCTGTCAGTTTCTTATTGTTCATTAATGGAGGAAGATTGGGAGATGCATTGGGTCTGGCTATGAGTATGTCAGCCTTTGTATTTTGAGAATGAAAGCAGCTCTCATGGTAAGACGATTATGCCTCTGAGAAGAGGCCGGCTTACCTGATGGCACCAAAGCTTGTGGAATATCTGGATGTAGGCCAACACCATCAGACACAAAGGAGCAAAGTAAGTCACGATAAAGAAGCAGGTGTGGTACATTTTGGCGTAGATCTCATCTGGGGAGCACAAAGAATGGAATCATACATGTAAGGAGACCAGCTGGATGTTAGCAGACTGTTAGGCCCGGAAAATTAATTTGCATGCAAAAATCCATCCATACAAGGTCTTCAATGAGAATTGTGAGAACTGAACCACTTTGAGCATGAATGCAATGTCATTCTGATTCATGACAACTGAGTGTCCATGGCTGAAACTTTGGTCTGTCATCTAAATCAGGAGACTCTTGGGGAAGCCTTGTGCAAATATCAATCCCTCTTTAGTCAGCAGAAAAGAAAGCTAACAGTGATTCTGTTTCCCGCCAAACAGAGAGTAGTGTTAGTATGACTTTTTACCATAGCATACAAAAAACATTTTCATTGTCAAGAAAGAAAATTGAGAAATTTCAAAATGTAATCTGTTAATAATCTGGATGGGATACAGGAGGTTACATGCAGTGGTTAAGAACACAAGAAATTTTCAAACGAGAGGAGGCCATTCGGCCCATAAAGCTTGTTTAGGGGAGAACTTAACTAATAGCTCAGAGTTGTTAAGATTTTATCTAGCTCTGATTTAAAGGAACTCAAGGTTTTAGCTTGCACTACACTAACAAGAAGAGTCTTCCATATTTTAACTACATGCTGTGTAAAGAAGCGCTTTCTCAAATCCAGTGTAAAATTTTCTCCTGCTAATTTCCACCTATTTCACCACGAGTTATTGTATTTGAACTAATACCAAAGTAACTATAATCGAAGCATCACCGCCCTTGACTTAATCTTCACACAAATAGAGACGTAACCCAACATCCTATTGGCCTTTTTAATTGCTTCATACTGGCAAGAGTGGGATATGGAAACACAAATGGCTCCCAGTATCAGACTCACCTCCCCAGTGCTCATCACACACAGTAAAGAGGCTAGTCTTGTTGGACAGCTCAGGCAGCAGGCTAGTGGTCTCCATGACTATGGCTTGTGGGACCATGATGATGCAGGACAGCATCCAGATGAGTGCGATGCTCTTGCGGGCTCGTAGCGGTGTGCTCTTGAACATCAGAGGGTGGCAGATGGCGTACCAGCGGTCCTGGGCGACGAAGCTGAGCGTCAGCACGGAGACACACACCGAGATGGTCTGTGGTTTCCCGGGAGACGAAGAGAGAGACAGAAACAGAATGGACACCTATGAGGAAGTCTGTCTGTTGTCCTGTGTGGGGTTTACCCGAGGAATCCCCTTGAAGGGCTTCAGTCATTTTGTGCTCTGGTTTTGTAATTAAAAACTACAGGCTAACAAAATACTAAAGTAAAAAACTGGTAGAATTACAAACTAATTAAGATTCCTGTTTAGAATTTATTATTGAAAACCATCTTCATATAAGATGTAGTCAAATGGCACACATATTTATTGTGTACGGCTTGGTACAACATTTTTGGCTCAGTATGCACAATGAAACAAATAAATACATTTATTTAGCACTGGCAGAACCTAAATTCACAAATTGATGTTCAATATGGAACACATCATGCTAATTGTGGCTGCAATTTGGTTATGGCTAATGCTGGTCAGTCATAATCGGCGGTCTGGGAACATTTTCATTTCCCAGTAAAATATTATGTTTACAATATGCAAACAAGCATTTGTTGGGTTTTGTTATAGACATGTTGAGAGATGCATTACTTTTGGTTTATGACTGTTCTTAACTGTCTTTGTCTTTGCATGTTCAATAATACTTTTCAAAACAAATTCTGTTTTACCAACTTCACCAAAATTGTATCGAACCGTGAATCCAAAACTGCGGTTCATTCCAAGTAATGACTTTTGGGTACCATTAAACCCAATATGGTTCTATATTGTAAGCAGTTATTTCATCACGGTAATGGTATGGACCAGCATAATTTACCCCCTTGCGGTTTGCTTCTGGTTTATTCCACTGTAGTTAGTATGGCGATTAAAGTGGACTTCAAATAGAGATCCATTCCGCCGATGTCTGTCTTCCTTGGCATTATATTAACACACACCTGAATGCTCCAGACCCACAAATGCCCAAAGCTTCTGCTTTTATAGGCGTGATCACAAGTGCCGATGATAAATCACATCCATTTGATTAGCAGCGCCTGGCAGTCACTAGCCCTCTTAATCCCCATGGAAGCAGTAGGGGTGTACTTAATTTTTCACACAGTGCTTCAGCATTATGGCTTAGTTTTTGTTAAAGAAATAATGACACAGTGTAATATGTCATGTGCTGTCGTTCATCTGAGGTTGCACTTACCGAACTTTAACACTTAAGACCAGATGATTTTTTTATTACGTCCTGATACATAAAACCATAGATTTGAAACAGGTGTGTGTAAGTGGCTTAGATGAAGAAAGCTCTGTGTACAGGCAACTTTCATTTAATTGGCCGATAGCCTTTAAGAGCACTTAATCACGCAATCAGCTGCAGCCAAGAATAACACCTGCCTACAATACAGTTCATACACATAGGCTTCACACCAGCTCATATTCACAGGCCGATGCTCGACATTTTGCGATCTGCCCTGTAGTAAAAAAGACAAGACTGTGGACAAGTTTTTGATAAAGGAATTTTCAGAAAATGCACTTCATCCTGATTCAAGTGTAATGTGATACGTGTTATTGGTAAGAGCCAATTAGTAGTATGTGTTAGACAATGGTGAGCCCAGGGATAATTTACTATATGAAAAACGTGCCGTGGCAGAAAAAAGGTTGGGAAAGACTGTCTTACAGCACGCCCTTACATGCCTCACTGACTCTCATTGGCCATAGTCGAGAAGGGACGCAGAACTAATCCGTGCAGGGACATAAACGTGAGGGTATGCTTCCTGTAAGGGAATGTGACACCATTATGCATCATGGAATTCAGCAAGTTAACAGCACTAACAGGCTATATCACATTGTGAAATAGCACACATTCGTATAAAGCTCTAATAGAATGAGCTTATTTAGCTATATTCCAAAGAAAAGAAAAACAGACAAAGTAGGTAAACAGAGCAAGCATTTAGTTAGGTGGGGGGGGGGGACATTCTCTCTATTCACTCTCTTATATCCCAATCACACACACACTGGAAGCTGCTTAAATATCGCTGTTTTACCATTATGGTGTCGTGAGGCAATGGGGGAAAAACAGTAAATATACTCGTTAATCTATCCTGCAGTAACATTAGCGGTAACTTTGTCAAGCAAAAACAGCAACCACTAAAAGATTTAGTAATGACTGTCACCGAGAAATAACTAACCTATAAATTCATATATTCACTAATGTACAAGTCTTTGTTTACCTCTGTAGACAAAGAGGGGGTGTGGCTTCAGGGAACATCAATAATAAAAACACACATGCACAACGATGGTCTGATATCTGCATCTGAAGTCCAATGTTAATTATATTCCACTATAAGATCTAATGTTCAATGGAAGCACCTCATAAATGATGCAAAATGACATGGAGGAATAATGTGTAAAAATTATACATGCATATCTTTAAAGTAATACTGACTATTGATTGTGTGGTAATCCCCAACGCATCCTGTTTCCTGCAGAGCTGGATCTCAACATCACGCAGCTGTCCCTGCATAAATAAAAACTAAATAAAGCTGTCAACAAGGTTGAGTTCTCAGGGTGAACAGCTAAGTCTTTCTTAGAAGATGTTGACTATAACAATGCACAATAGCAGGGCCAGCCCCACCTTTTTCAGGGCCCTAAGCGAAATGTGATTAACCTGGTTGTCACTTGTCATCCTCCTCACCATTCTAACAGGCTGGTGAAATGTGGCCCCCTGGTGGCCGCTGGGCTCTAAGCAGCGCTTTTACTAGCTTATACCTTGTTTGGACCATGACTAGAAGCCTAATGAAATGATTCAGTGTGCAAATTTGACAGATTTTCTGTGTGACAAGATTTTTAAAATGATCGTGTGGATATTGTGCTTTTGAACCATTACTGGGGAAGCTTCTCGACTTTGGTTGCTGCCATTATTACGGGAAAAAAAATGCAGCTGTGTCATGTTGGTGCGAGTAGTTTTGGGCGAGATCTGGGATGGGTTTAAATGCCAGACAGCGCAGTGCAGACGCTGCCCCAGGGCCAACCTACGAAGCTGAATGCCTAAACCAACCCAGCTAGCTGGCCTGTATCTGTCTCTTTGCAGCACATCGAAAAACACCCATGTGACTCTTGTCACTGTGCAGATGTACCTGTCATTATTTCATAAACTCAGGCCTGTTTGGCAGTTTGCAAACTGCCCTCTACTACCCACAGACTTTTTCCATTAATACAGCTCACATATAAAAACGACCAGTGATTGTCAACATTATACACACTGTGCTCTTAAATGCTCATATCCTGTTTTAAAACCTGCCATGGTGACTCGCCTTTCTTGAGTGAAGTGTCACTTGTGCTTGTTTATCTACTGGATATATGCCACCAGTACTGGCACAAGCGACTAATTGGCTGCTTAGAGGCCAGCGGCCACCAGGGGTCCCCACATCTGATCAATTCTGCTGAGGGCCCCAAAAATGGGTGTATCGGCCCTGCATGCCACTAATCCAGCATGGGGCCCTTCCTCTCAGCTTTAGGGGCCGCAAGTAATACCCTCTCGTCTCCAAAATGTGGTCATGCTTGTTGCCTCAAACTCGCTCTTCTCCGAAGCAGGTGGGCACCATTTATACTGTGTGCTGTCGGGTTAATGTTTACCCAGCGATATCAGGCCGTTACCTCTTAGCTCATTCTCTAAAGGTTAGCGTGCTGATTGTAACAGCAGACGGAGAGAGGGGAACCACACGTTCCCACTGCAGGAGCTCCCTATTCAGCTGGGCAGCTGTTAGACAGACTCCTAGTCGTTTCAGTGTGCAATGTGTACTCTGTGCATTTGCACAAGATGAAGGAACATTCATTACTTTTTTGTTGAAACTACTTCTTACTGGGCCTCAGAAGAGACTAATTCTAACAGGGATTATTTCCCGGACGCATACTCTGGGTTTGGGGACTGCTCTGGCTGTTCTCTAGCTGTGGAATTAGAATTTGGGCATCTCGTCGCGGGTCTTAGCTGCTCATCCCAATATGTCTGGCAGTGCAGCAGATGTAACAATTCCCTCACCTGTAAGTAAGGCAGCACCTTGCACAGGGTCTCCCCGAAGAACCAGGTCTCTGTGATGTCCACCACGAGGCTCGCAGGAAGGCAAGTGATGGTTACCAGGATATCAGCAAAGGCCAGGTTCACGATGAAATAGTTGGTGACGGTCCGCATGTGACGGTTCTTCCACACCGCGATGCAGACTGCAGGCGTGACATGAAGCTACGTCACCCATCTCGTGCCGACATCGCGTTTGATCCTGAAAAGTGTCTGGAAAATTTCTAAAAATTCATTCTGCGACATGCAATTCGCTGGTACTTCTCAGAATGTGATATAAAAAGTATGAAAATTTGCGGTCTATAGGCCTACCAAAAAAATCAACAAGGCAGCATAGACAACGTGAAAATAAGCCAGTTTATAGACAGTCAAACATGCCCCGGAATGGAATTTGAAAAGGTGTGCTGAGCGATTGTGGAGGGGGTGGGGAGCAAGGGGCGTAAGAAACGCGGCGGGATGCACTTATAGGCTACCCCTCAACGTATAATTTGGGTTAATTTCATTCGTCCTCCCCCCCAAAAAACTTACATTTACATCTAAATGAATCCGCCCCTCCCCCCAAAAGACTATTAAACTCTAGCTCCTACGCCCTGCATGGGGGCGGGGGGCACTTCATTGGAAACGACGACTATTAAAGTTAATCGTAACGGAAATCAGAAGCCAACGAGTGACGAAGTGAATTCGCAAATACCTAATTATAATAGTTTGTTACCTGAATGATAGTACGTGCAAAAATCTACGTTCCTCGTTATTCGCTGTCCCTGAATACACTCGTGAACTATTTTAGTTTCGCTGACAACAGACGTGCGAGGTAACCTTTAAATAAATTAGGGATGCTGTTCCTATAAAAGTCATGTCCATCCCCCATTCCCCCAACTGACACCCAAAAGCCTCAGCACTAGCGGAATTTGAGAGCTCGTTATATAAGCAGAAATTGTCTAAATCTCAGAAGTCAAACCGTGAACGCCGACCTAAGCTTGTACGCGCGAGGAAATGAGTCACGCGGCACGTCTCTAAGCGTAAACAAAGGGTAACGCTTCAGTCTCAGCCTCGCATTCGCTGTAATAGCATCGTGCGTGTTTACACTAGCTGAATGCATATATTTAGACAGTAAAAATACATTGACAATGATAGACAGTAACAGAAATTATTATATAATAAAATATTTAAAAAGAAAGATTTTTTTATTAATTATTTTTATATCATTAATAATAAACCGTTAATACATGTAATTATAATAATATTGCCGTGCCGAGCGGGGACGGGACGGAACGGAGACAGGCGCAGACGTCAGGGTATCAGGGAATACGAAGTTTAATTGCAGGTAAGGCAGGTAAAAGCAGACGGACAATACAATGACCGGACTGGGGAAACAAACTGAAACGCGAACTAAATACAGAGGACTATAATGACAACAGCCAGAAACAGCTGATCACACGGGGATCCCACCCGAGGTTAATGAGGGAACGTGGCTCACGGAAGGAGCGGACGATCGGGACAGGACATAGTTTTTTTTTTTTTCTTTTTTTTCCAATACTTAGTTTACACATTGTTTGGATACATTTATTTTCTTATTTTACAAATTACTGTTTTAATAAATGTGCTTAGATGTGTTTAGTACAGTATATGTTCTTCTTGTTTTATCCTGTTCATTTTGTGTTCAAATGCTAAAAAAAAGACATTTAGGTGGAATTAATTGGTTTTCCATTATTTCTTATGAGGAAAATTCTATCAGAACTGGAACTTTTTAGGATTCGAACCCAGTTCTCAACGGATTCAGTTCGAGTTCCACTGTACATGGAAATGCCACAATGAAACCGAATATTAAAAACCTCATATTCTCAGTAATTGTAAATGTATTTACCTTGTGGCTGTGAGTGCTTTCAGTAACAATCACACAGTAACAAATCACTTCAGACGTTATAAGACAAATTCAATCTCAATTCATTATTTTTACAGCTGCGATACAGATGTGTCCATTTTAAAGATCGCCCACTCAAAGATCTTGCTGAATGAATAAAACATAATACATTGTAGCACGTTTGTTTTGGTAGATCCTTGCTAATAAGTTGCATTATTTCACTGAACAGAAAAAAATCGTTGATTGGTTCACGTTAGTGGGAAGGAATGTGTAGCTTAAATTTGTTTTATCGTTTATGAATAGATTTTACTTTAGATAAATATTATTACGGTAAAGAAAATAAGTGACACATGAGCGATAACCGGTTAATTTCACCCTCCTGTACACAACTTGCTCTCTGTCAAGCAATTCGAAGAAGCAAATGACATTGGACACGCTTTGGGGTAACGGGGAGGAAAATCCAATGTGATTCACCTCTAACTGCGATATGCACTGTCATTTAGACGAAAGGCAGCGTGCTGCTGCTGCTCCTGGTTAATGGCACAGGTGCATGTCGATTGCTTTTAAATGAGATCCTCGTAAACTGGTCCTGGCTTCCCCAACGTCTTTGTCAGTTTGCGTATTACCAGTGCAGTATGCATATCAAGCCATTAACGGTCCTCAATCCCTCAGGTAAAGTAATTCAACTTGCAATGCACGGATCGGTACGGACTGGAAATATCATTATATGTGCCACGCTATTTTGTACTACACATTGTATTTGTTCATTAATGATTTTATATACCCCAATTAACTTATAACATTTATCATTTTTATAGATGGTATGACAGATATAAACCGTATCAGCAGCTTATTTCAGGCATTTTTTATACATGCACAGAAGAGTAGCAACATACTGAAAATTAAATTATATGAGCTTGTGGTTGAGCATATTTACACTTTAAGTTAGTTGCGAATGCATCTCTATAAAGTACCGATGGAATAATATTTTGAAACTTACCAAGCGTATTTCCAGTTAAGGAGACGAAGAAGACGATTATGTAACCGATTATCAAAGCCCATTCATACTGCTTAGGGTGCAGGTACTCCCGCCAGATGTACTTTAGAAGTTGCTCATCTTCATCCAGTGACTGATCGGCGCTGATGTTCAGTTCATGCGGATGCGGCGAGCGGTTCCTGTAGTCGGAGTCCATCCCGGACATGGTGTGACTAGTGTGGGGATGCTCCGCTCTCCACTTCTTCATCCAGCATCTGGAGTAACATCAG
This sequence comes from Mormyrus proboscirostris, assembly GCA_026779585.1. Classification (NCBI taxonomy): domain Eukaryota; kingdom Metazoa; phylum Chordata; class Actinopteri; order Osteoglossiformes; family Mormyridae; genus Mormyrus; species Mormyrus proboscirostris. Next base: position 881,619 of record JAODKF010000068.1, on the reverse strand, counting down.
AGCTGGTGCCAGATTGGTGATGTAAAACTCCTCTGTATTTCCATTGACCCACGACGCATGAAGGCTGTCCCCCTTATTAAAAGGGGGCTATCGCTACTGTATAGTCAAGCCGCTCTGTAATGTGCGGTCAGATTAAAACACTGGTTTGCTGTATGGGTTAGTTTTTATCTGCCGTATACGTGTTTACATTAATTGCAAACATTATTACACGTTGAAAATAATGTATTGTAAATACTTGAAATGGATATTTAAAGTATGCGTAAATTGTAATGCAATTCATCAAGTTCAGAAAGCCCCGTATATCAACTATAGTGAACGAACGAATTGTAAAATTTGGCTTACTTGCAAATGGGGTTTGTTTCGGTCTGACATTTTTTATGCATACGTAATGCCAATACACATAAAAATCTAATCATAATTACCGCGTCTCTAAATTGGTTTTAGCATTTGCCCTTCCATATGTGGGTGTGTTGGACTGGCGTCTCATCCAGGATGCGCCATCTCAGTGCTCTGCGCTGAGCCCAGCACAGAGATTCTCCACCAGACAATCAGCCATGCAGAACGGGCGGATAGATGGATGTACGTTATGGGGAGAGGCTGTTCTGTCCGGTCAGGCTGCCAGACATGGCGTCTTCTCAACATTTACACATTTTCCTCTGTAGTCAGCGCCTGTCTGCTGGAATCGTGTCATTTGATCGGGAGAATATATCACATTTAATTACCTTGAGTTAACCCCGAAACATCGTTTGCAATAAAGGCGTAAATCTTGTGTGCCTTGGGTTCCATATTAAGCCTGCTTGTCAGGCAAGTCTGGCGGACGCTGCGCAACATTTGCAGGGTATTTACAGAGCTGATCAAACTATTGCGCAGGTGACCTGTATTGACAGCTTTGTTACTGTTACGTAGCATTTTAATGTGTGACACGCGTTCTCATAAATAGGCGTTTAATGAATTGTTTGCCATTGAACTCATAGCGGAAGAGATGTTGTGAGGTCGTTTAACAAACTTGAAGGGCAGCATTTTCCGTCTTTGGACCCATTCACATACTGTACCGTATAATGAAGTTTTGGTGGCTACCATGGTACACAGACCTGGGTGTAAATTAACCCCCCCGATCAGAACCAGCCAATACAATCCCTTAGGCAACTCCCCCCCTCCCCCAACCCAAAGTTATGCCCTTGTACACACTGGTACGTAGAACAGGTTTGGCTGGTTGTTTATGAATATAATGTTGAATCACAATATACAGTGTTCTCTTAGCCATATTACAGGGTGGAGCTCCACAGCTCATTCATTGGTAGAAAACCAAAGTCAGTCCTTTACGGCATAATGCAGGCACTGTCTATAGATACCGGCACCTGTTCCAGTGCTACGGGGCATTATAAAACCGGTAACTGCATACTGCACTCAGCACCAGCAGGCACTGTTAACTGCTACTTGGGCAGGACCCGACATGCCCTATAGGCGACGTAGGCGATTGCCCAGGGTGCCATTTGATTGCGGGGGGGGGGGGATTTTTCAGCCTTTATAATTACATTGCAGTTTTGAATCCTCAAAGGATATATGACCAAATATGGCTTCTGAATCTTTTGTATCAACTTTCAGGACGGACCAGTGGTAATCCCCCCAATCTATCAAAATCGGTTAATATAACCCCCAACAACCATGGTTCCTCTAAATGGGTGGGGAACTCAACCCCCCTCCCAATGTTCAAACCAATGTTACGTCCTTGAGTACATCCATCCATCCATTTTCTGAAACCACTGAATCCCAACTGGGATTGCGGGGTCCTTGAGTACATGCTTATGTAATTAAGAGCTTTTAATTTTGCGAATGCTTTCCAAAAGATGACCTTTTAAAGCTCCAGAAAATAAATATAACCAGTGAGATGTACTAAAGTCAAGGTACAAATCTGCTGTAATGGGGCATATGTGAGATTCAAGGGGAGGCTGGGTGCCGCTTCAATTAGCAGCAGCAACATCGTCTGAGAAACAACAGTGCTTTGCAGAAAGTTTGTGCAGCAGATATATCTGCTGAAGATTAAATTAATTTTTGTAAATAGGTGTGTATTTTCTGAAAATAAGTGATTACTGGGTTCAGGCCAGCGAGCTGCTTCATAAACTTACCCCGCAGCTTTTCAGGGTATGGCGACATGCTTAGGATTAACGTCTGCTAGGCAGTTAAAGCAGGGGTGGCCAATCCTATCCAGAAAGGGCCAGTGTGTATGCAGGTTTTCACTGCAACACCCTAATTAGATTACTAATTAGAGGACTGATTAGCTGAAGAATCCTCACACCTGGATTTGAACAGCTGACCTAAAAGTTATCCCAAAAACCTGCATACACACCGACCTTTGCGGCTAAGATTGGCCACCCCTGCACTAAAATTATGAATACTCATCTTTTTACTAAACGTGCCTGTGAATATTTCTAATTAGTGGAACTAATTGGACAGTAATTGGCACTTAATATAAGTTCACTGTGTCTGTCACCAGGTGCCAATCTGTGGTCAGTCAGTGAAACAGCCTAATTAATGTTCCGCCTTTCAGGAGGTGTCCCAGCAAAATGCTGCTTTCCAGCATAAAAATATGCTTAGAGAAGCCAAAATGCTACATTAGCATGAAAACCTGTAGTACTGGTGTCCAACTAGGCCTGGTGTGGGAGGGGTTCTTATGGTGGGAGGGGTTTGTAAGTGTGTCTGTGGTCTCACTATCAGGGGCTGTCAAGGAAGCAGTTGACTCCAGAGCAATCTAGTCTCCTGCTGCACTGTTTCCACCCTCCACACTGCATTCCGCTCCTGTCTTTAGGATGCGATATATTCATAAGCGATACTGCTAAGTGAACAACTTATATTTGAAAATGTGACTGGTGTCCTTCATATCAATGTCTAATAATTTATTGTAAAATGTACTTACAATTTTTCTTCTTTACAGATTTATTTAACTGGATGAATAACTGGTTGGGCAGTCTCACCTGGCACCCCCTGGGAGACGAAAATGACCACTATATATCCAAAACATTAACTTCTAACATCTGGATCTGATGTGGATTTTTTTCCATGATGCTTTTGTTGCCATGAGCATTTAAACAAGGACAAACAACCCGAAAAATATTTTATGTATTTCAAAAAGTAAATGACGGTAGCTGTTAGAACTAGCTATGTAGAAATTTCTGAAAAATGCATTCTTGTCATGCACATGTAACAAATATATTGCACATTGCAGTATATTACATCCAACTGCAGTCTGTAAAGGGAAAAAATAGATATGTCCTTTTTAAGTAGACCCCCGAATTTTCCCTGATGTTTCTTGATATCTTTTACCAGTACTAGATTCACTGTAAAACAATTTGCTACCATCTGCATAATGCTCCAAACTGACCCCACCCACTGCTTTTTTATTTATTTTTGTGAATAAAGTTTCCCACCCGCTGTATGAATCTGCCAAACTTATTTTCATGGTGACCTTGCACCTGATTCCGTGATGTGGTGTTATGGTCACTTGACAAGAGCCCCCTAGAGTTTTGACTTGGCAAGCTCTTCCGTGCCTCCAGGCCATGAAGGTGTGCAGCACCCGATGAGCCTTTCTCTGGCTTCTTCTCAAACGAGCAGAACGGCTCGAATCGGCTGTACAGCCTCCTGTCCACTTTCTGATCTCTTTGGCGGGCATCGAGGACCTGGGTTGGTCTCGAGGCCGGTGCTACCTGCCGGGGTGCAGGAGGTCCGGAGGGCATGCAGTCCTGAGAGAGCTCCTCAGTGCTGAAGCGGGGTGCTGAGGATGTGCCCTCCTCACCCAGGAAGTGGTTTTCCCTGATGAAAAGTCCTCCATTTCCTTTTTGTTGGCTGCTCACTGAGCTTGTGGTGCTGCCCTTCTTTTTGCCCAGTTTCTTCCCCTCATCCTCAGGTGACCCGCCACTTGTCTTGCTCTCCTTCTCTGGCTTGTTGAGAAGCGAAATGATCTTTTTTTTGAAGAACCTTGGAGAGCTGGGAGAACTGGGGCTGTTGGAGGCTTTGACTGAGGGCTCGCGGCTGCTTGCACTAAGTGCTGTGGCTGATGATGTTCTGGAGGTGGGTGGGTTGAAGGCCGAAGGGTGCTTGTTCTCACCGACCTTCTTGACGTCATGATGGGAGACAGACCGCTGGTCTTCCTTAATGTTCTGTGAGTACCGCTCAATCCTATTAAAATCTGTCAGCTCACCTGTGATGCCGTGTCTACTTCCGTATGTGCCAAACATATGACTGGATGGCTCTTTGCTGCCAATGTAATTGTTGTTGCACCTTGGGTCAGCTAAGCTATACCTCTTGTATCTTTCTTCTTGGAACAGCTCTGGGTTTGTGACAGTCGTGCTCACCTTGCCTCTACCAAGGCTGGAAAAATTAGGATTATTGTTCCCGTTGTACAGGTTATGCCTTGAATCGTCTAGGATCTGCAGACTCCGCCTCTTCATAATGAAGTCGTTGGGCATCGCTCGGTTCCCCATTGTGGTCAGAATCCTTGAGGGGTGAAAGCTTGTATTGGGCGAGGGGCCAAGCTGTTCTCCATGAAGCCCGGAAGACTGCGAGTTAGTGGTGTAGCTGTTAGACTCCGGCTGCTCGGGGATGGTGGACTTGAAGACAAGGGAAGATCTCAGCCGGGAATGCAAGTAGGGATTGGGCTTGCCGTCCAACCCCTCATTGTAATCGAGGTAGTCACTGGGATCCTGGATAGATGGTTCCTCATTGCTAAGGTAGGACTCTATCCGCCAGGTGCGTAGAAAAGACCTGCTGGTCCGCTCTAGGGACGGCATATTGTGCTGCATGGAGAGCATTTGCTTGTCATTTCCGTGGTATGACTGCCTTATGTTGTTACCCCGGATATAATTTCCCGGGTTTAGTCGTGACTGCAGAGGATTTTCCAAGGCCCTGGGTAAGTAGTCGTTTCTCCCAGTAAGGCCAAATTGACCACAATCCCTGGTTACGTTCCATTGGCTCGCACCATAGTTCAAGTGGTTGGGGATATGCGAAGTCTCGTTCCTTTCTCCAGCATAACTGTGTCTCTTGAGGAAGTTGTTGTGGTCTGTGGCCTGAAGCTGCGCGATTCGCTGTTGAATCACGTGGCCGTTAGGTGCATGATGGTTAAATAGTCCTTTGTCATGCAGTTCTTGATCCAAATCATCTGCAGTGTTTTTGAGCCGGGCCTGACTTCCACATGCTTTCATGTAGACGGTGTCCAGTGTGTGTCTCAGCTGGTCTCTCCGCTCAAAGGGTTGCCCATGTTTGGCCCCATAGCTCACCAACGATCTGCCCCCGTCCAGCTTGCCTTCGAGCGTCACGGCCTCCGGCGGGGCGAAGGCCGACGGCACTGAGGAGCGAGCGTAAAGCATCCGGAACTCCTCGTCGTACGACTCCACCAGCTGCCCTGTTATCACCTGCACCATGCTGAGGTTGATTTTTTCGTAGGACCACATGAAGCTGTATGGTGGGAGAAACACCACAGTCATTTGTTCTGTTGTAAGTACAGCAGTGACAAGTGGCTAAAGTTGTATTCACTTCTGTAACCTTTAAGTCGTGCAGTTTCTTTCTGAATGAAGAATTCCGTTACTGATTTGGTGAGCATTCAGCCTACCAGCTAATGTCTGTACAAGTCTCAGCAGGCTGTCTGTAATGACTCAAACTTTTTTATTACTCTCAACTGTAACCATCTAAAAATTTTATTATTGATTGAATTTATTTCAATAGTCATTGCCCAATTGTTTGGACCTAGTTGTGAGCTGTACATCATGCAGTCTATGCATGGAGGTTTTGTCACACAAAGTCTGTTTATGAGAGCACTTCATCGAGTCAATGAAGATCACCTCGCAGCTGCGAAGTGATCTATAAGAGGACAAAATGCAAAAAAACAACACAAAGAAATAAGAAGCTTATGAGTAAGCTCCTGTAGGAGACACAGAAAGGGAGGGGAGGGAAGCATGAGCTCCTGTGGGAAATCAGGGGAAGTGCGGCGGGGAGATCCAGTGTGAGCACCTGAGGAGATGAGGAGAGGTCAGGAGAGGTGGACATGCACCAAGTTCCTGAAGGAGACACGGAAAGAGGACAGGCAATGTGGTATAATCTCCTGGATGAGACTCGTGCAGCTCGGGGGGTAAGTGTAATTACCTGTATGATCCATACACAACTGTCTGACAGTCGACCAGCAGGAATTTCTCTCCCAATGCTCCATAAAACTTGGCTCCTGAGCGGCAGAGGTACTCCTGGCCCTTCACGGTGCGTACTCTAATGTTCTGTGGACAAAGGAAGCCGACATTCAGCTACACTGTGGGAGCAGCTGCGGGCCACATGCTTCGCCAGCATTATGGCGACAGGAAGCTGCTGCAACAATAACCTTTCTGCTGGGATCTACTGCAGCGGATACAGCTATAAACCAACCTGTTTACTGCCACTGTAAATCCCACAGAGGCCGCAGACTGCGGTCCCTTATTTGTTTAGCATAAGATTATGTGGGTAAACACACTAACGCAAGACAATGAACTCTCCACAGACAGCCATCGCCAGGAACTGGCGTGCCTGGCCTGCTTTAAATGGAGAGCTGCAAAATGGGAACGGGGCTGAACACAACGTTTAAGTTTCCATTTTCTGTACTGCACACACCTATGCCATGAGACTATGAAGAATATAAATTCTTAAAGTTTAGGGCTGATCACCATTTTTTAATTTCCAGAATTCGTAAGGAAAAGCCTGACCTGACTTTCATGATGACTGTAGTACTTATTCATCTTTCTGTCTATCTTATTCATTTTTCTGGTTATAACACATTGTCCAGCAGTATGGAGAGAAAAAAGCTTGCTGTTCCTTATGAATATATTTAAAATGCCCAGCCATGTTCTATTAATGCTGACAAAATATTAATATCTCAGTTTCCACTGGATTCCTTAATGCAGTTAAAATAGTCAGGCTAATTAGAATATAAGTTCAGTACTTATCTTTTTACAGCTGCCAAAATAACTATGAACTCAATCTGGTATTGTTTCACCTTCTACTAGCTAATTTGCTCTCGCTACCAGAAATGAAATGAACTTGAACTCTGCTCATTAACACAGTTGGCTGTCTTACTGTGATTATTCATTCTTTGTTCTGTGATTCTGTTGCACGGCTGGTCTTTGCTCAGGCCCTTACACGCCGGCTGGAGAGTTGCTTTGAATAAACTCCTTTCACATATCAGGGTGGCGATACAAGTAGACTAGGCCTTCTTTAAAAAAACAGCACCGATGAGGAATCGCTTTGAATCTGACACCGACACGGCTGATTGTTTGACATAATTTCTCCCTCCGTTTGTCAGGTGGAGCTGCCCATACAGCGAAGCGCGGGATTCGATCGGGCTGCGTGTGAGCAACTGCCAGCCTGAGGCTTTGGGTGTGGAGTCATGAATAAAGTAAATAATTACGATTCATCTCGTAATCATTTTTCCACCCTGTATTGGAATAACGACAATCGTACTGTGTTAGAATCCGTGTCAGTATTCTGAATTCATTTTGTGGGGGGAATAAAATATATACTGTTGATATTCAGAGTATTATTTTAGGACGATAACATCACCAAATACAGGTTTGCTCCATGGTAGAAAATTCCCCCCCCCGCGAGAAGCACCACTGTGGGAACACCCTACCCTGGTTAGCTGGCCTGCCAGCTCCTCTCTCCTCTGGCAAGATTCACTCCCTCAGCATGTATGACAACGTGAAATTAGCTGCCAGTAGAGCCAACTTGCTAATTCGGCACCCCCTCAAAAGATGTTGCCTACAGGAGTGACGGAGCCTGATCACGGTGCCCGTCGCTGTGATGTCACAGGACACTCGTGGTGTTCTGGTGTCATGCCACTCAGCATGGGTGGGGTGTTCCCTCTGCGTAATCAATCACCTGCTGGTGCTGCTGGGGTGTGCTCCTGTTCTCCCCACTCCCTGTCCGTCCCAGCATGTCATGCAGTGACGTGCTTCTGTCTTTCATTGCCCGGGTTTTTTAAGAGCGAGGCTCTCCGGCCTGGGACGGCCCAGGCGTGTGCTTCTCAGGTGCTCGTATAAACATTGAGAAATAACATCACAGACAGGTCCCAGCCTGTCCCCAGCCGGAGAAGAAGCCACTTGAACTATGATATGCCAACGGGAAGCACATCTCCATGGATCAGGGCTGCTGGGAGGTGTGTGTATCAGCCTGTGATTGGAAGGTGGAGGTTCGAATCTTAGGGTTGTCAGAGTGATTTGGGCCTCTGTGCGAGACCCTTAACCCTTGTGGGTCCAAGGACCGACTCACCCTGCTTTCTCAGGAAATGTACATCCCTTTGGATAAAAATAAATGAAATGCAGCGCCTGTGTGACAGAGGGTGGCTGTGGTTCAGTCAAAGGCTGCATTACGCTTCCCATCAAATTCAGATCTTCCAATGTTTTTGTAATCAATGCATTAATTCATACTACATGCGAAGGTGACTTCAAACAGGTTTGTAACAGAAACAGAGGTTCCTGTGGATGGTAGGATGAGGGGAAGATGCCTGCAGTCCGAGAATAACCCTAACAGAACTAACAGCAGAACCAGGTAGCAGAACCAGGTATTAACCAGCTCTTTCCAGTAAAAGGTCTCTGAAAGCCTGAACTGCAGGGTAGCTTGCAAAAAGGAAGCGCAGAACTGCACACACCCTTCAGTTCGTGTTCCGCAACCTGCCTGAAAGGCGTCAGCCTGGGCCAAAAGAAAAGCGTAAAGACGCGCTAAACAATAGGAAAGGCAGTGATATGAAATCCGACCTGAAAGGCCTGTGATGGACGCCTCCGTGCTGACACAGAAACCATGGAGGGCGCTCAACACATCAGCAGCAGCCAATGTCTCTAGCTTGGCCTCCAAGAAGGCGTCCATAAACCATCCTTGGAACCTCACCGCGGTCTTCTGTCTTGCTACACATTCCTACTATCAGCATTGCCCACTGGCTGTACTTATTGGTAGATCTGACAGTTCTTCTTGATGGACATTTTTTTTTACTGCTAAGCCTGGGGTGGGGAATCCATACTCCTTCCTGGGTAGACGAGAAGCTATCAGGAGATGCACCTCATGTTTCACAGTCTCATTGAATGTGGGTTTCTGTCTGAGACAGTTCTGCATTTACAGGGTTTGCGTTGTTGCTACTTCAATTTCCCTGTCGGCTGGCGGACGCTGGTAGCCGTCTGTAAGAGGCACCTCGGTGAATTCAGGGCCCCCACCCTCCTTTTACGGCCTCTGTCCTAATTGAGTGTAGAAACAGCAGTCACCTCTCATAGTAACCCCAACACAAAAGCAGGCAACTTCCCAACTCTTGGCCCAAATTGTTTTCTTTACTATTGGCCTGAACAAAGCCTAGTTTCAGCATGTCGATCTATTGCTGTCAATTGGAAAACCAGCATTGTGCTCTGGCACTGGGCATATTCCTGCAAACACTGTCCCAAAAAACAGGGATGTGTGGGGCTTCATCTCTCAAGCAGGGGCCCAGTTTGTTGTTTCTGAAACCTCCCGCCCCGGCGTAGTGAGTGCTTGTGGCCAACAGGGGGCCTCAAACCTCAGGGGGTCCATGCAAATGCTTGGTTTGCGTGATAGTAAACAGCAGTGCTGCTCTCTAGGTAAAAAGCCGTTCCTCCCTGTAATCCTCAGGTGTCACATTTCTTTAATACCTCTAAGTGCTGTCAAGAATGTTAAGGAACAGAAAATATTATCAGCTCCCTATACTGTATGTGGCTATTCTCAGTGTAGCCTATATGGATTAGCAAAGAAGTATACTGTGGAACAAAAACACCATATTTCACTCTGTAGCTCTTTCAAGAATCTCCCACGTCCCAGTCTCTTTGAGAAGATACGGGAAACATCTACCTAACCACCCAGGATAAAATTACTAACAAAAAACTGCCATTCGTATTAGGTGTAATAAAGCAGATGTTTAAACTCCTGGTTCAGATTCAGTTCAAGTAATTTTCACTCCAGAACACTGTATTGTAACTGTACTATAACTGCAATGCACATTTCAGGTATTTTGTCACATGTCACCATTGTCGATATAAAATTAGATTTGATTTTATTAAATCCGTATTGAGATTACGCTCCTTAATTCGGTACCTGCACCTCGAGACTAGAGGAGAGTTTGCCTTTGAAAATCTCACCGAAGGGGTTTATATCCGAAATGGTGTCAAACAGCCTGAAAGCTCAGTTTTCACACATTAATGCTTCATATTTCTTTAGTGACAATACTGGTGTCAGTTTTTCAGGTAAGAATCGTGCATCATGAAGCTAAAAATGAGAGCGCCGTTACAGTAAATCCTGGAATTCGGAGCGTAATCTGAAGCCCAAGTAGGTCCAGGTTCCTTAATTCAACTGTGTGCTCAATTGTTAAATCACGTTTGTGTCGTTCATTTAATACAAGATAGACTTAAGTTACATGACTAGTTTCATTAGTGTCATTAAAGTAAAATAATTAGCAAAACAAGCATCCTTACCCTCAGCCTCTGGATGTGGACGTCCTGCTTCTCAGTCATCCTCAGGAAGGCTTTAACATGACGCTCATCCAGGAGGATGTAGACAGCCACCCCCCTGCTGGACACGTCCACAACCTCTTTGAAAATATCCACGTCTGTGAAGATGTCCATCACGATGGCGACGATCTGCGAGGGAGAGCGTTGCCCTTTCAGCCACGAGGGGGAATGCACTGTGCTTCATAATTAGTCGTTATTAGTTATTATATTAGTTATTAATATTAGTTATTATGCTTACGCTGCATACATTTCACATTTGTTTTTCGAATGCAGACCAATTTAACTGGCAAAACACAGAACTCACAAAATTTATTCAGAATAGATTAGAATTGCAGGTTATGTGATATTTTTCTAACTGAATACAGATTGTCTGTAAAAAAAAAAAAAGGTAAAGGTCATTTCTTAACAAGTCTCCATTTATTCGAAATTCAACTTTGTTCTGCAAAACAAGTCTACGCTGGGAGCGAATGAAATCGTATCTTTCCTCATTAAGTGCCCGGGGGTTTGTAATATAAATAGCCACGGAGGAACACCAAGGAAACAGAGGGTACCGTGAACCTTAACCGCACCGTGCCGCACAGGTATACGATATGAGGCCCAAACCGGACAAAAGCTGTGAGCCACATGTGAGCGCATGGCGTGTGGGACTCACGGTACGACCATAGCGGCGTCTGGGGAACCAGAAAATCAACATGCTGCCTTCAAGTTGAAGCAAGTTACTGAGTTCACCCGGGTAATGTCAAGGCAGAACAAATTCTCCTCAGTTATGAGCATTCAGTTGGTGTTCAGGGTGCAATTATGCAGAAAACGATTTGTAGCATGATACCATCATAAGGCTACAGAATGTGTATGATCTGCACTCATTCCTCTTTTGGCTTTACAATAATGTTAGAAACATTTGGAATTTGTAAATTTTACACTGCATCAGAATATAAATGTTTAGTAAAAATGTCTAAAACAAACACAATAAAATTATCTGCAAATATCAGCATTGCTGTACTAGTTATTTATATCCGGTAAAAATGGTGGCCAGGACAGTGTTATTTGAAAGTTTTTTTTAATCCAGTTTTGCTCTGAACAAGAACAAAGCAGTAATTCATATGTGGCCATGATGCTCCGCTAACGCTGCCTTATACGAGTTACCCTGACAGCCAGCTAGGCCTCACACTCTGCTGGTTTTTCAGATATTTCCAGGCTATTGGACACTAGCCTGGGTTGTTTTCAGTTTGCTGTATAGGACAGTAGGGTGGATTATCCGCTAGGAGTGGTGTATTGTAAAAGTTTGACCAGCTTTCAGGTGGAATGTCAGGCTAGAATCGACGAGCTGCTTGGTATGTCGTGTTAGCGCAGTGTGGCCAGTGGCCAGCGATCCATCTCGGCTATTTCTGACGGCCCACTTACGTGTCTCGCTTCCTGGATGTGTTTACGAACCGCCTCTTTGATGGTGGGGCAGTTTGGACGGGGCGGGTGAAAGAGAAGATTGATGTTTGTTTGCATCTTCTCCCGAACGTCCGGCCAGCCGAGGTCGAGGTTTGGGGTGTCGATATCGGAATGAACGGGCCAGTAGGTGCCACTGGAGGGGGCGCTTTCCATCGAGGGGTCGGCGTCCTCCTCCTGATCGCCGCTGGCCGGTCTCTCCACATTCTCCATGATGAACAGGAGCTCATCCTCGGAGAGAAATTCGCCCACGCGCTCTCCCTTGAGGAACTCTCTGTATGCCTCTTGCCCTTCGCCTACCAGGGCGTCGATGGCCAGCCGGTAGGTCTCCTTGTAATGTGGTCGAATGAAATCATCTGGCTTTATCTCGCCCGTCAGGGAGGACAGCTGTGACTCTATCATGTTTACAGCTCTGGGGGGTGTCGGTCATCAGCATGGACCACCTGGGGAAAGAGCCCCTAGTTATTGTCTAATACCAACACACAAATGCGTACTTATGAACCTTCGAACTCGTACAAGACAAACGACAATGGTGACATTAAAAATTTGGATTCACCTGTTGTTTTCTAACTACTTCATTAATCATAACAGTTTAACACACTCACAAGGGGCTTGATCACTCTAGTAGAAATAAACATGTTTTTTAAAAGTCAGTTCTTATGCACAAATAGTGGCGGGGCGTGGAGGCCGTGCCGTCAACAATGCTTGAATTGTTTTGAAGAGAAATTCTTTGACGGTGATGAAGGTTTGTCTTTTGACAATTTACTTTTTAAAGGACCAATTTCAGTGTGACTCACCCTGTCAAACCATATTGTACAGTTGTTTTTTAATTGGTTATTAAAACACTATAAGTACAGTACATTGGATGTGGTAAGAAGACATTGACTGCAAAAAGTCCACGTTTTTGGAGTCTCCCATTATCTTCTGTGTGTCGTGTTTTGGTTGTAAGAAATGTCTGCTGGCGTTATATAACTCAACCAAAAATGTTAACTGTACCCATGAGCTTTTATATTTACAAAACCTGAATTTGTGAAAAAATACATGTACATATATATATTTATGTGGTCTGGGTGCAGAATTATTTACTCAGGGGTATGCAAAGGTACGATCTGTTGACACATTGTCTAACTGCATGGTAATAAAATGTTCGTATTGACATGTTTAGGTCTGTCTTGTTCAAATTACTCTCTTCAGAAGTAGAAACAGACAGAAATTGAGCAACTTAGCTGCGAGTCTGTGAGTAATTTTAATGCAGAAAGTAGACGAGGAAGCTGAATTTTGATTCTGTTTATTCATTGTTACGCCGAAGCACTTTGGATGAAGGACACAGCCACACAAAAGCCCCCCCATCTCTGCCGCATAGCAGTCTCTCCTCGTCTTTGCTGTTTTTCACTTGAATCGACCATTTCGTCACACATCCTCAGGTCCGACTATTTAAAGTATCTGGACCAGCACAGAAAAGAGCTACTTCCCAAAGACTCCCTCACCCCAAGCAAATGTCCTGGGATTGGATCAAGGGCGGTGGACGATCGTACATTGATATTTATGAAGCCAGTACATGAATACCGCCTCAGCACAGTGCTGGGATGTTACACTAGATTCTTTCAATGGACAAATTACTCTGTCTCTGTAGTTGTTCGGGTGGAGAGGAATTACACTCTACAGACTACTCTAAAAGGATCAAATTTGACTTACTCATGACTTTGTTTTTAAAGTTTCTTGCAAGTCTTCGCCAGGTGCCCTCCCATTATGTCCGCGCCTTTGCCTCGCTTTGTGGAGTTTAAAATGTCACCCGCTGCTCCTCCAACTGTAGAGGCTGCCACCAAACTGCCGGCTGGGGAAGCAAGCGAGACCTCGGAGTCAGCAAGCCGGGCAGCTGGGAATCCGGCGAGGGCGTGTGGGCCAGTTTTCACATGCAAATACCTGCCTCCTTGAGTCTGGTCGCTGGCCAGGACCGATAGTAAACCTGTTTGACTTGTGTGGCCCCACCCTCTGTGTGAGAGTACTGAGTACCTGCCTCACCTCACTCCCCCCTTCCCCCCAGCGCTGTTTCTTGTCAGTGGAGTCTGCAGCCACCTCCCGATCTGTCTGGTCGGCTGGGGAGGACATCATTCCGTCACAGGTTGCACAATCCACTCCTCCGGGCATGCCACGGGCCCTGCTTGCCTGTCTTTCCAGCTTGTAGATTTTTTTAATCTTTTTTTTTCTTGCAATAAATTTTCCTCACTAATAAGCGGGTACTTAAAAATAATTATGAATTTTTAAAGTTTAATGTTTTTTTTTTATTATTTCTTGTACTCACCGTGAACAGCAGCAACAGCACAGGAGAGAGTTTGATGTTGGTAGAATGAAGCCAAATTGTATATGGGGGGCGCACGGTCCCCGCTTCCTGCTCCCCTTATGAGTGTCGTATGAAAACCGAAAACGGCTTTTGGATGTTGATGATTTCAGTTCTATCCGGAACGCTGCGTTTTGTAGCTGCTACCACATGAAGGATCACTGAACCCCAGTCCCAGGTCTGTTGAGATTTTTCTTCAACCACATGATGCTTGGAGGGAATCATCCTCTCCTGTTCTGACCCGCGTCTTCTGGTTCCCAGAGAAGCTCAACATAAGCCGGCAGTGCCATCAGACCACAAGTCAGTGGATTTTCAGTGTGTATTGATGTTGCTCAACTGAGGGAAATCCAGAACGTTATACTTAGGAAATGCTGCTTCAAGCATGTGAAAGTGTGTCAAGGAACAATTACATAGAGTCGTAGGAATTTGTAAAAAAAGGGGGTGTCATCTTATAATGTCAGGGGACGGGTCAAATGGCTGATTTATTACTCATAGGAAAGGTGGCGATTCCTGAGAAGATCATCCCAGCAACTGGGCTTGTTCTGCCTTTATATTTGAACAGAGAAAGTGTGGTGTGTGAGACCCGGGCCTCCCGCTTTCTGTGGGGGATGTT
>JAODKF010000068.1:852330-866193 GCA_026779585.1 Mormyrus proboscirostris | reverse complement strand
CCCCCCCCCCCCCCCCCCCCCCACTTCTCCGTGTGCACGAAATCCGGGATCCAGGAATTAACCCACAGGAAATTTCAAAGTATTAAGTGTCGACCCATAGATTAATGAAATTTGGGAATTCTATGTGACAAGTACGGGCTGGGAACACCAGCATTGTAACAAACAGAAAGGGGGGGCAAGGGCACTGACTGCATGTCTGCACAACGCTGTGGCTTTACTGCCAATCATCGCAGGCTTACATATTTATTTTTTTATTCCAGTTTAGCAGTCACTATATCTAAAGTCACGTAAAGCTGAAAACTGGGTCAGTCAGTCCCTCAGCAATTTGGGTCTCCACTCTGAAATCACTCTGCTGAACACTGTATTTGAACCTCTGACCTTCTGATACAGTGTTCTAACCTGCAGAGCAATGAGCGTATTAATTACAATGAGCTTTTGTTCCTGGTAATGCTGGTCCATAGGAAATGTGATGACATCAAGCTGCATTTTCAGGAGAAACATCTGACTGCAGAACACAGGGTGGAAAGGCAGTTTCCTCTCTCTATTTACTCATCATTTATCTCGTCCACTCAGCTGTCCTACACCCTCCTTTTCCTGGAGGGTAAATCACTGGATCTTTGGCAATTTCCCAGCCCGCTGACGTTTTCCCTTCTAATAAAACTCCAGAGGCTCATGGGATATGGAGGACTGAACTCCCTGGCTAATTACCGGAGACAAACATGAAGCAGTGTTTCGATTTGAGATGAAGGAGATATGAAGGTCATCTCTTGGTCATGTGATTATGGCATATCTATGAAGACAAAGGTCCCGTCCTTTCTAAAACTGCTTTTGAATATGTAGAAGATCACACCTTTGGATTAGAAATCATAGAAATCATTTTAATGTTTTGAAATAAGACATAATTTTGAATCAATTTATGTTGCTCATTTTCAGGGACCTGCCTGACATTCTCACTAGAGGTGCATTTATCTGAAATGGGAACTGGGTAGTTTCACTGAAAAGAGATTCAAGTTCAGATTTACTCTCAGATCATCAGCAAGCTGTCATTTGATGTCCTCACGCTCTAAGGATATGACATTTACTTACTTTGTTCATTTTTTTCTGCAATTTGGACTGCCTCTCTTTCAAATGTTGGCTGTGCTATTTGGCTGAAAATCGATGATGAATTCTTTGTGGCAGATAATATTACAGAGCAGTTCCCTGGTTATGAGGACATTACTGGGCTCTCTTTGGTCCCTGACTCCCTGCTATGAGTCTACAAGCGGCAGGAAACCTGTTGCTTCTGGAAGGGCATCCAAGATGCCTTCAAGTAGAAGCAGCAAGTCTCAGCATCACCGTGACGCTTGTCTGCATCCAGGAGAACGTCTCACGAGAGCTTGACAAGTTCTGAGCAGAAGAATGCAAAGTGCGTGCTCACTAGCTTTCCAAAACAATGTCAGAGGAGAACCTTGCATCTATACCATCTATAATGCAAATCCGTTTTTCAATAGCTCATGCACATTCAGGTAAATCCTATATTCCTCTTTTATTGATATGAAAATTCAAAGTATATGAATATGGAAAAGGTATTTTAAGAGAAACTACTTATGTATTATCATTTGAAATTATTTAACATAAGAGTTACATCTTAAAAGTGCTATATACAGAGATCACTTGCTATGAAAGTTTTGTGATTATCATCTATATTGACAGGTGTAGGTGTAACAAGGACCGAGGACAGTGCTGAATGAATCGTGTAAAGCAGACTTTGTGAAGGTATGCAAGGCCACCTCCGCTCTGTACCCTTCATATGCTATTTTATGTTTTTGAATACAAGCCTCCCACTGCTGCTAAGGCTTTGGCAACTGAGCAGTTCTTACCCAGAAGTCACTGGTGTTTAATACGTTTTAGTAATATTAGCGAAGCTTGACTCTATAGTACCACACACTGGTCATTCTTTGTACTGCAATTATACTTGGATATGACCGGCAATAAGTTACACTTATTTTGGTCAAAGCAACATATAATTGAGAATGCAGGGTCAGACAGTATCCCAAGGGCTGGATCTACCTTTTCAGGTGCCGCAGACAACTGAATGCTGCGTACCATGGGATTTGAACCGGTAACCTTCTGAGTCCCAACCCACAGAGCTGCCTCCCCCCCAGTCATAATTCCATATGTGTTATTTTATGATTTTACGGCCTTTATAACTATTAATTATACTGAAATGTAGAAGATAGTATAAATAAACCTTTCTATGGGCAGGGATGGACATAATTGGTACGCAAGTACGAGTTCACCTTTAAAAACAATACGTGTGTCAATCGGTTGTGGTAACAGTGTAAATGCATACTTATTTTATGTACATTGGCTCAAATATGAAAACAAAATATAATGCATTTTAATTTTTATATGGTAACTCTACTTCATTTGCGGTATACGGATTAAAATGCAAGGTATTTTTTTGTCATAGCAGCACAAATGCACATAAAGTAAGTCCGCATTTGTGCTTTTACAAACAATCAGTTGTCACAAGTATTGTTCTTAAAGGTGAATACTTATGTCCACCACTGTCTATGGGTAAGTCTTTCCAACCTTTTGACTGGTACTGTATATTTTTTCATGACTTTGTCTGAGCCCCCTTGTTCTGATCAAGCCCAGTGCAGCTGCCTAGTTTGCCTATGCTTGCATCTATCCCTGAGCATCTGTGAAGCAGTTCGGGGTTAAATGCTTTGCTATAAGGCCCAATGGTAGTACAGTATCACTCTACCAGCCTTGGGATTTAAACCGGCAACCTTCCGATGACAGGAATCCTCACCCGCAGAGTCACACATCACCTTCACTGCACAGTAGCCTCTTTGTACACATTTGCTGTGTGGATTCCTGCTTAAATGACTCACACTGACTTATCAAAGCATCAGGCTGTGTTGGTGTAATCATGTAGCTGTGAGCCTCTCAAAAAGCATGGGTGGGGGGGGGGCATTGTGTTTTGGAATATGTGAGGAGGGACAGTCAATCAAAGTCTGTATTTATGACTAAATCATCGGGATTCAAAATAAACTTTAAGGATTGTGTTCCTATTATGGTGGAAAATGAGCCTCTTGTTCTCCTGTAGCATCACACAAATACGATGCTGACCTGTATGACTGGGCTGGGCTGCAGAGCCACTATCAGTGGCCTAATATCAGTGCAATCCAGCCTGCTGAAGCCTCCTGCTCAGTGAAGAGTACTGACATGCCGATTGGTCCAGTCGATCCGTGCACTCATGCCAATCAGCTATGATTGGGCATTCAGCTCACATGACTGTTGGCTGAGCTAGTAAGGGGCCTCTGAGAGCCTCTGCAACACTGACGGAGGGCCAGGTCAAGCACACTGACGGAGTGCCAGGTCAAGCACACTGAAGGAGGACCAGGTCAACCACACTGACAGAGGACCAGTTCAACCACACTGATGGAGGATCAGTTCAACCACACTGATGGAGGGCCAGATCCACCACACTGACGGAGGACCAGGTCAACCACACTGGTTGTGGGTTCAGAAGTCACCCTGATGTGAAGTTCAAGGGTTGCCCCCCGCCCCCACCTCCCACCCCATGATTCAAACGTTCCTCATCGCCAGCTTTCAATGCTTACTTGTTCCAAGAAGCACAGATAACATCCATCGTAGGCTGTGGGATTACAGATATCTAAGCGAGCCAGTCTCATCTTCTCAGATCTTCTGAATGTTTGGTTTTCTGTTTGCTTGCCTGGGAGATGAACTGTGCAAGATAGAGTATCTGGCAGAGCCGTGGCACAGTAGGTGGACGCAAACCTGCCCAAGAGAGGAACACACCCTTCAGCGGAATTCAGCCATCCGGTGTGGAGGCGTCCTGCCCTGCACCCAGGGCTCTGCTCAGACTGCATGCTGGGATCAGCCACCGTAGCTTCTCACTCCTGTCAGAGTCATAAACGACACCACCTCCAGTCTCCCGGCGTCTGTCAAGGCGTCCTCGGCCTTGCTGCGTCACCCTGTCAGCCGTTGACAGTCACCTCAGCGGACCAAAGGGGCCTCAGGGTCTTCAGCGTTCTGTGGCTGTCACTGACAAGCTCGCTGTGGGCATTTTGCATGTGCTGGGCAACCATCCAGTGGCATGTTTTCTGTGACCTTTCACCCTCTCTAACACCTTGTGTGTCTGGGACAGGAACTGAACAGAACTGAAGTAAGGAACAGTCTGCAGTAACACCCTTAACTCTAGAACTACACCACATCTTGTTCATTATTAAGTCATTGGAAAATACCTTTTTACATTTTCACGCCTTTTATCAAGAGCATAGTTATGCTACTTGAGATGAGTGTATTTTATTTCTGGAGATGAATGTTCTTTCAAAGTTGCTTTGTTACTACAGTACATGGTGGGTGTAGGACAGCTACTAGTTTTGATTGCTGGTAAATGAGAATGACTCATAGTCCAGAAAAAGTTTTTGATTTCATTCACATAACAACGGTGGTGTTTGAAAGCACTGAGGAAATGGAATAGTTTATGAAAGTCATTTTCAGGCTGTTAAAATGTTTCAAAATGTGCACAATGGTTTGAGCTTTGGTAATTGGGTAATAAGATAAAGGGAAAAAATTATTCAATTTAACTACCAGAAAATGATAAATGCATTGGCCTTATTATGGACTCATGCGTGAAATATCAGTTTGACAAGCAATGGAGTGGCCAGATGCGCCCAGTCACTCGGGGAGGGAGAGTCATCGTCTTATTGTCCTGAATGCTGACTGGCGTGCCTTATGCTGGTGGCCCCCCAGTCCCACGTGTCCGTGCAGAACCCCGCGCTCTCGGCAGAGGCGGCCTGGATCCCGGCCTGCGGCCCGAGATGATGTTGTGTATCTGCAAGCATGCGCTTCGTGAATGTTTCCCAGTTGTTCCTGATCTGCTTTGGAAATTCCGTGCAGAAATAGGAAACACAGCAAATTATAATAGAGTTTATTGTTGCCTTTTATCAGTATTTCACACTGTAATTTCTCGACCGCAAAAGTAAAAGTAACAATATCGCAAAGTGAAAATGTATCAAATATCAAATATGGAAGAGAGCGGTCTGTATCAAACACGACTGCCATATTAATGCACATTACGCTACGTTCAGTGTCTGTCACCTGCAGCATCACCTCATCCACAGTTAGGGACGCCGCCCAGCTCTCATTCACGTCCTCCCGTCCTGCATCTAAATGTGAGTCTCATTCTGTTTGGCATGCGGCGTGCTGAAAGGCGCGCCAGGGTAGTCCGAGGAGTCAGCCAGTGCCGCCGGGATGTCGCTGCCGTCCTCTTTGGTTATCCGGATGATCGGCATCGGCGTTCCCGCCGGTGCTTCACCGGACTTTCCGGGAACCTGTGTGCCCTTCGGGGGACCCATGCCACCCTCCGTGCCTCTGGTGCCAGCGAGCCCCGGGCAGCTAGGGACGGGCTACACGGAAGGACACAAACATAAACACACACTGTGAGTGGATCGTCGATACTTAATGACGGCTGAATTTAGAGCAGATCGACTTGTGTTCCTGCCTGCTTTGTCGGTGACCCCTGCCTTCTGCAGGTAAGCTAACTTCTGTCTCAGGATCGCCAACGTGAGCGATTGTGAGTGTACTGCTCTGCACCGATGGACTGCCCGGCTTGCACCTCAGCTCTGTGCTCTATGCTGCTTGGGATAAGGCCCCTTCACCCCAACGATGTTCACCAGGACAACATAAGATCTTCGCCTTTCCTATACCCTGGCCATTTACTGAAATTAAATATATTTGAAGCTTAAGAGCTGCCAGTATATTTCTTGATGAATTTGTAGTGAAACAAAACAGCAAGACTGCAGAGCATAGCACTGCATTCTCTATGCAGCAAAAGCCCCCAGGGGCACTGCAAGCCAGCTGACCCTGCCATGTGATGCCCAAACTTGCTCTCACCAAATGGACAAAAGTATTCAGATGCATCTCTTAACTGCTGAATTTAGGTGTTTCATTCAGACCCATTGCCACAGGTGTATAAAATCAAGCACCTAGCCATGCAGTCAGGTTTATAGACATTTGTGATCGAATGGATCATTGTGAAGAACTGAGTGAATTCTAGCATGGTGGTCGTTGGATGCCACCTTTGCAGTAAGTCAGTTCTTGAAATTTCTTCCCTGCTAGATATCCATTGGTCAACTGTAAGTGGTATTATTGCAAAGTGGAAGCATTTAGGAACAACGGAAACTCAGGCACGAAGTGGCAGACCATGTAATGTAACAGAGCAGGGTTGCCAAATGCTGAGGCACATAGTGATTGAAAGTCGCCAACGCTCTTTCAATAACAAATAACTTCCTCTTGCATTAACTCCAGCACAAAAACTTTGCACCAGGAGCTTCATGGAATGGTCTTCCATGGCCGAGCAGCAGCATGCAAGCCTCACGTCACCGAGTGCAACGACCAAATATCTGGCTCTGGAGCAGTGGGAACTTGTTCTGTGGAGTGACGAATCACGGTTCTCTGTCTGGAGGTTTGATGGACAAGTCTGCATTTGGCAGATGCCAGGAGAACGTTACCTGTCTGACTGCATTGTGTCACCTGTAAAGTTATGCTATGGGGTTGTTTTGCAGGGGTTGGGCTAGACACCTTAGTTCTAGTGGAGGTAACTTTTAATGCTTATGCATACCAAGACATTTTAGACAATTCAATGCTTCCAACTTTGTAGGACCAATTTGAGGAAGAGCCTTTTCTGTTCCAGCATGACTGTGCCCAAGTGCACAAAGCAAGGTCTATAAAGACATGGTTAGGTGAGTCTGGTGTGGAAGAACTTGACTGGTTCACACAGAGCTCTGACCTCAACCCCGTCAAATACCTTTGGGATGAACTACAATGGCGATTGTGACCCAGGCCAACATGTCCAACATCAGTGCCTGACCTCACATAAGCTCTTCTGGATGAAAGAGCAAAAAAATCCACAGATACACTCCAAAATCTAATGGAAAGCCTTCCCAGAAGAGTGACAGCTGTTATATTTGCAAATGGGGAACCAGCTCCATACTGATGCCTATGGATTTAGAATGGGGTGTCATAAAAGTTCTAATAGCCAGGTGTCCCAATACCTTTGTCCATATAGTGTATATGTGTGTCTGAAGGAGAGAATTTCCCCATGGGGATTAATAAAGCCTGTTCTATTTCTATTCTATATCAGAGTAGCTGCGGATCTTCCCTGACGATTTTATAATGAGTACGACCGGCATCACATGCAGGGTGCATCCTGGCATGCAGGGCCGATGTGATGGCATGGCGAGTGCGGAAGATGGCATGCGACCAGCCTGGAAGATGGCATATGACCCACCTGGGAATGCACTCCCCAAAGCCAGGAAGTCAGCTAGGAACGCCATGAGACGACCACCACAATCTCATGGGGCTCCGGGGCACTCCACCTCTCACATCACCTCTCACTCTACCTCTCACTCCACCTCTCACATCACCTCTCACTCCACCTCTCACATCACCTCTCACTCCACCTCACTCCACCTCTCACTCCACCTCTCACATCACCTCTCACTCCACCTCTCACTTATACCTGGTATTATTTCAAAATGTGAATTTGCTTTAAAAACTCAAGATTCGTTCATTCTCTACAAAGAGTGGTAAAGTAATTGGGGCATAATTGCGCCTCGTTAAGACTGCGGGGTGGGAGCCACAAGCAGGAGTTTGTGCGCTTTCACGGAAATGTAAACATTCCCAAGTGTCTCTATTAACTGTCTGGGACTTATTGACAGCCTCGCTAAGCATGCCCCCCCCATCCAAGATGAGATCAGCCAAGCCACTTTCCGTATTCCATCTAGAGACTGGAGAATTTCAATCTCATGCATAAGTCACACTGTGACTACAAAAATAAGGAAAAAAAAAAAACCTCATTATTAATGCTTCTGACATGGCCATGCGGGGCTTCTTCTCCAGTTTATGCATATTAATGCATATTAAACACAACAGCCCTGAATCAGGGCTGGAAATTTGACTACAGTGTTTCCATGGCAACCCTCAACATGCAGTATTTCCTTTATATTATTTTTAAAAATTCAAAATGATTAAGAGCCGCGAAACATAAGATGAGGGCAGAAGTGGAGCTTGTGTGAGAGGAAATTGTAGCATCGCAGGCGAAAAGCCCGTTTTGAGCAGATTTACCACACAGAAGGTTTGTAGGTTTTTTAACGGTCAACATCATGTTTCCAATAGGCACACAGTCAACAGGCAAAAAAGCTTACAGGCCGCTGAATTGTATATCTTAAAACAGACTGGCTTTAAATTCCTCTGTTATTGTGGGTTTTTTTTGGCTTGTCTGTTTTGATTGAATTTGACAGAATCAGATCCTTAGAGTCAATCTGTAGCCAGCGGACACTGACATATTTCCATGAACCAGGAGAGAACATTCTAGTCCCGTGGTCCTCAGCCCATTGCCGTGAGCCAATAAGTGGCCCCTATAATACGTTTTAGAAATAGGATGTTTTTTTCCAGTTTGCTAATATGTGTGTACATTGGGGCATTACAAAGTATTTCACTGTGTAGACGGGCAGGATCTACGAATGCTCTGACCTGACTTAAAAATTCACTTGTAAGGTCACACAGCCCCGTTTTAGTCCTTCTGGCCCATTGTTCTGACCTGAATAGGATGGAGAATTACATGCAGGCATGACAGGTACTCCACTAAACGCATCTGTCTATTCCACCCTCTGAGACCAGATACTGTGATCGTGGTCTCCAGGTGTCGCATTCTGTCTGTTTTCAGGGACTGTCACCAACCTTCACCTTTGAATCACTTTACTGCGGCAACTCATGGCAGAAGTTAGATGACTGGGTGTTTGAGCCAGTCAATAAGTTAAAAAAATGCATCATAAAGTCTGCCACACAATACCTGCCTCACATCCATCATCCTGTTTGCTCAGCATTTTAATACAAAAGCTCATTCTTTGGTCTCAAACCACCGGTGTCACGTCTGTCAGATTCATTTATTGAACAGATGTTCTTGTCCAAAGTGACAAAGTAAGGATCAGTGAGGAGGGTCCAGCCAATGTCTCTGGAGCGATTAGGGGTTAGGGGTGTCGATCATGGGATCACTGCACTGGCCATGGCATTTGAACCAGCGACCTTCTGAGCACCAGAATAGATTCGTAACCCACAGAGCCGCATAACATCCAGCCAATAAAACAGGATGGTGTTATGTCTGCAGAAAATACTCCACTTGTATTTCAAAGTGCATTGCAGTTCTACAGAAACGTGAACAACCTGAAGCCTTCTCTTTTCAGTGTGCCATTACTCTTGTTTGCATACGACACTTATCCATGCAAGCAGAAGGTCGCAGTCGCCTGTACCTATGGCAGATGTTGTCTTCTTGGTCTGAATGAATTCTCTTCATTGCCAAGTATCCAGATTATTTAGAGTTGTACACTGAAATACATCTGTGTACTTCTTCAGTTATGAGTTATATGTCCCTAACTACAAGGACTCTTCTTCTGCTCTTTCTTCACTGAGTTTTGCTCAGTGCTGCCACTTACTAAGACAACTAGTCACATGCGTAGCTGATGTGCACCAATGAACAAAAAGTCCGCTAGACCAAAAGCTTGGTCTGCTCAGACAGCCTTGATGACAAAATGTGCTTCACTCACCCAGTGCGCGGATTATAATGGCACGTGGAAAAGTGAAACATGAACTGGTCTTGACATTGCTCTCCAGGAAATGAGAACCTTCATGTTCTGCTGTCTTGGACGACACCTCTGAACATGAAAAAACTGCAAGAATGGCCGTGTGTGTTGTCAAAAGACAAAAGGTCAGAAATGTCAGAGACTTACCTCCACCTGCTTGTCCATCAACGTTTCATTCAGATATTTCCTGAAGGGATTTGGTTGAAACTCCACTTTATTGTCTGCCTCTGATGGTTTAGTAACGGACACCACAGGACGTATGACTCCAGGCTTGGTCTGTAGAGGTTTTCATGCCAATCAGAACTACTGAGAGCCTCTGATGATCACATCTGTGTAAATACTCCTCTGGGAATTTTCCAAAAGGAACGTTTCTTCAAACATGGATAAGACATGACCCTCAGTTGAAAGGGTTTGCAGTTATTCAACGTGAAAATCAGCAGTAGTTTGTGGTAAATAAAAAAAGAGTGATCATTTCTGATCTGTAACTAAATCCTGGGACACTCAAAGCTACTGATATTGCAGATGAGTTTGGTCTCTGCCACAGAAAAGATCTGCATTGTGACAAAATCCAAATGTAAATACACCATTTTGGTTATATAACCATTAACAATGGTTTTTTTGCTGTTTCAACTTCATTCTTTATTTGTCTTACAAGTAGTTAAAAAATACCTCCGTGAATGGAAAATGTATTTTGACAGAACATTTGGATCTAATCACTGGCCCACTTCAATATGGAATAAAAAATGAAAACACCCACCAGATTTCTCTCCAAAGGGCTGGCTTGCTGCGTGTAGGAAAGTGCCTGTTTTGATAATAGCACATTCAGTCAGTGCCTGAAGCTATTTGCAGTGACCATACAGAGCATGAAATGAGTCTTTGTTCGACTGATTACCGCCTTTAAGACTGATTTGTTCCCTGAGTGTCTTTCCGTTCCTAACTGGTTTTACAATCCACAGGCAGTGAGAGCTGGAACTAGCTTGTGTGTCATGATTCAGTGTCCTGGTTTCAGGGTTCAGTTTATGGTAGTGCAGAAAGAAGAGTCTCAACACCCTTTCTTTCATAAATAACATAGCGGATGAGTCCTGGTAATTTTCTTACGTAGCAGCCCTTAAACTCTTATTTATAAAATCCTGGTTTATCTATCATGTCTTATCGGTGTCCTACAGCAAACTGTTTTTTTTTTTTGTATCGGCCACATAAGCCAATGAGAATCCAGCTGAAGCATGTGGTGAAAATGAGTCATGTGAATTCTGATGCCACCTATGTTTCTTTAACATTTTCACAACACACATGCAGACAATCAAAGAGAAGGCAATCTGTGAGAAACATATGTTTTGCTTTGCCTTTTTGAGATTCTGTATGCGTGGGGGGGGCTTACATATTTAGTTTCACGTCCCGCTGGTCTTGGCAACAATGTGAATGGCTGTAAAGAAGAAGAAAAGGTCCAAATTTAACATCGAGGTGCAAAATCAGTGATGGAGAATCAGTGCCATGTCACGATGCCCATATGTACGCGATGCTTCTCGCACCTTTGAAGGTTCAGGGCTCAGGGGTTTCGTCAGCGCTACTGGAACTGAGCGAGATCGCCGCTGTACAGTAAATGAGAGGGACACCTTCTTAGCTGACAACAAAAGAAACTACCCGATATTTACAGTTCAGATCTCACTTAATCACACTCAAATGACTCTGACCGTGACTTTATGGTCTTCCTCCAAGTGGCACGGACTGCAGATCAGAGGAACATTCCTTGCTGAACTTACCGTGGGCATGGTGTTCTCTAAGACTTCATCGATGGCGGCGTACAGCTCCTCGGACTCCTGCCTCAGCTGGGCCGGTGAGCAGATCTAGGAAATTCAAAGGCTGTTTCTGCTCTGCTGCCCCTTCGACGCTTCACTAAGGTCAAAGACGTGGGTCATTGGCAGTGTTTCCCAACCCAGTCCTCGGAGGAACCCCAGACAGTCCACGTTTTTGCTTCCTCTCAGTTCCCAGTGCACCTGTACCAGGTATTCGGTGTTCCTGATTGGCTGAGAGCTGGGAGGGAGCAAAAGCGTGGATTGTCTGAGGTTCCCCGAGGACTGGGTTGGGAAACACTGGTCTAAGGACCGCAACTGTCTTTGAGACAAACAGCTCTTCTGCCCCTCAAATGCTTGGCCCATGTTTCTAAGATGAGTAGGCAGCTCAGCTGAAAGCTGACAACTACGTTTTGCTGCGGAGCGTTAACAGATTAGTATGTGGGGCTGACACATGACAGCGGGTCTCCGTTATCTCCCTAACCCAAAGGGTTCAGACAGGCATCCACCTTTACCGTTCTGTTAAGTCAGACTCCCAGCCAGCCCTGCTTGACATACCTCTGGGTGACTCTCCTCGCTGCTGTCTGCTCTGTCGCCGGGCCTCTCCTGATTCTCAAGATGATCATCTATTGCCTGCGGTTCACAGCCAGATGATCACATTTCGTATTATACAGACAGTTTTGACACTTCCATTCAAATAAACATTTGTTAATTTGTAAGGAGACTGCTGTACATGTTCATGAGTGTACTACCAAAATATTATAATTCTGTTTTTGAATGTAAATTTGAAGTAAATTTAGGTTTTTATATTTGTATTTTCTCTGTTTTTTGTTACTCTTCATCATACATTTATATTTCATTTAAAAGCTTTCAGGGACTGAAGTGAGTCATCAGACTCTCGCTTCATTGTTTTGATTTGCTAACCCTGCCCCCACTGAAGACAACACAGTTTATCATTTAATGAAATGCTGTCCATATCTATCAAAAAAATCACAGTAAATAATGATCTTGTCATTTTATCACTCTCCAACAATTAGGAATTCACAATAAATTGAAGTAAGTAATAGTAAAATTGAAGAGTTTGTATATTAGTTACCTATTGTCATTAAATCAGGTACCAGCTATCACTAAATCATAGTGCATTAGGTACCCGCCATCGGGAAATCACAGTGCATCGGGTACCCACCATCAGGAAATTACAGTGCATTGGGTACCCGCCATCAGGAAATTACAGTGAATGGGATACCTGCTGTCATTAAGTCACAGTGATGGGGGGACCTACTGTCAATAAGTTACAGTGAATAGCTTGTGAGAGTTTTACTTATACAAAGATGTTCTGAGGGCAGAACAAAAATGATTGGTTCAGAGAGATGACCAATCAGATTACAGAGGAGGTGGGTCTAAGCAACTAGAAGAGGTAGGACCAATCAATCAGGTCCCATTCTTTCTATTTGGCTGGATTCACCTCCTCTACAATCTGATTGGTTATCACTCTGAACCAATCATTTTTCATTCTGCCCTCAGAACATTTTTTTGTAAGTGAAATTCCTACATCGCAGTAAATACCTTACCTGCTGTTCCAGCAGGATGGTGTTGGTGGGAATGGCTGCCAGCGCTTTGTAGCCGGTCTTTATCTTGTACTGCTATGATCAAGAAAATTATCAGACATGCAACTGTGAACAAAAAGCCTGATAAAGGCCGATGGCTTGATTTACACACAGTGTCCTGGGAACAGAATCTCCTCCAATGATTAGTGTGTAATTTCATTGGAATACATTTATAAGAATGTTTACACTCAGCAAAATTACATCTAAAATCCATAACGTTTTCACATGACTTTGCTGTAATAATTTTCTATCTGGAAAAACAATGATTTACTCACTGATTAATTCAGTACAAAGTCCTGCAATTCCCACCATGGACACACATGATACTGAAGCATTTTATAGGAATAAATAGGGAAGGACCTTTTAAAAACTCATACCAAACAATGCAACTGACAACTGAGCAACACCATAAGCATGACAACATAATCTGACTAAAAAGTAGGACAGAACAGAGAACATACAATAGGCAATAGAGATATTAACTTGTATGCAAATGATCATCATGTTAAACTAATTAATGACTACTGACTAAGAGCTTCTCAAGTTCGGAAAGAGCTTAATATTAACACTGCCGTATGGCAAAGTCGGGCTGATGTTTTCCCTCTGGGCTCATTGCGAAGGCTAAGAGGAGGAGCAAGTCCATGCATGCACCGGGCATCGCAGGACATGCGTCACAACATGCAGCCACCCTGCTCAAAGGCATGCACCATACCTTCTTTTTCCTGCCCTCGCCCCCGACAGTGGAGCTGTCTGGAGTGCCATCCCGGGGGGTTGGGGAGGGTGATGAGACCAAGGAGAGTGGGGGGGAGG
>JAODKF010000068.1:824797-844238 GCA_026779585.1 Mormyrus proboscirostris | reverse complement strand
GCTCAGTCCTATGCTAAAGGTTCAGTCCTATACTAAAGGCTCAGACCTATACTAAAGGCTCAGTCCTATGCTAAAGGTTCAGTCCTATACTAAAGGCTCAGACCTATACTAAAGGCTCAGTCCTATGCTAAAGGCTCAGACCTAAACTAAAGGCTCAGTCCTATGCTAACGCCTAAGACCTTTCTATGTAGAGGTATATGCAGTACATATCCAAACACTCCCAGTTCTATTCCTTAGTTTAATAAAGTCTAAAGTTAGTTTTAAGTGTATTAAATCATTTACATGTATCTGGGTTGTTTTTCACTGTTAGTATTTACTGGGTCTGACTCTGGTTAAGTTCAAAAGAACATTTCTTTGCTGAATCGCTTACATGGCAGGTTGACAGAGCCCAGGGACGACTGCAGTCTCTCAAAGGGACAAACACACTGATTTGGTATAAGACTGACACTGTATGAACTGGGCAGGAAAGGGCCTCACAAACGTTATCTGACAGCAGAGTAGCTGTTCTCACGACACTGACACTCATAATACCTGCATTTAACTAACCAGGTAATAGAACTTCACATATGTAATAGATTCAAATTTCCTGGCCCTTTTGTTGACTTGAAAGAGACATTTCAAAAACGATGCATCACAAACATCCACGGTGAGCTCAACAAGCAAGATAAAATCAAAATCATCACTAAATATAATCAAGTTAAAAGGAGTGAGGGCAGAGTGCTTTTAGCAGCAGGTCATTAAAGTTTGAGTCATGATATAAAAAGAATGAAAAAATCAAAGATGGAGAATCCTGCAGAGTGACGAGTAGGGGGGGGGATTTCTCAGCCGCAGCGACGGCCACGGTCGACGAGCTATTCAGCGTTTCCTTCACGAGGAGCCTGTCCCTCCCTCCATCGTAATCGGCATTTTATTGCATATTATTATTATTAACCCCAGTGTCTGTTTTACGCCTGTAAAATGTATTTTAGGAACAGATCAAAATGCTCGTCCATCTTTTCAGGCTGCTAGTGTTTAAAGGCTTATATATTTGTGTCATTTATTTCTCAAACACTATAAAAGGACCATATCACATGAGCCTTATATTTTTATATATATATATATATACACACACACACACACACACACACACCAAAGCAAAACCACACACATCAGAAGGTTTTGTGATCAAATTGTTCCACAGGTAGGTCTTCCCACAGTGTTTTTCCAAAAAGAACATCTGACTTGGACCCAGCCATCACTAAACGCATCAAGTGGAGACTAAACGCATTTCATTTCATGGTCACGCGCCAACGAAGCACAGAGGCTGACATTAAACGCACTTCAAGCCAGAAACCAGCACACGGCCTGGCGGCCCACTGATCGCACTCCCTGTTCTGTCTCCCTCCTTTCTCTTCCTAGAGAAGCTACACAAAATTATGGATAAAGCCCCATCTATGTAAGGCACAGCAAAGAGCCACCTCAAGGTCACCGCCGAGGGACACTGCCGGGCACTAAGTCCATCTCAGCTGTCCTCCTGAGTCTCAGGACGGCTGCACTCCTTGGTGGTTCCTCACCTTCCGTGAGCTGTCTCTGCCACTCCCTGAAAGGGGTTCCCGGGAATCCAGAGCCATTTCTCCGTGGCATCAGGTGGACAGTTCGCCGACAGCGAGCAGCTCTCTGGTCTGCTGGCTGGTGTTCCCAGCACTTCCCCAGAGCATGTCCAAAACCAGCCCACAGTCGTGGCACTGAAGTTACGGCAACGTTCCATTTATAGCTACACAAAAGCTACAAATAGCGTGAGAGTGGAGGCCGGCCTGAGGGACCTTGGAGAATAATGTGGAGTATTACTGGCCACAGGAGAGACCTCCAGGACCTCCAGGTGTCCTCCTCAGGCGTTTCCTGTCATGCCTGGAACGGGGAGCAGGAATAAACAGTACAGAAGGCAGCTTTGGATACTGTTTTCTCCATCGTTTCAAAACTAGCTAGACTTCTCCGTCTCAGAAGAGAAGACCCATGTTGAAATGGAAGACTTGTTCATGCTGGTGTTTCTGGAGCAGTAACAGACAGCACATCTGTGCTGAAACACCCAGTGGCGGCCATAAGCTGGTCATTTATAAAGCAGCATAACGATCTGAAGAGGGCAGTTAATCACTTCAGCAACCAACTTTCCTCCTTAGGCCTGTACATCTGTGTTCAGCGTAATTGCAGGAGAGAGACGTGCAGAAGCTCAAGGGTGATTCTTTTTCGCAAGATATCTAAAAGCTTTTTGTGTCGTATTGATTTATATGATCTGTGTGAAATGACACGGTACAGCTATCAAGTTTAAAGAGTGAGTGGATCCCCACCCCCCTGCCCCCCATCAAACAATTTATCATCTGACATTTGTGGTGGGTGAAATCTGAAATTCCCCTTGAATGCAGAAAAGGCAGGAAAAAGCAGAGTCTGACAGATACAGTCATTAGTGTAATGCTATCAAGCAGTGAAGAAACAAAACACCATCAGTTCAAAGAAGTCAATTTTCCTGTTGTTCTTGTAATGACACCCGGAACAAAGTCTTAAGGGGGCTGCTTTCATCCACCCACCCACCCACCCATCTCCTGACCACTTGTCTTGGTCAGGGCTGCAAGGCGTAGCAAATATTTAACCCAAAAATGTTTTTCCCAATAATGGGGAAAAAAAAGAACTGCACTGATTGACAGCTGTTATCGGGTCCTGAACAGTTCCAAAATATAGTACTATTAAAAAGGCATGAAATCACACCATCAGCAAGAGTCCATGTGCGCTCAGAGGTGACCGGGATGCGGCGGTCGCCGTGGAGAAACCCAAGCCGTGAGCAGAGAGCATCATGCCCACGGCTCATCTTCAGCCACTGTCTGCTGGGTCTCTAATCACTCAAGCCCCCGCTTACCTCCAAATGCCCCCCCAAGCTCATTTATTACACCCAGTAATCAACCACACTGATATGCTTGTGTGCATTTAGAGCAAAGTTCAAGATAATGAATCACAAATCGTTTGGGAACATTCTGGAACATTTGCCGTGGGCCGTGCACGCCCAGCCGGGAGGCAGCAGGCATCTGGCCCGGACCCTAATCCCCTATGAGTGTTATGTTCTGCCCCATGCCACCCAGCCCCACGGCCAGCAGCTGCCGCCGTCTGTCAGTCCCGTGTGGTCGGTCTCAGGGCGGAAACCTGTAAATCCCACGCTACCTGATGAGCAGGCCGACACACTCTGGGAAAATCTCACCTGCTTATACCTCCCGTGATAATCAGACTAGCGGATCGTTTGCAGGACATTCTGTCAGCACTGCCAGTTATGTGTGAGATGGCAGCCGAAGTCAAGTCCAGGGCCTGTGTGTGTTTGTGAAATCATGTCCAGGAAATTAAGAGGCAAGCTGGCGAGTCGGTGCCCCTTGGAAATTGGCACTGTAGACTGCCACTTATACTACAGACCACCCTGGTTAATTCTAAAACCATCAATATAAAAATTCAAGCATTGGCATCCATGGTGGGAGGGATTACCACGGCAGCCAATCACTAATCTCATCTAGCCCAATGTAAGCCAATAAAGTAATCAATGGGCGGGACCAAAGAGAAGCAAGCAACCAATGGGCCTGTGACTGACATGGCACATGGTAATCCCGCAATACACAGTTATGGTACCCCCCCTTCGAAACCCCACTCACTTTCGTTATACAAAAATTAGCCCCATGTGCTTCAGTGCTAAGGATGTACTCTCATATTTCTGCTCAGGTAATGGACAGTGTAACTCAGACTGAAGTACCGAAGAATCACTTCTTAATGTAAATACTTAAAATATTGGTCACTGTCCTAAAAAAAGAGTTTAATGAAGTTTAAGATGAATAACATATATTTTTACAACAACACAGGAGTAGGTGAAGCCCATGGTATTCTGTACTAGTGTGCATAGTGTCTGTAGCAAGAAGGGCAGGACAGCCTCTCTGCACTCCTGCGGTTTAAATGAAGTTCACAGACGCAGTGTTTTGTTGCAGGTGGAACGTAAAGAGGAAAACTGTGTCATCTTTACACGGCTGAGATGTAACCTACCTGGAGGTAATCTAAGCAAACAGAAATGGCATCCATACTTACATTTCAGTGCTCCTGAGAAATATTACAGTGGGTGTGAATAAAAGCTGAAATGTTCTCATCGGACGAAGAACCATGAACCATTCTGCAGATCCCTGGAGTTACGGTGCGAATGACGTTACGTTAGGGTGTTGTGGGAGGACAGGAGTGATGGAGAGCTGAGGATTTGGATCAGACTGAGGGCAGGATTATCATGCACCATCAACCAATGAACAGGTTTAACCCCCTATCTATCTGCTACTTTATTGGTTTGCACTGGGCT
Organism: Mormyrus proboscirostris; assembly: GCA_026779585.1. Lineage (NCBI taxonomy): Eukaryota > Metazoa > Chordata > Actinopteri > Osteoglossiformes > Mormyridae > Mormyrus > Mormyrus proboscirostris. Next base: position 839,893 of record JAODKF010000068.1, on the reverse strand, counting down.
CATCCAGGCAGTGACTGACAGCAGAGAGTAATTCCATCCAGTGCCGGTTCCTGAAGCCTCACCTACGTGCAGAGCTGAAAGGCGGAGGCTTGTATTTCCCACGGCGCCGAACGGGTTTGGCAGCTTTCTGCTAAACTGTCGCTCATCGAGACAGCAGCAGGTGGTCGGGACTGGCGGGTCGGCAAAAGGAGGAAGGGCAGCAGGGATCGAATGTCAGCGACGGGAAGCTCTCGCACACACGGAGTCCCCCCCCCCCAAGCGGGAAGTCATTACGCCCCCAGCAGCCCACACCTGAGCCTTCTGACAGGCGCTCGCTGGTGACTGACTCCAGCCGACTTTAACGGCACGGTGATGTCACACTGCCACCGCCCACGTCCTCTCAAGGGACTCTCCGGCGCTTACGGCATCCCGGCAACTATGACATGGTTGTTAAAAATCCTCCCCTAAAATAATCTTCAGGCAGGCCGGCGGGCGGTGGCACAGCATGTTATGCAGTTTCTCGTATCTCCTTTATACTAAAGAGCAACCCTCCCGGCCCCCGGTCCCCGGCCACCAACCCATGTGAAATCAACAGTGAACTGAGCTATGCCCTGAGCCGCTCGGGGCTTTGAAACAGTCAGTGCTGTTCACGGAAGCTAAAGCCGAAACTCTTTTAGGATGACTTTAGAACCGCAAAAAGGTGGTTTCACTTCCCTGGAGAGAGTTCGAGGCTATGCACGTGCCAGTCACCCGCCTCCATCTGATCAACGTCGATTTTAGGTAGAGTATGAAGTCCTGCTCGGGACGCTTGACGGGCTGTGACCCTCTCCCTCCTCAAAGTCACCCAGGTCGTCGTCGCCCCGGTCCTGGGTTGGCGGTTCCACGTCCTCATCCGAGGTAGATGGGTGCGTGAGAGTGATGCGAGGTATCTGCACGTCGGGGCGGCAAGGAATTAAGCAACTAGCAATTGCTGCTGATGATTAGCTCCACATGTTCGCTGTTATTTATACATCTAAACACACACATCGCTCAAAATCATGGCCGACAGTCTTCATGCCATCCCTTTCAAAAGCCTGCGTACGAATAGCAGGTACGCACAGGCAAACTGGCATTTATCGCTCACGCAAACGAGCATCTGTGCAAAGTGAACACTGATAAATCTCAAGCGTTCTAAATGTGATTTTGCACGCATGGCAAGACTAATTTAAATAATGAAATGCCCTCAATGAAATTTCACCGTTAACACTCGTTGAACCGCTCAGTAGGAGAATATGTTGCAGAAATGTCTTGATTAGACGTAATTTTATATCCTTATTCTTTGTGTGATATACTTTGCACAATATGCTTGCATTGTTATTTGTACCTGAATTTTGCTATTACGAAATAAAGTTAAAAAAAAAAAAAGAAAAACTACATGCAGAGAAAGGAAAAGCGAAACCTCAGTGAGAATGAGGTGGAATTTTCCTGGATGTAATAGAAAATAAAATAGGTGCTGATTGGCGACTTTACCGGCGGCCGGTCAAAGACAGCGAGGTATCCAGCATGGGGACAGATGACACATGCAGATGACGCTGTGTCAACCTGTAACGACAACGGTGGCAGAAGTGAGGAAGAAGTGGTTCGATCTGAAAACGACAGAGGTCGGCCCAAGCACCACGTGTCACCTTTGCACGGTGACATAGCTGCCGTCATAGATGAAACGTCCCTAACAGGAATCAGAAGGTTGATCCCTTGGGTATATAACAATAAACAGATAAGTGCTTTTGAGCAGTACTTAAAAAAACAACAGAATTCGAAATAAAAGGCGAAGTATGAGTGGAGCAGATCTAAATCTGCATAAAGAATTAACTGCACTGTCTAGTGTCTTCCTCACCGTTATGATCCTTGTCGCCTGGAGTCCATTGCTTTTAAACGAAGTGTCTGTGTCTTTTGTAATTCCGTCATTTTCAGGATTTTTCTGAAAGGAAAAAGCCCATTAACCTTAGCAGCGACAGCGTTGACGCCTTTCCAGTGGCTGTCAGTACGTGGTGTGTCTTGCAATTACCAAGCCTGTGATCCAGTCTTCCTGTTCTGAGAAAGAAATCAAAGAAGCGGGGAGTGTTACTTCAATAACTATGCATTAAGCTGGGGGAAAAGTTTCTGGGACTGAGCTGAACTCCACACTTCTATCCTGATAGTATAAAGTTATTTATGTTGAAGAATTATAAATGCAATCCTACCAAGAGGGGAGGACATAGTTCTACATAGCTCTATTGGCCTTTACTTCAGCGCCCTCTAGAGACCAGCCAGGTTATAGCAGACTGTTACACACTTTGAAAGTTTATAACCACTGTACAGGCCCCATGCTGTCTGTCCCCTGGAGCCCAGCGCTGTCTGTCCTCTGGAGCCCCGCGATGTCTGTCCTCTGGAGCCCCGCGCTGGCTGTCCCCTGGAGCCCCGCGCTGGCTGTCCTCTAGAGCCCCACGCTGTCTGTCCCCTGGAGCCCCATGCTGTCTGTCCTCTGGAACCCCGCGCTGTCTGTCCCCTGGAGCCCCACGCTGTCTGTCCTCTGGAACCCCATGCTGTCTGTCCTCTGGAGCCCCGCGCTGTCTGTCCCCTGGAGCCCCACGCTGTCTGTCCCCTGGAGCCCCACGCTGTCTGTCCCCTGGAGCCCCGCGCTGTCTGTCCTCTGGAGCCCCGCGCTGTCTGTCCCCTGGAGCACTGCATTGTAGATTATTAATTGCCAAACATCTCCTGGATACCCTCAGGCATGCAGTGGTTTGGTTCTGTTCCCCATCAGGGAACCTCATTAAAGAAATAAATAAATCTTGAGTTCCATAATTATCTGTCTTGAGTGAAATATAACTAATATCCAAACAGCTCAGAGTCTGCAAAGTTCGGGCACCTGCTGCTGCCAGGACCAATTAGACCAGCGGTGGCCAATCTTACCCGCAAAGGTTGATGTGATGCAGGTTTTTGGGATAACCTTTAGGTCAGCTGTTCAAACCCAGGTGTGAGGACTCCTCAGCCAATCAGTCCTTTAATTAGTAATCTAATTAGGGAGCTGCAGCGAAAATCCGCATACACACCGACCTTTTGTGGATAAGATTGGCCATCCCTGAATTAGACTGTGTGATACTGCCCTCTAGTGGTGGTGAGGCCCATTATAATCATATCGTCTAAATCAGCCGGATTGACCTATCTACCATAGCAGGCAGTTTAAAAACACCTTGACGGTTTTGGTTTCACTTAAACTTTACCTCTAGTACCCTGTCCCCACCGTGGACACCTGCCTTTTCTACAGGCCCTCCCACAGACACCTGGGAGACAAAGACACGCTATAAGGAAGTTAGGACGCTCTGCCAGGGGAAAGACACCCGCGCTTCCCGTTTTTCTTGTTCCCAGTATCAAAAGCGCAATTTGCCAGAATGTCATCATGACTCACACTTCTTGGAGTCGGCTCTTAATAAATAATATAGCAGGAGAGTAATATACTAACAATAAGTAACGATAGCAAACAGGGTCTTATCAGAGATCCGGAAAGAGTGTTCATGCGTTATTTCCCTAGATGGCTTAGTTGGTGTAGTGGACATTTGTTAACTATATAATGCTGATTATTGATAGACACGATACACAGATGGTCGGTCGGTCGGTCGGTCGGTCGGTCGGTCGGACGGACGGACGGACGGACAGACAGATAGATAGATAGATAGATAGATAGATAGATAGATAGATAGATAGACAGATAGATAGATAGATAGATAGATAGATAGATAGATAGATAGATCCTCCTCACCTTGGCCCCCTCCCGGTACGGCAGTGAGCCTCTCCCCTCTGCAATACTAATCCCAGTGCCGCCCCTCTGACTGCACAGCTTAATCTGCAGGTGAGGCCAGATGAGAGTCAAACATCTTATCATTATTTAACACCAAATTGCTCTGATCCTCCGTCCTGCCCCATCGGAGGGAGGCCACTGTGCGCGATCGTTGTCACCTTCAGCGGGATCGGGTAGCTTGGTTTAAGCCTCGCCACGGTGCATTCTGGGACGTGGGCCATCCTCAGTCTCTGCACCCCAATGCCTTCTGAGACATCCGTCCGACTTAGCTGGCATCTCTTCTCCGAGGCCTCGGGGTCCAGGAAACAGGGAGGGAGTGGCTGGAGAGGAAAGTCAACAGTTTGTGTACCTCACTGACTCACCCAAACCATGCTGCAGAAGATGTCAGTGAGCAAAAGTTGGACTCCAGTATGGTGTGATTTGATTTCTCTTTAATAACCTATTAACCCGTAAGCTTCTGCTGGCGGACACCTTACTCCCTCATCCTGGGACTCCATCTCCTCTGCCTCCTGCTCAGGACTGGCGGAGTGTCCCAAAGAGCTTCTGGTGGGGGGACACCCCTCCTTTGAGGATGCCCAGTGCAAGACGCACAGGGGCCAGTTGTTTGGGACAAGGCTCAAGGAGGCATTTTGCTGCCCCTGTGAGGGGGGTGGGGGGGCAGAGCAGAGAGAGGTGGGTTTAAGGTATGAAGGTTCAGAAGGAGCTGAAGCACCTGGCTAAAGGGTATAACAGCAACTACCTCTTGAGATTTCCACATTTATAAGAAGCAGCAATGAAAAACACTAGTGCTTCTGTCAAACTGAGCACCAGGAACCAAAAGAAGGCAGTTTTTCAGCCTAGGTTATGGGGAACGTTTGGCAGCCAGGAGTTTTACCAAACTCTATATCTCCTTCAAAGATTCCTCCCCTGCAATCAGCTACCACTGTTATGCTAATGACCACCAATGAATATAATGAATGCCATGCCATGCTTGATTTAAATAACTTTGTCTTTCTGGCATCTAAGTTAATATATATAATATATATGTTCAAATTTAACACATATGATTATGACTGGATAACCTTCTACGGAAACCTATAACGCCATACAGGACCAGACCCAGCAATCTCTGGGTCCATGGCCTGCAGTCCTTTGTTAGGCTTTGGGAAATACTGCACAATTGCTGCCCCCTTTAACATCAAGTCAGGCAGACTGCTGTAAAAATGACAGTTTCAAGAATGGAGTGATGGTGGGGGGGGAAACAACATATCAATCCAATGAGGGAACTTGACTTTGCTTGCACCTCGCCATGAAAAGTGCTCAGGAGAATCAGTCAATTCTCACTGCTCGCTGGCTACAAGGTTGCTAGGTAGCTATTCCGCAACACAGACTTCCAGGACATGCAACAAAGCGGGGCAGCTCATTTCAGCCTAAACCCAGTGCCTTTAAGCATGGAACTATGAACCAGTTCAATTCTTTGTGTTCCTCTGACTGAACAGCATTTCTCATAAGCCATAAATATGTAATGCAATACATGTCACGCACTGTAACCCAACGAGAGCCAAATTTCCACTCGTTATTTCCAGAGCACAGGACTCAATGCCAACTGAACAACTAGAGCCCAGAGAAGGCATTTACGGGGGAAGCTTTTCCGAGATTTTAATGGTGCAAGCCACACTTAACCATGGTTTTCCTCCCAGAATGCTCTAGAGGGGTACTTTAAAAGACACGGTGAACACAATACGAGAATTTTCAATGAGCCAAATCTTCAAAAAGAGGGCATGAAATATTTTTCAGAACAAAAGTCACCCACGGGAAAAAGAGTGTAGTAAGAGTGACACTGTAAGGAGACGGCGGCGTGACACACGGCGGTTTGCTGGAGGACGTGTGTGCAGAGACGCATTTTTAAGAGTGAGTCTGTCGGCCTGCGTGTCTCATGATCTTTGTTTCAAATCCCATAATCCGCAGCTGGTCTAACCTGCCGATGTTTTCCATTTTACAAGTTAAATAGTTAAATTATTCTTGGGTCTCTTCCATTCTTCAGCAGTAGCTCAGAAATTGCAGTGTAAGCGGGAGCGACCCCGCCGCGGACGCGTGATTTTCGTGTACATACATATGGTCATTTTAATTAATAAATTACACACAGTAAGACATTACTAACATTAAAGTAATAATAAAGCACATTGTACATCACATGAAAGGTACCGTACTCAAATGAAAGGGATTCTGATGCTTTAGTTCAATTCTCAAGAGACGAAATAGCAAAGAAAATATATCATATCAACCTATGACAGAGCAATTAAACTCATGTTTTTATACCCTTCAAAAGATGAAGTAAATATTAAAAAAGACTACTGTTACACATTTTACAATTAAAAATGGTGTATCATGTACTTGTACATAACCCGTAATAAAGATCTAGATTGCGGGTGCTCATCGGAAACTCACAAGGCGTTCCTATAAATTTCACCAACACTTTTGGTAAACAAATGGTAAACCTTAGTTACTAGAGTCCCACTGTAAAATCATGATTGAATAAACCGAACAATTAACATATTTAGAAATCATTCTGTGGTGCACTACTTGTGTATACGTCTCTCAATTTTCCTCAAAATGTACTGATTGAACGATAAAGACAAAGGTTACATTGTTATTGGCATTATCGTTTGTTGTAAACAAAAATATTTGTGTAACACTCTCATGCAAAAAAAAAGTTTCCTCTTCTCACTCCAGAACGCGGTATGCATATCTTTCAGTTACGAAAGACGGCGCGCAGAAACCACGGAATAATACAGAGTATCCGCCAAAACGGCGCATGCGCGCACATCTTGGCTGTCCTGATGAATCCTGAACTTGTGCCCAGAAGCCTGGTTGGGATCTCTGCTATCACAGCGCAGGTATCCTTCGATTTAGGGAATAACCAGATTATTCGTTAGTAGATTCAGAGAGTGTGTGAGGTTCAATCGACCTCAGTCCTGACTTACCTCCATGCCAGTTTAACATGTTTGGCAGTGCTTTAAACAGGAAGTTGCTTTAATTGGTAAAATCACACAAGTGGATTGATGAGTGAATTGTGGTCAGTGTAGTTTATTACAGAAGGTCTCAGAAATATGGTCTGTCTAAAAAGTGATAATTGTCTGCATATACAACATACCAAAACATCATTTACAGATGGAAACCTAAAGATGGTTGAGAATTTTTCGGATGTATGCAAAAAAAATTAAAAATTGAAACAAATATGTACGTTTTCAGGTAACAAATTGACCGGATTCAGTCCAGACATGTTTGAAAGATGACATAGGAATGGCCACAATGACATGGGCAGAGACACACCATATATGAGAGGAGTCAAATTTGACAAGAAGGCAATGTGGAATGTGGCCACAACTAAGATGGGTTTGGCCATAGTTGATATGGGAGGGGTCAAATTGCATGTGGCCAGAACCACAGCCAGCGCAGGAGAGGGAACAGCTGAAGAAAAGCCTTCTGAACAAACAGATAGAGGGAATAATGAAGATGGACAAAGGAACAAACATCGCAAGGAAAAACAAATAGCTTCTTTCAAAATTCACTTTTATTAAATTTTTAAGAAATCAGTGGTTAAAAACCTCAATCTGCAGACAAACACAGCAGCTGTGAACAAGTCCAAAGGCTCGAGTGCAGCTTAGATCTGACAGAAACAGGAGCGCACTCTTAACAGCCGACGCCAGAACTGATGTTCTCTCCTGACAGAACAAGAGCAATACTCTGACAATTCACACCGCAAATGGCAAACACTCTGAAGTGTACCATCACCCTAAAGAACGGCACTGCAAGATAAAAACGATGCATTTAATGCCACAGAATCAAATCGGAGTTAATGTTTAAAAAGCACATTCTTGTTCAAAACCAGTCCAATCCTGTGCCCATATTGCATGTCCCATTCCCCTCACCTACAACAAATCTTAAAAATTGGTTTTCAGGCGTTTTAAAAAAAGAAATTTACATAGAAGCAACTAAGTAGACAGCTGAGACAGTCTGAGTGGTTTGGTCGGTCATTATAGCCCTTAAAATGGTTCACATCCTAGAGACGGGCAGCTTACAAAAATAAAAATATACCTTATAAAATTTTATGCAGCCTGTTCACCTATAAACAGTTATAGTGTATTATGAAGACAAGAAAATGTTTTTTTTATTATTTAAATAAAATACGTACCAATCTTTAGTGTTTTAAAAATCCACTGTCAATTAAGAAAAGTCGCTATACATTTGTTGTTTTTTTTATTATTTACACCATTTGAGCTGCCAAGAATGTAAAAGTCAATATTCACAGAAAACTATACAATAAATCTTAATCAGTAGGTCAATGTTCCTGGGCATAAAGGTATCCCAAATACGTAAAAAGAAATTCACCCAGTGTTTAAAAAAATAAAAGTTTATATAGATTTTAACAGCTGTAATATTCTGCTGACTTTATAGTGCAACTACCTATACCTCCATGTTTAAAAAAATGTGTATTTAAAAAGCTCTGGAGTTTTTGTCTGCAGCCAGAAACCTGTGCTGGTTATTGCCATGGAAACGGGTCGCGTGGAAGGCACATGGGCACCTGACATCTGGCATCTCAGAGGGTCAGGAGACGGAGGAGGGTTCTTGAGACGGAAGGGCCGGGTCGGGCTGGGTCAGGGCGGCGGAAAGGTGTGGGTAAGACACACACGGGTGATGTTGGAAGAGTTTCTGAGGTAAGTCTCACACAGATGTGGTCACTCTGTTCACAGCGTTATTGACCTCGTTCTTGTTGGTATCAAGGGCTTTGGCCGCCATCATGTCGTTGCGCAGGTTCTCCACTGCCTTCTTCATGGTCTTCAGCTCACCAGGGTGGGGTGTGGCCCGCCTTAAGAAGGTCCCCTGCGACACAGGCGGTGCCAGGAGTCAGAAACCGACGCACTAATTGCGAGCGAAACATTCACACTTGGAAAGGTCTGACACGCTCACAGGGGAACCGACGCGGGCTGAGAGAGAAACCCCCCTGCTCACCTCCTCCTCCTCCTCCTCATCATCCTCGTCGTCCTCCTCCACAAAGCGGATGGCGCTGATCCGATGCATGGCTTGCTCGTCCCACATGTCATCCACGATGTTATTCACTAGGCTCTCCAGGGCGCCGCAACGGGCCAGTTTATCAGACCCTTGGGATGGGGGCATAGTCCTCATGAATACGCATGGAGAGTCACAAGACACACTGCCCTTGTTCGGAGAAAACTCACTGCAGAATGAGCAAGCGTCTCCTGTATTCCTCAGCGAATAATCGAAGGGCAGCGTCAAGCACTCCCCAACCCTGGGTAACCAGACCTACCCCCACCCTCCATCACCCAAACCTCACCAGCGAACGCGGGTAGCAGCACCAGAACAGGGACCGCACACACAGCCCAATGAAGGCCGACGTGTCACAAAAAGCCGTCGGCTAAATGAGACAAGAATCAAACATGGAGCCATGGCGGCATCAGAGTTAGCGGCAGGGTTTGGGGACTGGGAGGGGGGTCGCAGTCTCCTGCCAAGACCCGCATCCGACCAGCACAATCAGGCTGAAGGGGGACAAAGCCCAGGCAGAGATACAGCCCGACCCTCATGGCGGCTCATGAAATGACTCACTCAGGGCTAACGGTACAGTAGCCTAGAAGGGTCAAATTGCCTCAGAAATTAATTCCACTGCATGGCCAGTACAGTGGGTGATTTATATAAACCACATGGCACATAAACTGCAATCAAGCTCACAATCAGTTAAGAATTAATGAGCCACTATACTCCGTGGTATTCACTGTAATAAATACCAAAATTAAGGAGGTGCTTCACAAGACGTATTTAATCTACCAGCACGAACCAGGAATATCATATTCTGTCCCATGGTTCAGCGCCAAATCAATGTCAAGTGCAAGAGGAGTCTGTGCATCTCTCTCTGAAAAGCAGCTGCGCTCCTGCAGAGCTGCTGAGAAGCAGCTGAAGCAGCTGCAGCCAGCCTGTAGGAAGGTGCAGGAGGATTAGCCCGGAATGATTGAAACTCGTTATTTTCTTTCTAACACGGTCAGAAACAGATGGAATGTGATCTTCTGACATAAACCTGCTGCAGCAGTTTGAAAGCGCTAATGAAGTCCATGACGAAACGCAGAGGGTATCAAGTGTGACTGAGGAGTGACACAGTGACACTGTTCAGAAAAAGCTGACAGCATTTCCTCACTAAAATATCTGCATGTGGCTTAGGTACAGCTCATAAATAGAATAGAGAAAGAGTCAGACCTCTCTGTTGGCATCACCTGATGCCATGAAGCGCGTGGGTGTCATGTGACAGGATGTGGCCCCCCATGCCGCAGATAAGCCCCCCCGGGCGGGCAGTACCTTTGCCCTCGGGCTCACTGGTCTGCTGGGGAAGCAGCACGCAGGTGAGCACCCTCTCGCCCGACTCTGGGTCCACGTCCGTCTGGAAGGTGAGAAGCGGCTGAGACTGGTTCTCAGACAGCCAGAGTGCTTTCAGCTTCAGGGACGTTAGGGACATGGGCAGGAAGATCAGCCTGAGGAGAGGGGACAGGGTCACATGGGCCAGACAAGAGACAGTGGGCAGATGCAGCCCCCTTTACTGTGCGGCCATCAAGAGCTTAATGTTAAGGTCAAGAGTCACCCGATCCCATCCAGGTATGACGGGCTTAGTTATTCGTCATCCTACACCCCAGTCCGACAGGCCACCGAACGGGAGGCGTCATCCGAGTCCCCTCCATCTGCAGCGTTTCCGACCGTCTCCCCCACCCACAGAGATCCGGGACGCGGCTGGCATTGCGTCACTCCTGCTTACCGGTTCCCAGAGACATCGAACACGTGCAGCTCCACGGCTTGGGAGATCTCAGCCGGGATCCGTGAGAGCCGGTTCTCCCGCACACACAGGACATTGAGACTGCAGCAGCCGCCGATCTGGGAGGGGGGGGGGGACAGATTACAGGAGAAACGGAAGGAGGACGTGAAGTTGGGTCTAATGAGCCAGTGGGAGGTGCTGTGCGCACAGCATTAGAGATGTTCGGTGGTGGTGTAGAGAAACAGACCATTTCATTCTGCTCATCATGAGACAGTAAGTCACCAAATCTGAATACCTGCTAATGGCATCCAAAAAACCATTAAAATAACTTTGCATTTTAAATGTGCTTTTATAATATTATCATCTGAAACAAACTGGACCTCAGGGGCTCCCAGTAAGACCAGCCGATTAGAAAAACCAGTCAGCTCACTATTGCCACGGAAAGAAACAGGAACATCAGGCATTACCGTGAAGACCGTAGCACAGACCATAATCTACCATCTCTCAGCAGGGGGGGGGGGGGGGGGCAGCAAACAGCGTCATGGCCGGAGGGGTGTCATGACACACGCAGAGCCCACACGCATGCGGGCCCCTTCACAAGCCCAGCAAGCAGGACATGCCAGAACCAACCACAAACATCATGCTACGCTTAACCCCGCCCATTTCACACAAGCCACGCAAGCCTTGACAACGGGTTGCAATGTTCAATGAAGATCTTGACAACCCCTTCCCCCAACACGGATAATAGGAGAGGGCCCCCCCTCTGGGGTGGGGGCGCATGATCCCGAGGCACACTATTAACTAGCCAGGGTGCAGAGCACATCTCCCTGGGGGCCAATTAAAAGGGATAAAAATATGCAGCGAAATGGAACTCTCATGCAGAGAGCGGCACAGAGCTGCGGAGCCGCGTCAGCGCCGATCCAAGCGGCAAGGCAAAGCAGCAGCGAGAGGTGATTTTAAAAGCCCCCAGAGAGCACCGGCCCCCAGGGGCCCGTCTGAGCTGATGGGACCCAGCGGTGTGCCACTGTTGCCAAGGAAGGGCTGGGCAGAAGCCACATAAGAAGCCACGCTCACAGAAGGCATGAGCTTTGTTAGAGGTAGGAATGAGGTCAATCGCCATGTTGACCAGGCGGAAACGTGAGAATCAGCCATAAATCACCGCAGCGGCATAATGCAGATGTTCCACAGATCTGACACGGCCTGGCGCAGGCACACGACATAAAGCCCAGAAATCTGCAGCTGACCAAAAGAGCAGGATCACACACTCAAATGCTGAATCCCAGAATGGATGTTTAGGTCTGTCACACCCTTCACTAAGCAGCCATATTCCTGCTTCAGAGGCCCATGAAGTTCTCCATCAGTGAAGTCACGTGGATTTCCTCTGGCACATGGCTTATTTATCCAAGTCACGCCTCACTGGGTCGACCTGCAGGACTTCTGCGACTGAGTGCTGCCCTTAGTCAACATAATACTCAACTAACCAGGAACCAGGGTGGGGGTGGGGGGTGCTGGTGTTTACAGATCACCCTAGGCATCTCATTAACGGCCGTGACGGACTCCGAGCCTCCCAGCGAAGACAGTGTCCCCTCACGGATTCTGATGCACGGCCAGCAATTACAAAGACACAATCAGGTGGCAGGACACACACACCCTCCACCATTTAAAAACAAGCGTTACTACACAGCGTTACAGCCGAGGGCACAGGCCAGTTACATTTTCAAACAGTATCTTCACATTTCATCACCTTGCGATTTAGTTTCCTTTCTCCTTCACCCGATTCATGTCTCTTTCCCCCTCTCCTTCACCTGATTTATGTCTCATTTCCTCTGCACAGGCCTTTCTTTTACAGACACTTTATATACGGTCCCTAACGCCGCTTTCCTTGCATCCACGTTCCAGGTCAAGTCTGAGAAACAATGTTTTCCTAACGATGACGGCAACAGGAAATCCCAAGCTAATTATGTGAGCAGTTACATGACAAGTGATGGGCTCAGATACTAGACTCAAAACTTGGGTTAAATTAGTCGCCCTGGTATGCAGAAAAGGCAGCGAGATCCCAGGCAGTACAGTGCCCGTCACCCATCCAGCCCCCCAGGCAGAACAGTACTCTGACTGGATAGAACCACAATTACAAACAGGTGGTTCCAGTTCAAGAAAAAGCTGAATTTTAGTTGGCCTTAGTTGGTAATGTGGGCAAAGCGAAAGCTCAAGCAGCCCAGAATGTTAGCAGGAATGCTAAAGCGGCCGCCCGCTAATCCCTGCCTGCGCAGATTGTCTGCCTAATGCGACACAGCGGCCACCGCCTGCAGGACAGTCACAGCAGGAAAGTGACATTTTTTCACTAAAGCTTGTTCCTGTGTGATTTCTCCACACCAAAGTCCCCAAACTTCTTCTGACCGCTAGACGAGGCCGGCGTCCATCGGCTAAATCAACCATGTCTGGCAAGTTGGTGGGCCAGCCAAACGGGTTCGAGCTACAGACCAGACTTTACTTTGTTTCTGAAAGATCAGGTGACAAATACCATTGTCCACAAAGACCCTCCACAATCGACCCATTCACAGCACCGACTGAATGAATCTAGGCCACGTAGAGGCAATCTTAATTACCACAGTAAGACATATTTATGAGGTAACATGCTCTCGCGCTGAAGCTGATCTGGCAGCCAAAGGGTGCTCACAGCGCAGTGTGAGACCTATGGCTGGCCAGATCTCTCTAGCACACACACTTCACCAAAGCATCTGCGTTGAATTTTATTAACCCCTCAAGGAACATCAGCTCTACGTTTTCCACTGCTCTGCCTCCCTTTACTCAGACAGCTGTGTGCAGGAAGGTGCCACCAATTAACTTACACAGACCAATTAAAGCAACAGTGTTCAGGAACACTGTACAGTGTACAGTCCTAACGATGCAACCAGATACAGGCACACGCTCATATTCTTATGCGAACTGCAGTCAGCCTGCTTACGTTCTACTTTGAGTATAAACAAGGTCGACGTGCGCAGCATTGAAAAAAAACAGAATCAACCCAGCCAGTAACCCTCGTGAGCTAACGTTGTCGGAATAAAACATACCTCTTTTGGTAAGGATAGCAACCGATTTCTGTCACAGTTGAAGTTTGAGAGTTTCTTTAATTTTCCTATGCTTCTTGGTAAACTCTGGGGGAGGAAAAAGATTATTTACACGAATAAAAATATTTATTGAAAAACAGAATTTGTGATAGACCCGAGTCAGTGACAGATGTACATAGAGACAGAAGGCGACTGACAAAGAGAGAGACAGTAACAGAGAGAGGGGGAAGAAATAGAGAACGACAGACAGACAGGGAGACAAAGAGAGACAGAAAGAGACAGAGAGAGAGACAGGTAAACAGACAGCTATACAGATAAAAGGACAGACAGAGATGGGTAGACAGACAACCAGGAGGGACAGAGAAAGAGAGAGACAATAACAGAGAGAAGGGGGGAAAGAGTGATAAATAGGCAAGCAGGCAGACAGTCAATGACAGACGTAAAGAAAGACAGGAGACAGAGACAGTAACAGAGAGAGGGGGAAGATATAGAGAAAGACAGACATTCAGACAGACAGGAACAGTGACGGGTTAGATACTCACAGTGAGCTGGTTCTCTGTCAGCACCAGCTCCGTCAGGCTCTCACAGTTCCCAATGCTCTCAGGCAGCTGGAGCAACCGGTTCTGATCCACTTTCAGAATGGACAGCCACTTGAGCCTTCCTGTCACACGAACAGGGGGGCCTGTGAACTCAGGCGGGGCCATCAGTGTCTCTCACCAGGCAGACACACATATTGGGTACTTTTACACCGCCAGAACTTTTCTGGTATCAGAAGCTTCTTCTGGAACCAAGGACATTCGTCGTGTTCACACTGCAGGAACTCAGCCTCATAGTAGTTCCTTAGAGGCAGTTCCAGAATCCATGTTTAATACCAACTGCATAAGCTGCAAAGCTTGGAAATCATACAGAAGTGCAAAACTAGGTTTTAGGTTTAGCGGGGCAACAGATGGAATTATTTTTGTACCCCATTTACATTTAATGCATCAATTAATAATTTTTGCATGAATCTCCATAGTTCTGGATTGGAAAATTTGATTGATAACCAATATACTAATATCTCTAGTGCTGGCAGTGAAACTTCTCAGTGCTTATTAACGGAACATACATTGGATTGATCTGTTTTTAAATAACAAACAATCTGCTAACCAGATTTAATAAGAACCATGAACATGTCATGGGTAATGTAAGAAAGATACCAATAAAGGGAGTGGCGAGACAGCCCGGGAACTTGTACACCGGGAGCAGGTTCTGGAACTTCGGCGTGAAAGCACCTATTCATAACATCCCATAATATGGTGCAGCTTGAAGGTCTGACAGAAGTAAATGAGTAAAATGTGAACTACACAGGCCAGCATCTACCAGGGTAATTATTAAACAGGGAAGTTCTTCACACACGCAGAGCTGAAGTTATCGTGACAGACATCACATGAACCCGACTGTAC
>JAODKF010000068.1:799786-812231 GCA_026779585.1 Mormyrus proboscirostris | reverse complement strand
GGCCAATCTTATCCACAAAGGGCCTGTGTGTATGCAGGTTTTTGGTGTAACCTGTAGGTCAGCTGTTCAAACCCGGGTGTGAGGACTCCTCAGCCTATCAGTCCTCTAATTAGTGACCTAATTAGGGAGGTGCAGCGAAAACCTGCACACACACCGGCCCTTTGCGGATAAGATTGGCCACCACCGATTTGCAGCATTTAGCAGACACTTTTCCAGAGCGACTTACAACCAGTGCTTTGTAGTCCACCGTGACTGTTCTTCGATCTATAAGCTAGACCTAAAATCAACAACTGTCATTAAAATCAAGTTACTGCTAAGTACATTGTAAAAACCTTGTTAGGGAAGAGGTGTGTCTTCAGACGCCGTTCTTATGGCAAGATGAAGTTTGTTCGACCACCGAGGCACCAACATTGCAAAAAGTCTTCATGCATGTCGTCCTCTTAAGTGTTGGTGGTTCGAGACGAGTAGTGCTTGATGCTCTGAGAGGACTGTCTTCTCACTTATAGCCATTTTTCTCATCCTTACACAGAACGACTATCAAAAGACTTCATTCGGCACATGGAGAAGTGGTTAAGGGTTAGTATTAGGTTAGGTTACATTCCCACTCAGAGCCCTGACTCCAATGTACGTCACTATCTGGAAGCCGGACAAACACATCTACAAAGAAGTCTGATGCCCTACAGGACCATAAAGTATATCAACAGGACGATATCAAGGCCCACGGGCGCGGTGTACAGCTCTGCCGGGCAAGTGCTTTTACAAAAATTGCCCTTTTCCGCTTAGTCTGTGAAGATCGTATCAGCTGCCCCTCAGCTAGGATGGAGGAGGAGTTACAGGCCCTGCACTCTGTGGAAAGCAGACACCAGCATCAGCAGCTTTTAAAAATGTGGGTAAAGTAAAACCATGGGCATTTCCCACAATGCCAACTGAACATATGCCCAATCAGGATAAAGGGCACCCAAGAGGCACCCCCCACCTGGAATTAGATTGTGGATTTCACGGGGCCAAAAAAAAAAAACAAACAGGAAACAAAGCTCGACTAAGAAAAACTGGAGCTTCTAGGGCTGGAGCACCAAAGGAAAGTCCATATTTACAAAGCTAACCTTCATCACAGCCAAACTGTAGGAGCTGCACAGCAACACGCGAGTAAAAGAGTGAGCTGGGATGCCCGTCCCCCTACTGGAACCAGTGTCCTACAGACTGGTGGGGAATGACCCAAAAGAGGGTCACCAGACCATTTTTGTTGTGTTGGAGTGTGAGGAGCTGTTACTGTCACCAGCCGGTGACGTAACAACCAAAGAAAACATGGATCCTGACACCAGAGGTCTGGTAGACAGAGCAGGAGATGGTCGTCTAGGCAGCAATCTGATTGGAGATTCATTAAAGGAAACATTATAGATTATTGATATAATCATTAGAGACAGCCCTAATCGAGTAATCTATCGATTAACATGATTCATTGAGAAATGGTTTATATATTAGACCAGGGGTCTCCAACTCCAGTCCTGGAGACCTACTATCCTGCAGGTTTTCTATTCTACCTGGTTTCCGATGAGCCAGACTAGTCCTCAGGTAAATACCAGGAGCAGGTGTGACTCATTTGAAGCCAGGTAGGATAGAAAACCTACTGGATAGCAGCAATATGGCTACTGGATAGCAGCCCCTCTGCATACCGTAATCTGCTGTACTCACGCCGTGTCATACCTGACTGACATCTGAGCAGTTTGGCATTTGGAAGAGTTCAGTGCAGATGGTTCCTCGGCAAACCTCATGAGACCCAAAACCAAAGTGACTGATCTTACTGCCAAAACTCTCCTTGAGAGTTAAGAGATCCTGTTAGTAAATGTCCTGACGCCAACAGCCTTTGCAAACAGCGTTTGTCGTATATTGAGGATTCGAGTGTTGGTTTGTATCCTTTAGTTAAAGGATATATAATTTTAGATGATATGATAAGGTACTCGAGATTTGGTAAGCTGACCGTTCATTTATATTTAAAACACTAAAGCCTGATATCACATGATTAAAATGAAAAAATAATTAGACCTGAAACGTTTTAAGACCACTGTTATATATTGATATTTTAATGAACATGCAGTTTCAATAAAAGTAAAGTACAGCAGCCCCCTTCAATCGAGTCTTTGAATCAAATGTACAATTCATTTAAAATGAACAGTTTGATAGAATCGGTTCTGTAAATTGTACTAAACTTCCCAACACTAGTGCTAACCACTACGCCCCAATAAAACAAAACACAAAAACAAAAACACCAAAAACTCTGTCAATTTAGACACTCCCATTCACATAAGTTGCATGTTTTTAGATATGGAAGGAATGGAAGGAACACTGATTATCTCTAAAAAGCCGTGCACACGCAGGGTGAACGTGCAAACTACACACACAAAGTGTGCAGCGACAAGACTACACCCCCGCTTCACTGATACCGCCCTGACAGGCTTGTACGACGTGCGATACTAATATCTAGATGCACTTGTCACCTTGCAGTCACCACGATGTCAACAGTATGCTGTGTTCAATCCATCAAAACGTTACGCTAAAACATTTTAATTCAATAATAGGAAACCCAGCTTAGCAAACTTTGGAATTTTAATGAGGATTCATTTTTAACATTATCTAGTATATGTTAAGAGAAAAAAAAAAATCAGTCTAAAGTTCACTGCCACTTTTTGCATGAGCTCTGCGTGTGCTCTCTGAGAAGACATAATCAGTCTCATTCTTACCGTGTCCCTCACTTACAGACTGCGGTGCGTTCCTGAAAAATTATGAGGAGGAGGAGAAAAGCAAAGATCCGGTCACAAAAAGACATCCGTCTTCCTCTGTATAGAAATATTTTGTATCACACAGAGACAACATTGAGCAAAATCAGGCGACTCGCCAGTACTGTTTTGTGTCTGTCGGCACAACTGACAGCAACACCACCAATTTAACAAATATCATAATGTAAACTTTTTATAATATCATTCATCCCTACTCAAATCAGAACACATGTACAACAAAAAATAACATTATATGAGTATTATGTACCGTGTTATGCAAGATGATGCAGCTAAATAACAGGGATTATCTTCATCTTAGTACTGATATTTTGACATATAGGAAATCATAGAAAGTAAGTTAAGCAAATGAATAACTCTGTGAGGCTAAATGGCACATATCTATGGCACACCTCACATTGTTGGGTGAGTCCATCAAACCTAAAAGCCTTCAAGATGAATCTACCCTGCACAGAGCTTTTAAACAGACAAGTAATCGCGTTTAATGGAAAAATCGCGACAGCTCTAAAATAAATACTTTTCGTTACAGACGAACGATTTGGCGGTAATAATCGGATTCATGTTTATTTACTTGACCGATGAGTGAATCCAAAGCTGCCATGATAAACGATTAGCTAAGCTAAAAAAGCCAATCCGGAAACACAGATGATATCATACGATCGGCCAGCTGCAGTAAACGCAGACAAGCACAAAGCAGAACTTTTAAAATGTATTAAAAAATTATGTCAAAGTGGACAGACAGGCTAAAGGCATTTCCCCCAAGAACACACGCAACTGGCTCAAAGAGCCACATGGACAAATCACCTTTAGGCCTACATCGCAAGAAAGCTAAGTGCGGGTCTCCAGGCGGCAGGCCAAATCACCTTTAGGCCTACCTCAGCTAGAGAGCTAAGTGCGGGTCTGCAGGCCAATGGAGTGATACCAGGTGAGCAGGAGCCAGCCCACTGACAGGAGCACCGAACCAGCCTTCAGGCCGAGATTCACTGGCATCCTTGCACAGCATAAGTGAAAGAAAAAAAAAAAAAAAACATCAGCATTTCAGCCACCCTGCAGGTCTGATTTGCCACTAAAGGAGCAAGGAGTGACTCGCCACCGAGACGCGCGACCAAACAGCACATGTGCGCACACACACACACACACACACACACGCTAAAGCCCTGGGTTCCATTAAATCAGAGCTAGATAAGACCTTTAACAACTCTGAACTATTAGTTAGGTTCTCCCCAAATGAGCTTGATGGGCCGAATGGCCTCATCTCATTTGGTAATTTCTTGCGTTCTCATGTTCACGCAGACACAGACTTGTAAAGCCAGGGGACATTCCACAATACAGCTGTGCCACACATCCACCAGGATCCACCAGTTCATACTCCCTGTTCTAGCCTTCGGTGACATTATGCTGCAAGGTCCTTGATGGGGAAAATCATCAAGGCAATGTGAAAGAAAACCAAGGTGTCCTACGCCAAACCTTACAATGTCTTGTCTCTGCATCATTGCAATAAAACACATAAGCAGAAGCAGCTTGAATGGACAATACAAGGATAAACAGCTGAAAAGAGGTCTATCCTATAGCCTCGAGGCAGACTTAACGCAATCGAGAGTCACTGGTTGCTACATCAGCATTTCATGTGAGGATCACACCTTTTCCCAGACGTGTTTTTTCCCCCCAGGTGCCTCACACCTAGAACTCTGTGGCTCATGTAGAACATAAAAAATTTACAAAACGAGAGGAGGCCATTCGGCCCATCAATCTCATTTGGGGAGAACTTAACTAATAGCTCAGAGTTGTTAAAATCTTATCTAGTTCTGATTTAAAGGAACGCAGGGTTTTAGCTTATGCTAAACTAGCAGGAAGACTATTCCACACTCTACTAGCTCTGTAAAGAGGTGCTTCCTCAAATTAAGTTCAAAATGTTTTCCCGCTAATTTCCACTTATGGCCACGAGTTCTAGTATGTAAACTAATATTAAAGTAACCATCTCCCCATTCTTTCAAAAACTCCCAGCACAGATTAGGGCCGACACGAATGGTCATTTTACATATTTATCTGATGCTTTGATCCAAAGCAATGTATAAGTGAGGAAGGTCAGACAGCAGAGTCCACCAGCATCCCTGAAGCAGCTTTAGGTCAGCAGCTCAAACCCAGGTGCGAGGACTGCTCAGCCAATCAGTCCTCTAATTAGTACTCAGAGAGTCGCAGCAAAAACCAGCAGCCCTTTGTGAATACGATTGGCCACCTTGCTCTAGAATGAAACAACGATGGAATTACTTTACCGGCCATGGATATTTGAACCAACAACCTTCTTGACACTGAGATCCGCGGGGCCAAAGAGCACTTGGTCAACCTCAGTGTAGAGCTTTGTAAATGTAGCGTGATGCATGCAAAATGAGGCACATCACTCACCCTAATGCAAGATAAGAAGTCACACGCAGACAGGTATTTCAGCATGTATGACAAATGAATCAGCCCATTCTAAGTGCTGTCTGGAAATGCTGATCATATCCATGCTGTTCAAAGAAGTAAAATCAGGCTTCAACCTGATACCGTGTGATTAAAACAGCCACCAGCTCAATACTACTTATCCAAATTAGAGCAACATCTAAATAAAATAAATAAAATAAATAAAACGTGGATGACAAATAATTGCCCCATTTCTTTACATGCTGGAAGTCAGGAGTTGGCGGACGGCCTCATTCGAGGGACCCGACAGATGGCTTGTGGACTTCTGCCGGCCTAATTACTGATCAGGCTGCCAGAGGATCCTTAACTCCTATGAGGGCGTAGATCCCCTAGGGATTAAGGAAATCATTACTTTAATTTCCCTCCAGGTTTACATCAATTATTCTCAACTACGACACATTCTCGTAAAAATAGGCACCAGCAGGATGGAGAGACGGCTGAGCACAAAGCGAATGGAGGGGGGGGGGGGGCGTATCAGACGTTTTAGACAAGCGGGACATACCAAGAAAAAAAGGCTTCAGATACATCTGGAATTCAGATTACCTGGTGACATCCATTCTTATGGTGTTCCTGAGACACCCACAAGGATCAAACACACACACACACACACACACACACACACGCTGCTGCGGGACATCAGGGTGACATAATCGCCATGTAAACGAGGCAGTGACAGTTTTGCTTTGTTATATAAGAGTAGAAAGCCACTCGAATGGAATTCTACAGCTCTGCTTTCCTGGGGCCAAAACAGACACTTGTGTTTTTGCCAGTGACCTTTGAACCTCTCAGGAGACTGGGGTATCAGGTTTTCAGTCCAACTGAAGAACTTCTGGAAGCAAAAAAAAATTCTAAAAAGACACCATACTGTAACGAATCCACATGCTCTGTTCCCATGCCCAGATTTCCAGCATATTTTTGTTTTTTCCAGAAAATAAGTGTAACCCCTGCATCTGATACAAGCAGTCAAAAGATGTTCCACGAGAGACTTTTTAGTAGTCTTAAGGCATGATAAACATTATTCATTTCCTTTTTCTACTGTCGTTTAAAAGTGTAAATTAAAAAATATATATGTAAATATGAAAGATGATAATTTAGAGCAGTCTAATTTCATAAGCAAAGTTATTCCTTCATGCTGCACAAACCCACAAAAAGGCACAGTGTTACGGCACAGATGTTTGGTATGCATCGTGGGGTCTAGGCTACCGGCATACGACCCAAAACCAAGGTGGTCATGTTTTCACATCCGAAATACGAAAACCGAACAAATCTGAAGGAGGGACCCAAAATTTTTATGGGGGTACGGAGACCTAAGTAATATGGACCAAAAAACCAGATCGCGATATTTTTAGCCAGATTAGCGATACCCGTCAGCATTTTCTATGAAGTGGGCCAAGTGTTTCATCTTCAGTCAAAGCCACATGTGACGTAAGGAACACTTTCATTAAAAGAGTGTGGTCAAAATGGAATACAAAACGGAATCATTCCCTATTTGCCAATATACAACTATTCGGTATAGACATTTTATACATTAGTTTTGTTTTTATCAAACTGGCAAAAAAAAGATGCTTCTTTTTTTACCAGTTTGATAAAAAACAAAATTAATGTTTATGGAAGAAAAAAAAAAAATTCTAAAACCTAACACAAAATAAAATAAACTTTGCAATTCACTGTATTTTAACCTGTGAGACGTTTGTCAGTGTTTAGAAACTAAACGACCAAAGGGCTGATTCTTCGCCTTTGCCCCCCACCGCCTCCCCGTGAGACACCGCTGAATGGTTTGATTCTAGCTGCAGATTCTGGGAGTCACGTTCGTTTCTATTAAAAATCATTAACAGAGCTTCTAATTTTAACGCACAATTATAGTACATATACCGAAAGGGAATTGTATCAACCTATACCATTTTGAAAATATATCGATATACCGTAAAAATTCAATATAGCGCCCAGCCCAAGGCGAGAGTAAAAGTTATTGATCGGGGGAGGGGGGGGCAACGCGCTGGATAAGCTTTCGCTCCTCAGCCCCGCCCCTTGGGGGGATTGGTAGCTTATTTGTTGTAGCACTCTATCGAAGACAGAAATTGAAATAAAAGACGGTGTCTTTACGAGATATGGGGGGGGGGATGACTCATTTACAGCGGACTTCAATTCGTGTCCATATCTTTTGCTACAATCGTATGAACAAATTAACTTTATCATGAGGAGAACTTACTTTAAAGTTACCTTGAAACATTGAGATCATCGTGAAAAACCACCAACGTAAAACACCTAAAGTGTGATTAGTAAGGATACATTTTTCGCGTATGCAGAAGTACCACCGAACTCCGCGATTATAATATGTAATATAATTGTAAGTGACAACACAGCGGGCTCTCTCTCTTAATTTAAATTACGTTTAGGTAGCCAACCCTTCGTGTCTACCATATGATAATATGCTATTTCAAGGGAATAAACAAATTAGTTGGGAAGAGTCCTCAGACGCGTGGCTCAAACGTAAAGTCGTAGGTCTTTTGAAAAAACACAACCCCCACTAAAAACACTGAGACCCAGCTACTGCAGACCTCTGGACACTTCGGAGACACATCTTAGCAAAATAGGCGTCGTGTCCCGTTTGTTCTAAAACAAACTCAAACCCTGAAAGATAACTTCCTGTGACAAAACCTTCAAGAAAAACTGGAAATACAGGTATCTCCGTGCAGTCCGCTTACACTAGCCCCCCCAGTCCGTTTCATTCTTTCCCGTTCACGGATCTGCGTCCGCTGACCACTGACCTTATAATAAAGTTATTATGAGCCGCCCGGTCCGCCGCCCGGTGCGCCTCTTACCTTGGGTAGGTCGCGCAGCTGGTTCGCGTCCAAAAGCAGCTCCTCCAAGCTGCGGCTGTAGCGGTAGATCTCATCCGGGACGTAGAGCAGAGAACAGTGCCGCTTATCGACCGACTCAACGTGACGGTTGCACCGCCACAGTGGGATACAATGAAACATCACGGGCAGCTAGTTACTTAAGAAGAAAAATGCGATAAGTCAAATTAAGAGTCCTTCCGCAAGGATCCACTTCCTCGCCTTAAGTCCGGCTGTTCCTGCGAGTATTAGCAGCAGGCAGACATCGAAAGCAACTCCCCAGGCATAAATAAAGTCCTCGGAGTAACATGGGATAAAATCTCTGGTCCTCTTCCAGCACACTTTCAGCGCTCTTTTTCTATTTTCTCCGTCCGTTTTCACCCGCAGTTTTATCCCTGTTGCTTCGACACACAAAAATAATCCTGCCAATTTACGTGAGAGTCTTTTCACGCTTTTTGACGATCACATTTTCTTTTTTTTTTAAATCGTTTTCTAGTGTCGTGTTTTCCTCGTCCGAGAGTTAATTTCCTCTCACTCCAGTTTCTGACCCGGAACATTCACTCCCTCATTCCAGGCTGACGTCACTGCTCCTCCCTTCCTCTTACTCCTCCTCTTCTCCCGCCTGTCCTGGGATGGTTATGGACGGAGCTCGGGCGCCATCCCCGGGTCGTGAAGTACCGCCTGGCATATTTTTCAGACTGGACGAAATGAATGTCACACTAGCACCTTTTTTTGCACCATTTTTGAATTCACCATCCCTAAACCAACATTAGGTCCGTCTCTACAAAAATAGTCTGCTTAAAACATAAAATAGTATGACAAGCTATGAACTTATATTTGGCACCTCAGCTAAAAATTAGTTTTTTTCCCCTCTTTGGAGAAAAATCCAGGGAAATGGAGACCTGAATCAGCGGCGAGGTTTATGTATCATGGAAATACTGCCAGGTTTAAGTTTATCCATCCAAAATCATAGTGAGCTTGGAGCTAATTACACATAGTATGTTGGTAAAGCCAGGGACTTAGAATTTAGTGATTGTCATTGACGACACACCACAGCACACAGTGTACAGCAATGAAATGTGTCCTCTGCATTTAATGTGACATAACAGGGGGCAGCTAATTCAGCGCCCAGGGAGCAGTGCCTTGCTGGTCGGGATTCAAAACTGAAATCTTTCAATTACAAGCGCGCATCCCTAACCATTAAGCCACCACTGCCCACTGCCTCATCTGAAACTCACACAGTCCATGTATTCCAAGTGTTATACGCACTCCCCATTTCTACAGACATAACCCAGCCCTTTACCCAGACCTAACCTTACCTATAAGTAACAAAAAAAAAGACTTTGAAAAAAGGCTTTTTTTATTCCATCCACATGCTACGTAGTGAGTCACAGACTCATTGTCAATTGTCCTCATGCACAGGAGGGGTCAACGAGTGACGGAGAACAGGGATATTGGCAAAGGACTAATCAGACACTCAACATGCGAGCAGGCAAGCGATGCCCTGAAAGCACCGGAGAAAATGACCTCTCCCACTAATGGGGGACAGTAGCCTGTTATATTGCACTTGGCAGCCTTTTAACCCTATAAATCCAGGATGCCTGGATTTGATCAAGCCTGACTCATTATCGACAAGCAGTTCGATCCCTTTTCGTATTAGACAAATGGTTGTTAGCCATGCAAACACCATTCAATAAGATATTGCTTTTAATTCTGTAAATACAATTCAGGCCAGGAAAGGGTGGGGGGCACACACCCCCCCCCATAAAAAGGTTTATAAAAATATCAACCCCTTTTAAAACTAATTACACAAGGCACCCTCATATTCGGAGCATCCGCAGTGTTCAGCCCGACGCCTTTCATCAGTCAGAAAGCAGGAATGAGAAGATGCACACAGGCTTTTCCTCACACCCTCACACATTCCCCCTGCTTCGGATACGGTACTTCATATCATTTCCAAATTCCACGCATTGCATAATTTCCCAAATGACCGTGCCGTTAGAAAAACCACAGCATTATTGCGCAAACTGGACCGAACCCGTCTTAAATGTCCTAGAATCCACAAAACAGAGTATGGCGGAAGCACACGCATTGTTCTCATCCAAATCTTTATTTTCAAACGTGGTCACATTTCTACATACTGTGTTACATTGTTATTTAAACGAAACTAAACTGTTAGATTAGAAACGAATCAGGCTGAATTCTTAACATTCCATACTTAACATTTCTGCACTACGACTATTTACCCTTGCAGTACGTTTCAGGACCTTGCAGCGCATTTCAGGACCTTGCGTTTTTAGTTTGGAGGGAATGCGATGGTTTCAAGCACCAGAAACTTTGAAATACTTGAGAACCTCATTCTACCAAATTAAAATTAAAAAAAATGTTGAAATAAATGTGTCTTTATTTGCACTGTATTCTACATAATTCTACATGTACATCTCCCAGTAACTATGCACCCTCCCTAACCATGTATATTAACCAGTCATTTATACTCTGTAGCCACTAGGGGGCGGTTGTGTTTAAAATTCCACTGATAGAGATATTATACAGTATCAGTAAGTGCATACTCAAACATTCTATAAGTAGAAACATGCACCTGCAGTTTAAAGAGCCCATGAATAAAAGATACTGAGAACAGGCCAAATTGTACTGTAGTACTTTTAAACCTGATTTATTTCATGACTGAAACCACCAAACAAAGGAAAAACGTGTATGGACGACCATACTTCTGAATGTGTGCGTCTTGCAGGGTTCAGGATACTTAAGATGTTCAGGCACGCCATCTCCAAGGGGCGATCATCTGCGACAGAGCTGTTTCTTGAAGGCTTTCAGGGACTTGGCCATCATAGGTGCAACTCCTAAGAGAGGAATTAAAGCAGGAATAATTATGCCTTTTATAAAACAGCCAATGACCACATCGCAGCACCTATTACAGGGAGGAAATAGGCACAGCAAATCAAAGAAAACACCACTCCAGTCACGCCACTCGGCAAAACAGAATGTTTAGTCAGGTCTGAAATGGAATTACATTGTGATTTGAAGCTACATAACTCACACTCTCATAGGTGACATGCTCATTCGCGAGGGACCCACTCACGGCAAAACAACCACCTCCCTTTGTAATTAAAAGAGAAGACATTTTGCTCTCCCAACACTGCAGTTAAAGGGCCACACAAACACACACACACACACACACACACACACACACACACACACACACACACAGGATCCTATACTGGGTGCTGTCGCTCAGGCTGGGCAGATTGGCCGCTGCAGCAGTCACATCGCTCTTGGCACTGCTCAGCACAGCCCAGTAAAGAGAACTGGGGCTGGCACCAGGGACAGAAACCCTACACCCCCCGCCATGACCACAGGTGTCAGCGGCAGCCTGTAATCTCTCTCACTACTTCCAGTTTTACTTAACTGACCGATAACCATCAGGGCTCTTTTGGAACAGATTCCAAGTATCCGACTGAACCCAAACTCCTAGAAGAGGAACATTAGAATGACCAGAATTAGCAGAAATAACCAGACCTCAGATGTTACCAGGCAGATCTGACTTCAACACTGGCCCCGACTGAAAGCTGACTGGCCCTCAGGGTGCAGCCACCCCAGTTACTCACCAATTCAAAACATCCTCAGCCAATTATAGACCTGGCCCTCTGTATGACTCATGGCTCCTCAGACACCCCCCCCCCACTTAAAAATCCTAGAATCATCCCAGAAGCCAAATACCAGGGAAGTGGCAGGGAGCTGGACTCTGAGCTGTGCAGGCCAGCAGGGGGCAGCATGTAACACGTAGCTCCCCACTCCTCTAACCTGTCACTCGAAAGGCCACAAATAGCAACACATTAAATACCAGTGGATAATTAATATAGCAGGTTTATCCTGGAAGACAGAAAAACCTACAGCATTCTGCTCACAGCTGTTTGCATTTAAGGCAGGAATGAAGTGAGGGTGAGATGTTGGGTACCAGTGAGGACTCACGTTTGATTTTCCTGGGGTCCTGACTTTGGCTGGAGCCAGAACAAGGGCCGGAGATCCTGCTGGACTCGCCGAAGCTGGGCTTGATGCTGCTGAGTGCAGAGTGTTACGGAGCAGAGCATCAGTGCCTGTGATCAGCCTAGTGAGCCGATCAGGATGTGCGGAGTCCTTGCAGACTGCGGCTTTTACGAGGAGCAACCACATGCTAGAATCGGGGAGGGTGTATGACTAACATGTGGGGGGCACAAAACACAGGCCACAAAAACCCCCCTTCCAGTTGTTCAGATGTCATCAAAGCCGTCTCTCTCAAAGCTCTCACCAGCTTTGGCCTCCATTTTTTTTCTTTTTTACAGAGAGAACAACTTTTAC
>JAODKF010000068.1:739743-774929 GCA_026779585.1 Mormyrus proboscirostris | reverse complement strand
AATGTGACCATTGACTTTTAAATAACATCTGCATATCACATTGTGTTGACTTAACAGGCCTAATCCATTTCAGGGAATGTGATATCATACAGTGTCATTTGGTTAGTATTACTACAATGGGACATGATGCAATTTCAAGTTTATAATTGTGTATCTTCAATTTGATGTTACAATTTAATTTACAAATTAATTATAATTGAAATCAGTTACATATTCCCCATTCTTTAGACAGTTGTTGGAGGTGTTAGCAGTTTTGTCAGATGACTTGGGGACCAGTCAGTACCCGTCATGTCAGTCCTCAACAGCACACAAAAGTTAAGGGAGTCTTTTTATTCTTGGTCTCGGTCTTGGTCTTGTCTCGATTTTGTCTTGGTCTTGATTCGATCTGTCTTGGTCTTAGTCTTGTCTTGGTCTCCATGCCCTCTGGTCTTGGTAGTGTCTTGGTCTTGGTTTAAGCATCTTGACTACAAGTCTACCACAGGGTATGGGAGGGTTTTCCCTTGCATCCCATTTTTGTTGGATTTTTGTTGGATATCAGAGCACGCTCCTTACCCCTCTCTCTCGCTCTCTTTGTTCGATAATCCTATCTAGTGGTCAGTCAGAACGTAACCCACCTTAGATTTAACAGGATTATTATGGGACATGTTTACTTTTTAAGCTCATACAATGGTCGAGTGTCCTACACACCATGGCCAGTGTTAATGTGCAGGAGTTGCAGGTTCGAGCGGAGCCGCCATCGTGCTGGAGCCCGCATTTATAAAAGTAGCGGACCTGCTGGATATACAGCTGAGTAACAGGAATCTTGCAGCACTGCATACCTTTCCAATACAAGTAAAAGCACACCAGTTTTAAACTTAATAAAGAATGAAGTCATTCTGAAAAAAGGGTAAATTCACACCCCTGCTTTTGGGGATCTTGACTCTACCCCATGCGGGTTAATGAGGAGACGGTTTAACGTAACATATAGACACGCCTGCGTTTAAGGTAGGCGGCACCTGCTTGATTCGGAAACCACTTTCAAGGCAAACAGCTTTTTTTTCCCCTCAAAGCACAATGTATCTGTGTTTTAAGCCATGAGTAACAGTGACAGGTACGCTGCAGTGACAGAGCCGGGTTTTCTCGTGCTGTCATGTCTCGTTTACCTTAGAAACCTAATATTAGCTACACCAAAGGCGTTGGGGTAGTTTGCAAATCCTACATACTATTTATGAGGAAATTAAACTGTTTCAAATATGCAAATGCGTGCGCAGACTTGTTTGGAATGGAAAATCTCACGCCTGCCAGCTGAGCGAAGTTGGCAGCCTGCAGACGGTAGAGATGCTCTGGAAGGCTGTGTGACCCAAACGACCCCGTGTGATGCTTATAGTCCTGCGGGATGTGGAGACGTGAAGCGCACAGACATTAGTGCTATTCTTGGTTCTCTAAGCCGCTGTCATTTTAACTTGTTCATTAGTACATCCAAGCAGACAGCTAACGGCATGCCTGGCCATTAGGGGAAATTTACAGCAACGCTACACTGAGAGCCGATTAACAGGTCTCGTTAAGTGCCACTTTTCACGGTGCATTTCTTTGCAAATTTACAATCAATTGCTTTGCAAGCACAAGCACAGCCAGCTCCATACAGGAGCCAGTGCAGGGCTTCGGTAAAAAGGTCCGATGTGACGGCTGCAATTACGGTCCAGTGACTCAGCAGCTCTGACGCTCCACGGTCGCCAAACCAAAAGGAAAACACAGTAAAAACTGGCAGTGAAGCTGCTTAAAGGTGGTTTGATGTCGTCTAATAGAGAATTTCCATTTCGCCGATCCCATGCCCCAAGCATAAAGTGACCAAATAAAGCTTCATGTTACTGAAATATGCTCAACTGCATGACCATGCGGGAGCTGCTCAACGCTGTCATTTCTCACATTCTCTAAAGCTGTCGATAGTAGATCTCTTGTACATACTTAATCAGCTACTTGAAAATTGCATTTTTAATATTACAGTGTTTCCCATACATATGCCTATCCGTATACAGTAAACAATAGGGTCGTACATCAGAAAGCTCATGGATTTGTAATCTCTTCGATTTAGAAAAGCATCAATCACCGTAAACTCCGCTAATGTTAAATATAGGCTTACGTCGCTTTAGTGACTTTTCCCCTATCGGTCGCATCACAAATATAAAATTACATGCGTAGCCGAAAACCCAGAGCTAACATTTCTCGCGTCCCACATTAAGCGGCACGGGACACGGGCTGGGCGCCCCGGGGGCCGCGCGTCCACACCCAGCACCGGCGGCGCGGCGCGGCGCCGTGATTGGTCTGTGCACACGCCCCATCAATGGGGTGACACAGTGCGATCAGGCGGCAGGGGGGTCGGTCTACAGTGTAACGCCTGACATCAGATCCAAGCCGGCGAGGGTGAAGTTCAGCGGCATCGCAAAGGTACTTTGTAACAATCGCAACCGAAATAGAGAACCGCTAAATGTGCAACCTTGGCTTCAAATGTAAAATAATGAACGGAAAATGTAGCTAGGACTCGGGGCTGGGAGGTGCTATCCCAGCCTGGGATGAAACTTTTACTGTCATTTTATAAAGCAACACGGCGTAGGCTAAAAGAAATATGCGCGGGTAATCCGCTATATCTATCTCTGTTTTAAAACTAAATAGTAGCTGATGTTAAATTAACTGGATATTAGGAGCACATAGATACAATAGCAGAAGTTTAAAAAGGAGAGTCAGAAATATTCATATCTACGTGTTTGTGTATGTGTGTCGCTATATATCTCTTTATTTATAAGTGTATATAATGAGTACCTGCAGGTTACTTAGACATTCACATACACGCAAGAAGATGTAAGTTACTGAGGCGTCTTGAAATATACCCCCCAAAAAAGGCTCTTGGGCTCAGCCCCGCATCTCAAGGCTGGCTACGGGAAGCGCTGGGGTTTTGGCATTGCGTCTCTTTGCAGAAAAGCTGAGAAATACAGTATTAAATGAGGGATCTGTGGGTAGGTGTGTGCGCTGCTCCAGGGCGCAGTGCCTCGGCTGACATGTTTAATAGCGGCGGCCGCTTTCTGCGACTCATTTCCCCGCTGGGGCGGCATCGTCACGGGGTAAAGCCGGAGTATAGGGGCGACAGCTTTCCTCCCCAAGGAAAAGCTCAGAAAACGGACGCCGTGGCGGGTCTCCGCCCTCCGCACTCGTTTTCTCTAAGATTTCCCGGATAACTTCAGGTATATGTGCATTTTTACGTTAAATGCGGCTGAAATGTTCAGTCGCTGCTAGCGAGTTAGCGGCGGATCCCGATTTGCTGGCCGCTCCCGCTTGTGCAGAAAGCTGGCGGAGCATCCGTGTTGCGTACGGATGAGGCTTTAAGTAGGTCTGCTTTGTACTGTATGCCTGATGGCTCCCACTAAAAGGTTGTGCGTTTAAGGCAATGCGGCTGACAGGCACGTTATTGGCCTTATTGTTCCCTGATCGCTGTACTTTTCCTCTGAAGTGAACGGATGTCCTGAAGTCCGGCACTAGGGGCACTAGAAACAGTGAGATTTCGCAACGATAAAAGGGGAAACTTGCACAGAAAACAAGGTCAGTTTGGCCCGACATACAAAGGGATGGAGTTTTGTACGGACTCTGCTTTGATTTGTTCTTCTGATTTAGTGCAGTTTTGCATGCAAATCACGACAAATATACCACGTCAATTTTGTTAATTGCAAAAATGTTACGTCGCTAGACATAACTAATTAAGCTATCTGTTCCAATAAAATTGCATGATTTCACCCCACGTGAATTCTCCATTGAAAAGAAACCTTTTTCCTATTACGTAGACCTACGTAGGACCAAAGTTTGTGCCAGATGAAGGCAGCTGAATGCAGAGGCGAGTGTGACGGTGATGGCAGGTCATCACGGGGCGGTCGCGGCTCTACATGCTTTTCAGTCTTTAAATAAAGATGCCAAATGATGGCATTAATAAGCCAAGACTGTGTATTACAGTCAGATGACATGTCGGTCTGCTGCCCTGCCACCTGCATTACTTATAGACGACAAAAAGAGACTTTTTAAATAATTGCTGTCATATAGATATGAGCATTGTCATGGTGTAGCTCAGTAGCTGAAATCGTCCTGCAGTTAGCGTTAATATGTCATTTACTTTAGACGCCCCAGAACTCCGTGACCCCCAGACTTATCTGATGACATATTAGTGCAACTCAATGTTTGTATAAAAGTTGGTCAGCCTCATGAATGAAGTACTGATTTTATGCAGCATTAAAACGTGTGTGCCATTTTGTAAATGCTGTAAAGTTGTATCAGTTTACTTGGGACTCAGTCATGGATGTGTTAAAAGCGAAAGTGAAGGACAAGGCTGTGTTTCATTTTAGTCGGACAGCAGCGCCGTTTTAATGCTCCCAGACTCTGCGTACTACAGCCACTCGCTCGTGTAATTAATAATACATTACATTTGTACAGCACTGTTCCATTATCAAATGTTGTAGGTTACTATCTGCCGTAAAATGTCGATGGGGCCGCTTTCTTGCTAATTTTTGTGCTTTACTGCTGTGAAAATCGCGATGTGTTATCAGTATAACCTTTCGTCAGCACATGATCGACGAGGCAGTAGTTTAATACAACAGCAGAACAAATGCGATGGTAGGTAATATTTTAAGCAGTTTATTAAGGCGGCCGGGTGGCCGCCTGGCATGTGCCGTGTGTGACAACGGTGTCGCAGCGGCCTCCCGGCTCCCATGTCCAGGGGACTCAGAAAGGCCATCTGTCACGATGCGCTGTGGCTGTCACCCGGACGGCAGCATGGGACAGGATGGTGCCTGGAGAGAACGATCAGTGCACCCCGCCCCCATGTTAAAAATGCTGTTTATTGTAATTTGAGGGCAATATCTTCTCTCCTTTTCTTTTCACCTTTTCCTTTCAGTGGGTGTACGCTAACGCTGCTGGCCGGCTCTCTGGTGTAAATTAGTAACCGGCATGTGGTTTAATGGGAACTGTCTGCCCCGGCTGTGAATTACAAAATCGTGACATCGTTTAGTATGGGTTTTTAGGACACTGGGTGCACTGAGGAAAGTCTGAATAAGTGGGCAGGGGCTCAGCTAATATGATTATATCTTCTGCCTCATTTTATAATGATCTGCTTTACTTATAACTAATGGTTGACTTCTTCAGAGTCCAGGCCTGTCTTGTCTGGCCCACAACTGCAGTGCTTCTGTTAGATCTCTCTTACTCGAGTTTGTAAACTATTACTGCAAAGCAAAGAGTTTTCCAATATTTTAACAAATTTTAAAATTCCTGCTGGGGTTTTTGCTTATTTGTAGCAAATTGATTTCTTGTTCCTGTTTCTCCTCCTTCAAAGTTGATAGCAGGACTGTGCTGAGGTTATAAACCCGTCTAGTTTGGGGTTGATTATTGATTGAGTTTTTTGAAAGAGGTCTTGTTCTAGCAGCCTCTAATGGAAGTTCCTTTTTTCCCACCAGGTTGGAAATGGAGGCATTTAACCACAAGCTAACCTTGTACATTGATTCATGGATGGGTCCCAGAGGTAAGTCACTGGGTGAAGATCAGCCTGAACTACGGAACATGCACAACATCATGTGATTTAAAATGAGCGCAGAGAAACTCAAGCTGAAGCCAACAGTGACTTAATTGTCCCATAAAGATTCATTCGAAGGCTTTTGCTAGGTGTGGTCCCTTTCATTGTTATAAAATCTGTTTTGTTTAGCAATTTACTTGTCTTGGAAACATCGTATCTGATTTCAGTTCTTTTTAGTGAATCTGAATGAGACTGTCAAACTGCAGCAGTTCTTTATTGTTCAGAGGAGCAGAGAGACTCCACAGCTGAAGCCCTTTGAGTGTCCTGCTGTTAGATCTTGGTGGTATTTAACTACTAACCACTGTCATCAGGCAGGACTGCAGTTCCGGTGATGACCAGCTCTCTGCGTGTATGTTCTCTGACACTGTAAGCAGTGTAAGCACCATGCTGAGGGCTCTAAGGCAGCACACTGTATGTTCTCTGACACTGTAAGCAGTGTAAGCACCATGCTGAACGCTCTAAGGCAGCACACTGTATGTTCTCTGACACTGTAAGCAGTGTAAGCACCATGCTGAGGGCTCTAAGGCAGCACACTGTATGTTCTCTGACACTGTAAGCAGTGTAAGCACCATGCTGAACGCTCTAAGGCAGCACACTGTATGTTCTCTGACACTGTAAGCAGTGTAAGCAGCATGCTGAGCGCTCTACGGCAGCACACTGTATGTTCTCTGACACTGTACGCAGTGTAAGCAGCATGCTGAGCGCTCTACGGCAGCACACTGTATGTTCTCTGACACTGTAAGCAGTGTAAGCAGCATGCTGAGCGCTCTACGGCAGCACACTGTATGTTCTCTGACACTGTACGCAGTGTAAGCAGCATGCTGAGCGCTCTACGGCAGCACACTGTATGTTCTCTGACACTGAAAGCAGTGTAAGCACCGTGCTGAACGCTCTAAGGCAGCAGACTGTGCGGTTGGTGTGTGCGACCTGGCCGTCTGTAGCCTTTTGGCGGGTCTCATGGTGTGTGTGTGTGGGTTTCATGCTGAGTTCCTCTGGGTGTTTGCTTCGGAACATCGTGTACCATGTCCTCCATTGTGTCCCCCGATGAATGTGTGTCCTGCTGCTGTATTGTGTTCATGCCCGCTGTGGTCAGCTAATGCTCCTCGCACCTCTTTATAGATCCACGGGTTCGAGGATGGCTGCTTCTGGACCATTACCTCCCCACCTTCTCGCTGACGCTTCTCTACCTTCTCATCGTGTGGACTGGCCCGAGATACATGAAGAACCGGCAGCCACTGTCCTACCGTGGGGTGATGGTGGCCTACAACCTGGGCCTCACCCTGCTGTCCTTCTACATGTTCTACGAGGTGGGAGGGGACTCGTCTGGGGGGGTAACGCTGAGGGCAGTCAAGCTGCGGGTGAGGGTTTGCCTGGAGATTATATTACAAGCTGACAGATGGATGGGCTGGTCCAAGGTCATCGTCAGGAGCCGGCTCTTGGTTGGGTGCGGGGATTGAGGGCGTGTGCGTGACTGTGGATGAGGCCCAAGGCTCAGGGGCCTGTCATCTGGATGTGATTCCCGTTGATATGGGACGTAGGCAACTTTATCACCAGTGAGCTACTGGTGCAGAAGCAAAAGGGTTGGTTGCTGCTAACCCTGGTGATTAGCACAGACATGCTAAACAGGAGAGATGTTTCAACAGTTATGATGTGCGTGTCACTGCACTCAGAAGGAGCTCTGGTCGGTGGAGGTAATTCTTCAGCTGTTGGTCGAGAAGGATCCAGGTTATGTTTGTTTCTTTGTTTGTTTTACCGTGGTGCCCAACTGATCCAAAACCATCCTGCAGTTTGTGTTACAGTCCGCCGAACAAGTTATTCACTTTGGTTGCCCCAGAACTCTGTGACCTTCAGATTTATCTAACACAGATGTAATATTAATGCAACTGAATATTTGTATAAAAGGTGGGCAGCCTTTTGTGTTTGAAGGACAATTAAATCACCTTCACTGGCTCCCAGTCACTAAATACTCTGGAATGTTCCAGTTTGTGTGATTACTGTTCCAGTGCTGAGCATTTCCCCAGACCTCTTCTCTGTACAGATCTAGGAAACCATGAATCTGTGCAGGTAATCAGACGTAGAAGTTTATTCATTAGGCTGCTGGAATATCTCAGTAACAAACCCCCCCCCCCCCCCAAAAGCAAATGTCCCATGGCTTCCGCCCCACCCCAGCAGTTGACGGTTTGGAAAGCCTATCAGTGAAATCTGATGTCTCATGGCTCCTGTGCTGACAGCTCCTGCCATTAGGCTCCGCCCCCCCATCCCTGCTGGCTCGCACACACAAACAGACTGCTGTGACACACCTTTGCGATTAGAGGTTATGTCTTTCCCTGTCTAGGTAGGACAAGCATACACACGCATGGCCACACACACACACACACACACACACACACACACACCGTGTCTTCATTCCGCATTGCGTCACAGCGTTTTGAATAGCCTCCACAGAAGTCCGCTTGATCCTGTCGTCTGATTTTGATCGAAGGTGCTGTCTGCAGGTCAGATTCCAGAGCAGGCGAAGGACACGGCTTTTCTGGAAGACCATATTCACATAAAGAGCTAAAGTGCTCTGCAGTACCTGCTCAGACCAGCCACTGCCTTGCTTGACATTTACATAGTAATCATTAATGCATAGTTACATACATAACGAACACTAAAGAGTTTCTGCTCATTTACTGAGGGCCAATATTGTATAGTAACAAGGGTAAGAGTACGTGGAGACAAATATTAAATCAACATATCTGAGTATATTTTATCAGCTGACACACAAGATTGTAGAATATGAGGCAAAGTAAAGTCCAGTACAGACTCCAGAACGCAGTGACTCCTTCATTCTCTTGGGCATTGCAGGGAATGTGCCTTTATGCGTGGAGAAGTGATGTCATGCCGCACTCTCTTCTTCTTGCATCAGACCATTAACTCTCTAGATATTCCTTAACCTAATGTTCCAGAATGGCCGCTGAAATCTGAATATTCATGTGCCATATCCCATAATTCATAGCAGCTGAGAAAGCACAGGCCTGGGCTATGTCAGGGCAGGCCAGGGATTGAGTGTGTCATTCCTCATTTGAGTGGGTGATATCGTGCGTCTTTATCTCTGGTATTTCTGTGAACTCCTCAGCAGTGATCATGCATTTTAGCTGGCGCACCTCAGTGAGAGGAACCCTTTCAAGGACACCGGGCTGGACCGGAATCATCCGTCACGACTCGGGGCAAAGCTGGGGAGGTCATGTGGTCCCCTGGTTGTAGGAGCAGGCATGATGAAACGGGCACCATTGCCATTGCAAGAGGGAGAACGCCTAGCGGATACAGACATGGCTGTCGGTTCAGGTACCTACAGGGCCACAGCCAACATGTGATCAAAGGAAGAGGGTGTTTAATCACAATAAATCTGGCATTGAAGCTTCCAAAAATGTCCAGCTCTGTTCATGTTCTCAGAAGTAGATAGTCTGGAATATTAGTTACTGTAATGTTTATGCTCTTCAGAAGAGGTTCTCAGTCAGTGGTGTGTTCCTCCTGGGAGGAATTGCTTTCACACTGACTCAGAAACAGCTGCAGAAGTTTTCCCTGCCTCCCTTAGTTGAGTAATAATCCAGGAAGAATGTGGAACGAGGAGGTCAGCAGTCCTGGAACTCTTTAGGTCACGCAGAGCCCTTTGTCTGCTGCTGCCGTTTGTACCTCCCGCTGGTAAGAGCCGCGGATTTCCGGGGACTCCAAGGAATTAAAATGCTGAATAAAAACTGAAGCATTTAGGTGATGTGACCTTGGAGGGGTTCACAGAATCGCCAGCAGATTGGCCGTGGCGTGTCACACAGGGTGAATTACGGCTGGCCGGTTTACCGACTGAGACGGGCCAGACCCCCTTCTATGGGCATCTGAAGGAAAGATGCACAAGGCTTCCAGTGAGACGCAGCACTTGGACCATGAAGCACACAGCTGTGAGACAATGAACAAAGAGCAGGCACAAGCTCGGATTGTTGTGCGATAAGTGGCGTGTTTGTGGAAGTGAGATAAGCCGTGCAGATCGCTGACGAGCGAGCAGGGGAACGCGCCATAAGCCTGCGTGTGGAGCGGCGAGTCTGACGGCACTCAGCGCTTTCCCGTGCCCTCTCTCCCTGACGCTTAAATCCCAAAGAACCATGGAACTCCCTCACACAAAGGTCTTACCGTCTGTGAGAGTCTGCGAGAGTCTGCGAGAGTCTGCGACGCATAAAATCACTGGTAGTAAAAATCGGCAGTAGCGTAATTGATCACAACTGATGCTTGGTGCGGCTTCAATGCCCGCAGTTTCAGTGCTCGTGCTTTTAAATGTATTTAATGTCCATAATGGGGTCAGTGTCATATCAGGGGCTGTACAAATGTCACCCTGTCTCCCTGAGAAACCGCAAGGGTGCCAATAGACTCATTTAAGGTAGTTGTATTCTCGTTGTATTCTCTTCGCAGAGCTGCTTGCGCCTCACTCCCACCTCCCAGACACATAAAACTCAGTGTGTGTGTATGTGTGATGAAGGGCGTGCGGCTGTGTGCAGGGATGTACCCACTGGGCACATGTACACTGCCTAACCAGTGGCTTCTTCGTGCAGCTTGTCACTGGTGTCCTGCAAGGGGGGTACAGCTTCTTCTGCCAGGACACCCGCAGTGGTGGGAGCGCCGATGACAAGGTACGACATGGTCGCCCAAGGCCGACGCACAGGGGTGGGTCTCGGGGGCGTACGGAAGCAGGAATGAGGGCTAATCGTGGCCGTCACTGGGTCCTCATGGACGATTTTACCACTCCTGCTTGTCATGATCGAGCAGAGATGCTCGGATTTCGCTGGCAGTGTGTCTGACACTGGCATCAAGGTCACTGCATGGTCAGGCCACATGGGGGCGTCTCTTCTCTGCATGCATTTTCTGGGAGCGGCGGGTGAATGTGCATTAAAATCGCAGGGGTGCAGCGGGCAGGTGTACACATCGCGCCGTGCTGCTGTTTTTCAGGGACTGCGGGGCACGGCAGACACACACTGCATTCTCCTGCATAGTTTTTCTAGGTTTTCTCCAAACTCCCAGATCCATGTTTCTGAGCCCTGTGGTCTTCCCCGTTTGCCACTGCAGATCATAAACGTCCTGTGGTGGTACTATTTCTCCAAGCTGATTGAATTCATGGACACGTTCTTCTTCATCCTGAGGAAGAACAACCACCAGATCACGTTCCTGCACGTGTACCATCACGCGACCATGCTCAACATCTGGTGGTTCGTCATGAATTGGGTGCCCTGTGGACACTGTGAGTAAAACGCTGTCTGACCTCATCATCCTCCGTAGTAGCCAGGGATGGACAGTATGGCTGAAAGTCCCCATTCCAGAAACATTGATTCCACCGCTTATGATCATTGTCCACAATGCCCAGTCAAAGCCCATGTGACACCCTAGGTGAAACTCTACCGCTGCGGCCCCCTGTCTGAAACACAGTGAAATTACCATACCAAGTCGAGTCCCCCTCAGAAGATGGCACCCATATGTCACCTAATTTGTTGACCCCGTGTCCTGCTTGCATTTGAACCTTTGAGGTTAATAGTGCCCCATTCAATGTGACCCTCCCCCCTATATCCATCCGTAATGCTTTGTGAGATCGAGTTTCAGTATATCATCAGACGCTGCTGTGTCATTAGCTGAATGCGTTACATTTAGCCAGAAATACCTGAAATGGTGCTGAGTCACCATGTCGGGATTAACAGCCGCTGGGGCTGAAAAATGACAGTGATGTGTTTGGTCGCACAGCATACTTCGGCGCCTGTCTGAACAGCTTCATCCACGTGCTGATGTACTCCTACTACGGCCTGTCCTCCATTCCCGCCATGCGGCCCTATCTGTGGTGGAAGAAGTACATCACGCAGGGACAGCTCGTGAGTGCAGGAAGCGGGGCGCCTGGCCCGGTGTACTTATAGGGTGTGAGTCTGCCCGTGTGCGTGTGTGCGTGTGCGCGTCACATTTAAGGAAGGAAATCACAGCCGGAGGTGTTTCAGGAGGACAGTTTCAGAGCCGCTAGCTGATTCTAAGTCCAAATGAAGCACACGGGTGATTTTCTGACCTGTCAGTAGCAGAAAGGCTGCCTTAAATGAAGCGCCACTTCAGAGCAGTACCTCCAAGCCCGGTGTTTAATGTCAAAGCGGATGATAAACTAGCCTTTCCTCAAGGTCGCTCTGTGCTGCACGCGCGCCTCACAGAACACGCAGATGCAGCTGTTTTCAGGGGCGCTATGCGGCCACCTGGCCCATCAGTTTCACCTGTTTAGGACAGGTGATGCTCACTTATTTACCAAAGCCCTCTCCACACATATCATTATTCTGCTACTTTGTCAGTGTAGAGGGAGTGGTCCAGCGTGATAATGACTTAAGGAGTATTAAACCTAAAGTATGAAATGATAGGGTGTGACATGTGATGCCTTCCTGTTTCTCTCAATCACAGATCCAGTTCGTTCTGACTGTCATTCAGACGACGTGTGCCGTGGTTTGGCCCTGCGGCTTCCCCATGGGGTGGCTCTACTTCCAGATATCCTACATGGTCACCCTCATTATCCTTTTCCTGAATTTTTATGTAAAGGTAAACTCTTAAGTAATTCATATGTTTTACATGTGTGCACGCTCCCATCCCATGAGCTGTGTTTTGCTGTTTGGATGTGTCTGATCAGCCGCTACTGCAGAAAGTGGAAAATGGAAATACTAAAAGGATTTATCTGAACGTGGCTTGTGTAAGAACCATTGCCCCATGGGTAATGTAGTTTTGTTGACCAATCACTTAGACGGTGCACAGCAATGCTAGATTTAGAAAAACCTTGAAAAAGAAGAATTACAAAAATGATACAAAATCCGACGTGACAACATCTCTTTTTTTTTCCCCCCAGACCTACAATAAGCGGGATCCTTCTCAAAGAAAAGGGTATCAGAACGGTACGGCGTCCCCTGTGAATGGGCACTCGAACGGGGTGGCGTCGCCGGACAGTGTGAAGCACAGAAAACCGCGAGCGGACTGAGCGCCAGCGCTCACCGCCTGGGGTCACCCATCACCACATATCGGCGCGTTCAGCTAGAAATGAGGTAGAACAGCATTTCGTATCCACACTAGACAAAGAGCGACAGCCATTCTAATGTTAGAGAGTCCTGTAGACGTTGTGCACATAACAACCATTTTTATTATTCATATTGAATTTATGCTCATTGTGGTTAAGAGAGAACAAACTTAAGAACAAAAAAATGACAGTCCGTCAGACTTTAATTTGGAATATCTGTAGTAGGATGTAGTACTGCACTTTCAGACGTGTTTCATCATGGTCTCACTGTGTATTATTTAGCCGGTCACGCTCGTATGTACGAGTGCAAAACCACACAGAGTCATTTTTAACATACACCAGCATACCATGTCTTATCCAGAAGTTCCTACTAGTGAAACGTCATACGTGGCTGGATGAGCTTTACTGATCTCAGACTGAGCATATCTGCTGAAAACGTAATTTTTCAATAAATGGAAGTAATGTTTTCTTAAACGATGCACAGTAATGATTCCACCAAACCTGGCTTTGGATTCCACCCGACGTCAGTTACAGCTTTACCTCCTGTGTTATTGTACAGGCTACCAAAAAAGATTTTAATTCATTGACTTAATTTATTACTGCTTGACTTAACAAGAATTGATTCTTCGTGAATGTTCATAAAAGATGGGATATAAATGTTGAAGTGAAATTCAGGAAGATCATGTGCTTTCTTAGGTGCCAGGATTTAAAATGTTATTTGTAGTTTAAATTAGATTTATTAAATTTGTTTGTTTTTTTAATGAATGAGCACTAAACATAATTTGCCAACAAAATGACTTCAACCAGTGATAGCAAACTTGAGCAAACTGATCTTTATGTGATACATGCAACTTTAAACTAATTTTAGAAAAATGCAATATTCCCTGGTTTACCCTTGTAATTTATGTATGTTATGCCCATAACAGAAGGTTAGGTTGGATAGAAAAATTAAATTCAGCAAAGGGAGTAGATCGTATTTGTAAAAACCTGTGCGATGACCGAAATATTCCAAATTAAAATGTCTATTTTGCAAAACAATAGAGGATGTAAGATTTCTTAATGAGGACCACAGACCATACAAAGTACTACAAAAATAAATTGCATACTTAGATTGCGCTACAAATGCTTAACATAGAATAAGCTAACTCAACTCAACTCAACTGAAATGCTAATTTGTATACTTGTCAATGTACCTTCATTAAAGGGAAATGAAGAGGTGGATACAAGCTCAAGGCAGGCCGGCTGATTTTCTGTACTAACTACAGTCGCTATGAATGTACACACGACGTCGTTTTATTCATGCACATTACTAATAGCTGTATCACCTGACTGCTGTTAATTGCTGCTTAGAGACGCCATGTATCACTTTTAGCTTTTCATTTTCCCTTTGTTTTGTGGTTATATGCCAGCTGCACGCCGTGACTGTGGACCGTAGATATTCCCTACGGCGTTAAGCGTGAAAGGTGACCATGCTGGGATTTTTCAATAAACACTTGATGACTCTGCCTCCCTAACCTCTGCTGCCTTTGTGTGCTCTCTGCAATTATACAGTGTTCCACATTAATTGTCATATCATAAGTTACCCCAGGGTATTTTGTGTTGGTAATAGCTGGCTCAAAATCTGGTGTTCTCATAAAGCTATTCTTTATTCAGTGTCATCCATTTGTAAGGTTTTTTTCATC
This sequence comes from Mormyrus proboscirostris, assembly GCA_026779585.1. Lineage (NCBI taxonomy): Eukaryota > Metazoa > Chordata > Actinopteri > Osteoglossiformes > Mormyridae > Mormyrus > Mormyrus proboscirostris. The sequence goes on along the minus strand of JAODKF010000068.1, from coordinate 760,621 downwards.
ATTAAAACAGGCCTACCTCACTGCTGTTTTTCGTCATTAAAACAGGCCTACCTCACTGCTTTTTTTTTTTAAAACAGGCCTACCTCACTGCTGTTTTACATTCACTCTCCCCTGTTATTAGGTATAACTATTCAGCTTATCACTGAAGCAAATATCTAATCAGGCAATCATATATCAGCAGCACATTGTATAAAATCATGCAGATACAAGTCAGGAGTTAATGCTCATATCAAACGGTAGCATGGGGAAGAAAAAGTCATTTAAATGACTTTGAATGTGGCATAGTTCTTAGTGCCAGCTGGGCTGGTACGAGTATTTCAGAAACTGCTGATCTACTGGGATTTTCACACACAACCATCTCTAGGGTTTATAGAGTGGGCTGAAAAGGGAAAAAAATATCCAGTGAGCGGCGGTTCTCTGGGCAGAAATGCCTTGTTGATAGCAGAGGTCAGAGAAGAATGGCCAGACTGGTTCAAGCAGATAGAATGACAACAGTAACTCAAATAAGCACTCATTACAACCAAGGTATGCAGGGGAACATCTCTGAATACACAACATGTAGAACCTTGAAGCAGATGGACTGCAGCAGTAGAACCTCGTGTCGCTCCTGTCAGCTAAGAGCAGGAAACCTAGGCTACAGTGGGCACAGGCTCACCAGAATCAGACAAAGAAAGATTGGAAAAACGTTGCCTGGTCAGTCTCGATTTCTGCTGCGACATTCAGATGATCGGGTCAGAATTTGGCATAAACAGCATTAAAGCATGGATTGTATCAACAATTTAGGCTGCTGGGGGTGTAATGGTGAGGGGGTATTTTCTTGGCACACTTTGTGCCCCCCCTAGTGCCAGCTGAGCATCGTGTAAATGCCACAGCCCATCTGAGCATTGACCATGTCCCTCCCTTTGTGAGCACAGTGTACCCATACTCATATCACCTCAGCCTGGTTTCTTGACAGTGAGTTCACTGTACTCAAAAAGCCTCCACAGTCACCAGATCTCAATCCAGCAGAGCTCCTATGGGATGTGGTGTAATGGGAGATTCACATCATGAAGGTGCAGCCAACATCTTCAGCAACTGTGTGATGGTATCATGTCAACGTGAGGCAAAGTCTCTGAGGAATGTTTCAAGCATCTTGTTGAATCTATATCACAAAGAATTAAGGCTAAAGGAATTTCAACCAGGTACTGCCAAGGTAGCTAATACATTGGCCAGTGGTACATTAGATGATGCCATAAAAGGATTCCTCTATCTTTAATAGTTTAAATATGCTTTAAATTGTAAATCAGTTAAATGTGAAAACCTGCTCTGATATTTGGATAAAGCAGGTCAGCAAACATTTCTGTAAGGGGGGGATTTTGATACTTATCTGTTTGCGCACCTATAACATTCCTTTAACCGAGTGAAACGTGCTCAGCTTTCTGAATTGTTACATTCACAGAAATGTGAAATTGTTTTTAAAACCATTAACCAAAGATCTATAGAAATTAAGTGGAAAAAAATAAGGAAAGTGTAGCTGTCTTTCTCAAAGTACACCTCCACATTACAACTGGGCGTTTCTCACTATGAACACTAACCCTCAGTAAGATTAGGTCCTTCCTGTTCTTATCAGTTATAATTAACTAATCAAAAAACAAAACACCTGCGAGGCCATTTTCCAATTTCCTTAATAACCTGAAAGATGCAGCTCGCCGGCACCCAGTTTAATTAGAGCTAAACCCCCAACCCCAAACACACACACACACACACACACACACACACACACACACACAGTGAGTCTGTGTGCATTTTAGTAGGCTAGCCAGCCAGCGGATTCATTAGACCTTATAAAGAATACCCCAATTATGGTGTTTCTATATGTGTGGAATATCATCATTTTGGTCACATCTGCAGAAGCTTGAGACGCACCGTTGCACGGACCTCGGTCTCACAGCCTAACGTCACCCATTGGCACCTTGTCAGTGCCGGTGCCCGGCAGCTGGCACTGACCTACGCGTACTGCCTGCCCAGGTACCCCCAGCAGAAGTGCCATAATCGGACAGGCTGTACTTTTACTCTGCAGTCACGCTTTACGGCGACTCCCCCACATATTTTTTAACCGCCTCGTGTAGCATTGGTTGCAACAGCTCTTTCCTGCAGCGTCACTGCGCGTAAAGCTAAAGCGACACGATGAGGAGCCGCACCCCTTCCAGTCAGTCTGTATTCCTGTTTAATGTTTTTGCATTTGCAACACAAAATAAGACACTAGTACAGAAAATTGTGTTTGCATCTGGAATGATCCATGAAGACCGAGTGCTTTCTGAGGACAGGCGGCACTGTGTCTGCATACTACCCCCCCGAAGCTTATATATCACCAACATACAGAACTGACATCAGATGTAAACTAGGTAACTCGTGAAGAAAACAAATGACTTAATGGACAATTTACAAGAGCCGTGGTTCAGGAGTCTGCTTTTGCTGAATTTAACTCAAACACGAATCAGAAATATAAAAACACACACACAAATCGTGCAATAACCAAGGCAGGAAGCTGTGTCATCATACTGCTATTTAATCATTCCAGTTTTCATTAGGACACATCTGCTAGAATTCAGAAAAGAATTATACATACATTCTTTAAGTTTTGGGAAATACTTCCTGTATATCCAAATAGGTGTGTGGTAAAAGGTTTCTGGTACAATAAATAATGCTTGACTATTCATATTGTTTCCAGTTGAAACTGCATTAACCAAGAACATTTTATATGGGCATTTTCAAAGGCCTACTAAAAGTCAGAAACTGAAGCAGAAAAAAACTATCACCGATATACATTCATCAAAATCATAATCCAGCATGTAAATAAAAACTTGGGTGAGTCACCTGCAGTGTGTGTGTGTGAACCTTAGATCGTGTGTGTGCGTTGCGAAAACAGGCATCTTTCTGGCCGGCTACAGGGGCTTCTCAGAGAAGGCGGTATAGCTTTTCACTCTGGCGAAGAACAAGGGTGTGTACATCTTGTCTATTTCGAAAGCTGTAACCACCGTCTCCCCAGTCGCCCTAAAAGGATCAGTGATAATTAGAATGATAATTTCTGGACTTCGGGGTTCATATTTCACAAGAACTTTGGACTCTCCGACTGTTATGGGATAAAACCAAGGGTACAGTACAAATGTTAGCTTTACATTTCGGACAATGTGGATGTACAACCAAAATATGTTTAATAGATTATTTTTCACCTGGTGATAGCTGTTTCCATTAACATTCGATAGGGGGCATGTTTAAATATGTCCCAACTTTAGATGCTCCTCTGCGTAAGTACAATGTCCAAGGCAGACGGTCAGAAACTGCAGCAGTAGGTTAACTTCAAGACACACTGCCCTGAAATTCCAACCGTCAGAGCGACACCCGGCAGATGCAAAGTCCCAAAGCCTGCCGCGTTTCAGGTTTAGAAATGCTCTATTCTAATTGGTTCTCAGCTGAGCCCATGACCAAAGGACCCGATGTGTGGCTTTCGGCCGGCTTTCCTGACCGCCCGTTTCAATCCCAGGTGACGGCTTATTTTAACATCCTCAAATAAACTATTCAAGCCTTGTTACATCAAACACATGACTTTCAATGATCTTTTCTTTTGAATACTTCACTTTTTGCCCTGTGTCTGCTTGTCTGAGAAATATAAGTGACGGAGAAAGTACTGAGAAACTCAAAAATGAACATATCAGGTATTCCCTCTGTCATACAGGACGGTTACCTGTAAGTGATGTGGCACGAGTGGTGGATCCACACCAGCTTGCTGAAGCGCTGCCGCCCCCCGGAGGCCAGCTGCAGGCCAACATGGAAGCTCCGCTCCATCTCCGGCGCTGGGTTCCGCCGGCAGAACCGGTTTTTCTGATACTCTGTCGCCCTCTGCGGGACACAAGCACTCAGCACGTGTATGATTTCTGGACTGGCATTACAGGACGTACAGTTGTAGGAGGGGAAGGCCTACCTCATCCTTTTTCTTGGAAACGACAACAAAAACTTTGGTTTGATTGTCTGTGTCCTGGGAGAGACGGTAGTGGCCGAAGAGGACAGAATCCACCCTGGGGGGGGAAGGGGAGGGGCAATAAACGGCATTCCTCTGACAGCAGCCGACCCAATTTAGCTCCAGGTGTTGGATTAGGTGGCAGCGTTCAGGCACGTCAAGCTCATGCTACATCTGGGGTATCCTGTACCTGCAACTCCTGGTCCGCAGACGAGGGACTGTGGTCAGGGGGTCCTCAGGCGTGGTCAGCATAATGACCTGGCCGTCAGGGAAGAAGCGCAGGTACCTGCAGACGCGACACGGGGCCAGGTGACGGGGAGGCTGAGCGTCACTGAGGGAGACCGGCGAGCTGGACCAGGGACCGGGCCTACCTGTAGTACTCCACCTGATGCCAGGCCCGGTAGAACCCATCCAGCGACTCCTCGCCCTGACGGATGTAGGATGTCTTGCTGATATACACGCCTGCCAAGGAAGGGCAAGAGCTACTCAGACAGCTGCTTAAAATACTGGTTCTTCAATTCATAAGGAAAAATGATCTTTTCTTAATTCAGGAATGGGTGGTCAATGGGGAGTTTGTGCATACCGTCGAAACGCACTCGAGGCCGTTCCAGGAACATCTGCCTCCACGAGGTGAAGGGCACCATTTTGGTGCAGCCCCGTCCCCAAACACGCAGGCAGGCTGAGCGCCAAATCTCTGGGTCCCTGGAATTGACCAGAAGGGAGGTCAGGACAGAAAGTGCGGCAAGCGTGAAATCTAACCGGTGAAGACCAGCCCGTCCCCCAAATCAATCCAGCAGGGGCCAATCAGTCCCTCATCCCGCCTTCATCTTCATTTTACGTTTGCCTTTCAGTGGCTGAAACACCCCCCTGGCCCAGTCCCGTTGGTGGTTTGAGAGCGGTTAGTCCAGATCGCATCCCTGTCATCTGAAACTCCCTCATTGACACGACCCCCCCCAGCACAGGAGAGCTCCCCTTGACCCCTAAAGCAGTCACACTTCAGGGGGACAGACACACGCATGAAGCCCTGGCTGAGTACAACACAGCCTGCTGCACTAACCAGGGCGCCCCAAATGCCAGGTGAACCCCATCACAGAAGGCACGGGATGAACGTCCCCTGAAACACAGCGAAGAGCTCCGGGAGGTTTACCCTCCCATAAGGGAGCATCAGGGACCGCCTTCGCCAGCGGGGGAGGGGTGAGGTTTGGTGCTGGGTGGGCATTTTGCGATCTGTCAAAGGGCACTGGCGTGAGACCCCCACCTGGCACAAACGTAGAAGCCCCGGCACACGAGGGAGAGCTGCTCCAGTGCGCGCAAGTCCAAGTCACTGGACACGACCCAGCGGAAAATGTACATCATGACCTCCAGGGGCAGAGCTGGGGAGGGGGGGGGACAGCAGAAAGACATGCTTACAAAAGGGTGTCATGTGAACGAGAGCCCTGACTGAGCTGGACTTCCCTTACTCTCACATGTACCCAAGCAAAGAAGAAGCGGTGAGTTCAAAGCCCATAAGAACATATGTGGCTTCTGTGTTGGATAAAGGAAGTTAATCCATAACCCGGGATGTTAAGAGACATGAGCGTGTGAAGAAGTGGGGCAACATCGCCGCACTTGGGGGCGGCAGGTGTGGGAAGGTCTGTCAAAAGCGCCACCGAAGCTGCTGGGATCCCAGAAACAGAGAGCGATGTGACTCCAGACAGACGCGTATCTCACACTCATGCTGAGTTCCCCAGCAAGAGCGTAACAGAAACGGTACATTCTAGCAAGTGCCTGAACCGACTGGGACGCATGAGCTTCGCCACTGACGGCGTCGTTACCGGAAATGTGCGTCTGCGTCCCCTCAACCTCCGGCTCACAGATCTTGCGAGTTGCGTCCTGCAGGGCAAGCTGATGCTGGAAGTAGGCCAGTAGGTCGCCCATCTCGAACCCCAGCTCAGTCTCCACGGCACTGCGTGGTACAGGGAAATGCATAAACCACGATGGGTATTCCCAGGAATACCGCTCCAGAGCAACCTGCAAGCAGGAAATGCTATGACTGGTCGAGGAGAAAGCTTACTAGCTGCCACCAACTCCATCCGAGTCAGGGGTGCGACAGTAGTTGATTTTGAACTCGATGTCAGGCACGAGCTGCATGGCTCTGCGATAGTACTTGATAGCTGTAAAAGTGTGGGAGGGGAAAGAAAACGGGGAAATGATCTTAAGACGAGCGGCATTCTGCTGCGCCTCACGAAGCCGCCGTCTGCGTGCAGGTTATACGAGCCACGCCGTTCCGGGTAGAGGCACAGACTTTGCTCATCATACTGGCATGTTTACTTCTAGGGCCCTCGGATGGCTTGAAGATCTTCTACTGACAACATATTTTTTTTCGTGCCTTTAAAACAAGCGTGACTTGTGATTTGCCCGGGAAGCTCACCTTCATAAACGGCTCCATTTTGTTCTTCCTCCACAGCCTTTAGGAACAGTTCTCGGGCCTGAAACCATCAAAAACCATAAAACAGCAGATTATGCAGAAAACAGGCAGACTTCTGGCCGGGATTAGCCAGCTGCTCCTGGTGGCTCCTCACCGTCTCCTCCCGGGCGAGCTCCTGCTTCTTTTTCGGGTCTCCACACTGGAATGACCCTCTGAGAGCCGCCTTCAATCCCATGGTGGGCTTCAGCTCAGACATCCACCTTTCCCTGAACACACTGAGCTCCAGCTGTTTGGGTGAGATCACATCAACGAGCCGATTACGGCAGCGTCCCGGCACAACTGCTGAACAGTAGACAATTTCAACAGGATGGAAACTCGCACTCGACACCTTATTCGATTAAAAATGGCGACACATGACAGCAGCACGTACTTGGAGGTCGGAGTCCCCTGCATTTTCACTATCTTCATCTTCCTCTTCTTCCTCTAACAAACCAGCTGAATTGATTTCACCTTCTGCCTGAGAAGATGAACAAGTGACATAATAAAAAAACAAGCAGATGCCATCGTAAGGTTGCTGTTTGGGCTCTAAGCTCACAGAGGGTACATCTATTAATTATATGTGTCCATCATGATGCCTTAATCAAGCAAAATGGGTGAGAGAGAAGATATACTTCACTGAACACAGGGGGAAATTATTTGACCTTGAAGTGTTGATTAAGTCTCCAATCCACAGATGATTTGTGTTACAGTTTAGATGCCTTAAGAAGCATGACGTATTGATGTTATCAAGGGGACAGGGTTCCGCATGGCAGCCGTGATAGCGCGGACACGCCCATCGGTGACGCACCACAGACAGACAGGGGACTTAACCAGCTAACCAGCCCTAACGACGCCACGATGAATTAGCGAAACTACCCATCGTTCATATTTATCCTGGTAATAACGATGTGCAGCATTTGAAAACGCAGTAAGAGGTGACGTTATTCAGCCACCTGACGTATGCTGCAGGTTATGACTTAAGCAGGTGGCTAAATGCACCACGCATCTACAAATATACATATATACGCAGAAGCAGATACGAGGGATTTAAGAAGGTAATCTAGATGGATTATAGCTGGCAATCCTCCTATACGGCTGCATAATTCTGCTAAACGACTTCATAAATTTCAAAGCAGAAGAGTTAAGAGTTGTTTACTAACATTACTAGCTAACCAGCAGTTTAGGCAATCAGACATATCAGAGTATGCAACTAGTTGGAACGGCGAAATATCGAACTGACTGGATAGCTACCATTATGGCGTCTACGGGACGGCTTTTTAATTCCTTCACAAATAGGACGGTTTAGTTGAGTTCTCGGTCAGAGAAGCGGACGACACAGCGGGCGAAATTGCGGGCTCTCCACACGGCAGCCATGTCGGACGGTCTGTCAACAGGGCCGCAGCGGTGCCAGCTGGGGCAGGAGCTCGTAAATCAGACCGGAAGCGCTGCCAGTCCGGCCGGAAGCGGCTCCTCGTGCTCGCTCGTCATTGGCTCTCCTTTCGTGGTTTTTCAGGGAGGTGGAAGTGATGGACACCGCAGGAATGCGATAGTTCCAAAAGGAAGAGAAATGCGGTTACTTTTATTGAAAGAAAATGTGTTTGATCATGTTATTATTCAATTTAATCCTTTAATCGATACCACACATTTATTAAGTGGTGATTCTAAAATCTTATAGTTACAGTATCATGAAAATGAGATGCGCTGCCCCCTGGTGTTGCGACATAATCACATACTGACCGATTTTCGATGCAACAAGACGCATTTCATTAGCTACAAATGCGAAAGGTAAAATTGTGCAAAATAAGTTTTAATTAGATAACTATATTCATACTTAAATTGAGAGAGATTAAAATTAAGTATTTAAAAATCATCATTTTGCATCATGGAGTGCAGTTCTTTTTTCCATCTGGAACAAGGGTAATAAGGACTACATCTTATCCCAGTGCATCTGAATAAGACAACCTTAGCGAGGGGTAGCACCTGTAGTTTACATTCCATTCAGACGTTTTGATGTAGTCAGAAACTTATGAACTGGATTTCACTATGATTAGTACATTCAAAGCCCGATTCATTATTTTCATTTTCATATTGATAGATATTGTGTAGAACCTAGGACAACATACCATTTAAACTACAGCACGGTTACTTTGGCGTTAAAGTCGCCGAAAAATCACGGCACCCGACTGGCTGATATTTAACGAAGGCTGTCTCTTGACTTGCAGGTTTTCGGAGACCAATGAAAACACAGAGCCGCGCCGTCGCCGTCCAATGAAAACGCGAGATGAGGGCCAGCGCTTTATTGTCATTTGCGGTCTGAATCACAGCCTTTCGGCGTGGGCGCCATGTTGGACTGGCCGGAGTCTGCACGAGATTGTTTTGGGTGGAGGTCCAGCCGAGTGCCTGTTTTGTTCATCTGAGCACAAATGTTTATGTACCGGGTTACAGTGCGACAGGTACGTCTGCTGTTTATTGCAACACTCTCCTGTAAAATATCACACGGCAGTTATCCGATTTGATAGATATCTTGCAGGATTTAATTGTCACATCTGCCTTGGGTAGTTATAAACTTTTGTGATGATGTTGACATTACTTAGCAATATGCATAAGTACTGTAAGGATCGTCTTGTGCTTTTTGCGTATTAATGGTTAAATCAGTTGTCACCCTGCGATGTGAGCGTACCTTGCTAACCAGTCCATGCTATAGATGGTTAGAGGATGCTTAACCGCCCTTCTTCATCCCAGATGTTGCAGCTTTGGATTTGACTCGAGAAGAGTAGAAACCGAATAAAGTCAAAGCAGACATATATTAACAAACTAAACAATAACTGCCATTCCTTGTCAATATTTTGATGGATTCTGGAATCAATAGATGTTTGTTATCGGGACAGACCACACCGATCTTACCGCAGAGATTGATTGTAGTGAAGAGTGCTGGACGTATCGACTTTTTATGTTGTTAATCTTAGTAGGTTTTCTCTATAAATGTAATTTTGTTACTCTTCTCTGTGCTAATGTTGCCTTACAAGCAGCCTCAATGCTACCCATTGTGCATTCATTCGCCTACATTGCCTTTGTCATTTATCTGTCTTCAGAATTCATAAAGAAGCCTGGTCTTGTTGTTTTTCCCCTTTTTGCACATTCTTTGGGATGGGTGCTGTGGCGCTGGGCCTTTGGGTTCTGGGGTCACATGCTCTACATTCCAAATTTCTGTGCACGGGCCTCATTTTAATATCTCCCTTAACCTAAATAGTTTGTGGCATTCAATGTTTTATACCGTCTTTGTCCCAGAGCAAAATATGCGAGAGTTGCTTTGGTTATGATGGTGTGGCGTTTCACCATGTATTAGGACCAGAACCAGGTGTCTTCGGAGCTGAGGTAGAGCTGGGAATTGCTTCATGAAGTTTCTCAAGCCATCTGTCTCAGTCGTTTGTGCTGACACTTTTAAATGTCAGGCACTGTGTGGTTTTGAATTGTGATCCTGCCTCCCTGTAAATGTGTAGACGATCATCCAATCCTCCTTTGCTTCTTCGTCATGGTGCTAATTGCTGTGATGCCCTCTGTCACTGCAGGTGGGGGGTGGCCAGTGAAAATATGACTCCTTCCGGGACCCCTATGCGTGTCATCCCCTGTTGCCACAGAAAAATCTGGTTGCAGTCGACAGTGTGCCACCAGGATCCCATGCAGCCGCTGGTGCCCCCTTCCCGCGGGTGACGGTGACGGGGCCACACCATGAATAGATACGCCACGCTCCGGCAGCTCGGGGATGGCACCTACGGCTCCGTGCTCCTTGGCCGCAGCCTGGAGACTGGCGAGCTGGTGGCCATTAAAAAGTGAGTATGCCAGGTGCAGATGGGAACTTCCTCACTTCCATGTCAAAGCTCAGAGCCGGGAGAATGTGGGGCTTTGGTGTGACCCACAGTGTTTTTTTTTTTAATGGTAATTTACTTTTGAACTAGGATTTAAGGTACATTCCATACCAAAGAATTTGCATCCACTGAACTTTTTTCTTTCTTCACTGAATCTATCCTAATTAGTTAACCTACACCTGGGCTAATGTACATCAGCGGTTGCTTTTAGAAAATACGTAAAGCAGAATTAACAGATGGCACTGTTTACCTTGTGTGAGTTCTCTTAATTATACACTACCCCCCTTTTGATGATATGGAACGTGCTTCATGCGTTCATGACTCATAGGAATCTATTGTGGTAGTTTAAATCAACCTCTCTGATAACTCTAGTTGAGCCACTTAGAATAAAACTCCGGACCTCTCACTCGGTGAGCAAAGTTATCTCTTTTATTTGAGCAATCTAGCAAAGCGCTCCCGTCACACTCTGGCACCAGGTACCAAGGACCCGGAGCACAAAGAGCAACCAGTTGATAAACCATAACTCCCAATTCCCTATAAGGACTTCAAAGTCCTGTTTGGTCACAACACACCAACAAACCAAGCTCAAACGAATAATAAACACAATTCTCCTGCTCTATTGGTTCACCTTGGTAGCAAGGTAAAATCTACCCATTTTGCTAAATTTCGACAGCTAGACTCTACTTGAAATATGTATATAGATATTGATTATATGACGTTGAATCACTGCAAATACATGGTTAACATATGATTAACATGATTATAGTAACAATTACTTATACATTTGTATTATCGCATAACATATTGCGTATTGTCTACTGCGACTACTTTATAACTACAAGTCTTTGTGCACCAGTTGGCAGCTTTGAATCCCTTTCTGCAGACAGTTTCACCCAAACCCCCCCCCCCCACTCCGCTGTCTGTCTCTCGAAGGTCCAATCTCTTTTCAGGGTCTGCGGAACCAACCGCAGGCAGCTATCAGTAAGCGAGGTCACACAATATTCAAAACAATCTCTTCTTACCTAAGGCCTAAGACATAACAGACCCAATATGCCTCCACTCCTGGGCCTACCAATGTCCAATTTTACAACCACACATAATCCGTAATGCAGTGATGGGTGGGGTGGGGAATTATCCTGCGTCGTCAGCCGCGTGTAACACACGACTGCTGCCGCTTCAGGTTCGTATAGCATTCTTCCCGTGTGAGATCCCGCCGGGAGGAGAACCTGCTTAGCTTTCAGCTGTGCTGTCAAAACCACATGTGAACAGTGTTCAGTTTGGGAGGAGGGGAGCGGTACTAAAAGCATGAGGCATTTGGCATTTAAGTTGATCTGGCACGGGGGGGCAGAAATGTCAGTGTTCATATCAAAAAATGGATGAGCCCTGTTACTCCTGCTGAAGGATCCTGTATCGTCATCCTGCAGACTCAAAGGGGTGTGGGGGTGTCGCATGGACAGTGGTTATACATGCATAGTGATCCGTTAATCCAAAGCTATGCATACATAATTTGTTCCTATACATTTTCTATCCCCCCCACCCCCCTTTGGTGCAGTGCTAGGTTTAATGTGAGTCATTGGGCTTCTCAGGAGTCGTTGCTGCTGAATAATTTAGCTGCTGAATACGCCTTGTAAAAATAGCAGGGATCTAAATGCAGATTGTGATCTAAGAACTGCAAATGTTGACGGTGGGGTCACTCACTGAACCTCACTGCGCACTTTCTAAGCCTGGAATATAAAATCATTATTTTGTATTTTTTTTTTTTTTTTTTGGTATTTTCTTGGGGGTCAATACTGTTAATACCCTGGATCTGAACTCAGAACCTTGAACTTATGAGTTTTGTTTCACCCTTCAGACTGATGTTGGTTTTGCTTGTTTTTCAGAATGAAGAGGAAGTTCTACTCATGGGAGGAGTGTATGAATCTCCGGGAGGTCAAGGTACCTCATTGTGGTGCTGCCACAATGGTCATGCGCCGCCGTTGTAGACCGGGCCGGAGCGTAGCGTCTCTGGGAGAGTCAGTCACACGCCACCATTGCAGAGCAGGCTGGAGCGTAGAGTCTCTGGGAGCGTCAGTCACACGCTGCCATAGTGCAGCAGGCTGGAGTAACGCTTCTCTGAGAACATCGGTCATTTGCCGCCATTGTAGAGCAGGCTGGAGTAACGCATCCCAGAGAGCATCAGTCACACGCCGGCATTGTAAAATGGGCCAGAGCGACGCGTCTCCGGGACCGTCAGTTATGCGCCGCTGGACACGCACCATCATCCTGCTTGTCGGGTTCAGAGAATTCTCCGCATTCTTGACTTTGGGGTGACATTAGACCATGGGGATGAATAATGGCCATTGATGGTAGCTGGGGGTGAGGTGGGATTGGGCCAGGTCAGGGGTCAGGGTCCTGCCAAGCTTGAGAACTTTTATCTTGTGAAGCACTAGCTGGAAAATGGCAGGATTCTGCACAGTGGTAAATCGCACAAGCCTTCTCTGCCTAACCGGTGTCTTATGCTGTTTTTACCCACCCCCGCCTAGTTAAATGGCAGCACTGCTCAGATACCAGCACAGATGATACAGTAGGTGGCCGTGTGTCCCTGGGATGTGTGAATTTCCTTTCCATTTCCTGGCTTTTCTGTCCAAAACGCAGGGTGTCTGCCAGGCTGCATACTCCGAAATCCAGCAGAGCAGAGTTAGGGCTGCCCCTTGTTTAGCATGTCCTTGAGTGATGCCCTTATGGGCCACTGGTATGGTCTGCTCGACCCCGGCACTTTGCCAGTGCATGGCGATCATCCATCAGATACCTGCCAAAGCCTCCTCCCTCCCTCCCCCGCCAGCCTGCTGTGGTTTGTGGTGTGATTTAAGCCTTCCCAAGTTGATTAAGTGGTGGGAGGGGTCCCCACCCCAAGCGCCGTGTGGCCTCTGACCGGGCCTCATATCCCAGCATGCCATGCTCCTCCTTTACAGGCGCGTTGTGCTTTCCCGGCATTCCGTTGAGTTCCGTGAGGCCGGTTCTTTCATGGCTGTGACCTTCTCCCACTTTTCCCCCGGAACTGCAGTCGCTGAAAAAACTGAACCACGCCAACGTCGTGAAACTGAAGGAAGTCATTCGGGAAAACGACCATTTGTATTTCGTGTTTGAGTATATGAAAGAGAACCTGTACCAGCTGATGAAAGACCGGTGAGTGTCTCTTTAGCGCGGTTATCGAGTTCCGCGTGGCTGGCCATTCTGTCCAGCTAGACGTATCCTCAGACTGAAACAGATCCTGGTGGATCCCAAAAGTTGAACGGAGGAATTATTCAAAACGCAACCAGATAAACACCTCCATTTTATTAAATAATACCCAAAATCTGAATACTGTAGTTACCATTAAAGGTTACATTTTATGATAGCTAGTAGGAGGCCATGTTCTTCTGTAGCACTTTAGCACGCAGAGCGGCCTGCGTTTCCAGCTGTGCCTTGGCTTTGAAGGCCGTCATGGCTGCTCAAGGCATGACACCATCCCGCATCTCACACCGCAGGAGTCGGCTGTTTCCCGAGTCTGCTGTGAGGAACATCATGTATCAGATCCTGCAAGGGCTGGCCTTCATTCACAAACACGGTGCGTGTGGGGCGTCGCCGCTCAGCGTGGGTGAAGCGCTGAGACCCCGCCCCAGCTGAACCTTCTTGTGCCCCTCAGGGTTTTTTCACCGGGACATGAAGCCGGAGAACCTCTTATGCATGGGTCCCGAGTTGGTGAAGATCGCGGACTTCGGCCTGGCGCGGGAGATACGCTCCCGGCCCCCCTACACGGACTACGTCTCGACAAGATGGTGAGTGAGCCATGTCTGGGGGTGTAACCCTCTCTCGGGGGCACATGGTAGGTCAAGTGAGCCTGGCAGAGATCGTGCACTCTATTGATGTCTTAAACCCTCTGGTCTACCTGGAATGTTCACTATTCGTGAGTGAGGAGGAAGCATAGTATTACCCAGGCTCCTGCGAAAGGTCTGTCACTGGCCTTCTAGCACAGACCACTCGATGCGTGTTCAGTCTGTAGCTGCAACGTTGAGCTTCTCATGCCCCTAGGTATCGCGCCCCTGAGGTTCTCCTGAGGTCCACCAGCTACAGCTCTCCGATCGACCAGTGGGCTGTGGGCTGCATCATGGCTGAACTCTACACGCTGAGGCCCTTGTTTCCTGGCTCCAGCGAAGTGGACACCATCTTCAAAATCTGCCAAGTTCTGGGGACGCCAAAGAAGGTAGTTAGCCGTTAGCGTGACAGCTAAGGATGCAGACCTAAGGTTGTTAACCTAGGTTGGTAACCTAAAGGTTGTTGTTTAATGTCACCTGGCGTGTGGTCGGCTTAAGCCATAAATGTGAGGTAGGAACATCACATGATCCTCCTCTCGCAGAACGATTGGCTGGAGGGCTATCAGCTGGCTGCAGCCATGAGCTTTCGCTGGCCACAGTGTGTGCCCAGTAACCTGAGGACCTTGATCCCCAACGCCAGCACTGAGGGCATCCACCTGATGCGGGACCTACTCCAGTGGGACCCCAAGAAGAGACCGACTGCTAGTCAGGTGACCACTCTGCAGAGGGATGGGAGAATGTGTCCACTCAGCCCCCCACCTGACAGACATGAGATGTCAGCACAACGGTGCCTGAACATGTTTCCTCTCAACCTCCAGGCTCTCCGGTACTCGTACTTCTTCGTGGGCCAGGTTCTGGGGACCCCGCAGCAGATCCAGGAGCAGGACAGGCCCCAGGCGGCCCCCCCACAGCTGAAGCCCTTGCCCCCCCCGCAGCCCCCCCCGCAGCACCGCTTGCCCTCCCGTCCCCTACAGCAGATCCAGCCGGGCCCCTCGCCCCTCTATCGGCAGAGGGCGGAACCAGAGCGGGAGCCACGAGAGCCGGCCGGCAAGATGGGCGAGGCTTTGGGGCTGCCGCAGCTCCACCTCCCGCTGCTCCACGGCGTGGGGATGCAGCAGGCTGAGCAGGTACTGGCGCTAGCGATGCTAACAGTGCTCACTGTGCTAACGATGGCGACTTTGCTAATGGTGCTGCCGGTCCTGTGCTGGCCCTGAGTCACGTGCCATATCCCTCACGCCGTCTCCTTCCACGAGGACTGTGTGTTTCCTTAACAAAGTATGTCAGCATGTGGGCGCCGGCAGCGGGCAGCCCAGGTGGTCTTGCTTTCTGATCATGCGAGAGGGGGGTGCAGCTGGCTGGGTGGGGTGGGAGTGGCCGGTGTGTAAGGGGACATCCCTGTCCACAGCGGCTGGCCGGGGAGACCGAGAACGCTAACCTGGCCGGCTACCTGACGAAGCCTCGAGCCGGCCGGCGGCGCTGGGGCCACGGGGAAGGGACTCTGAAAGCTGACGACTGGGACGATTACGAGGAGACGGAAGCGCTGCCGGCAGGCGCCCTCTGCAGGACCAAGTTGGCCAATGACAAGCGGAGGCCGGGAGACGAGGCCCTGGGCAGGTGCGGGCATCTCGTCGTACTGGCCAGGACCCGCTGCTGTCGTTTGCCTCTGGCCTAACAGGCGCCGTCCTGCAGGTTCGGAAGCGCCCAGGACTTCAGTGGCACTAACGGAGCTGATGTGGTTGGCCTCGGGAACGCCAATCTCCCGCCGTCTCACCAGGACCTGAGTGTGACCCGGACAGCCTCTGCTAAGCAGCATTACCTGAAGCAATCTCGTTATCTGCCCGGCAAGTGTCTGCACTCACTGTTGTTTTTAAAGGTTTATTCAATAAAACCACTGTTGACCTACTATTTCTTCTCTTAACATTTTTCTTACTCTTGTATTAGAAATTCATTGATTTAAACTGGCAAAAGTTGAATGCGCCTCAAACATCTTCTCTGAGTAAATTCTCACCCTCATCCTTGTAATATAGGGATCAGTTCAAAAACGATGGTGGCAATAAAGTCGGAAAAGGATCACAGCGGAAACATCCTGTGGGGGCGGAACAGCATCCCCGTGGGAGGAGGGACGCTTCTCAGGGCTGTCCAGGGTGAGCCTACCCCCCCCCCCCACACTAAGCCTTGCTTGTTCATTACGGGGGGGGGGACGACAGTTTTTCATTGTAACATATATAGGTATTAAATAGTAATCGGCTGGTATTTCTGAACAAACGCAGGCGCCAGCACTCTTCCAAGTGGATTCATGTCCTCATCTTACAAAAAGGACACGGGCTTCGCTGGGCAGAGGCTTCGCATGGGCCCTGTCAAGGACTCGCCAGTGTCCAGTGAGTGTGTCTGGCGACAGGAGCCTGGCAGAGCTCGTGAGATAAGCCATTAAGGTCAAATCTCAAAATGTACGTTACGCAAGTCATGAACGATAAAGGATATCTTGACTTTCAGTAGGTAAAGTGTGACATAACCTTCAGCTTTTTGTGCTGTGCAAGCTTTAAACAATTACTTGATGATGAGAGCTATGATTTTTTTTTTTCCCATTATCGATTTTCTTATGGCCATGGTTATGTGCTTAATGATCACTTCTGGTTCTATATTCGTATTCATTCGTTTTTTTCCTCTCTCCTCTGAGATTATGCAACATGGAGATCAAATCGGAACGAAGTTGCCGCCACATCATATATTTCCTCGCCAACCAAGAGCACCCCTGGTCTCAGGCTCCGCCCCCCCGTCGCACCTGTACATGGTCGTACAGATTGGTCGGCCAAATATGGGCACCGTTAGTGACTTATGGTGGCCTGGTGGCCAGCCTCCCATTGGCCACATTGGCTTAACACAGCCGATCATGTTTTACGCTGGTATTTTGATATACAACATGTACATACATGATATGCAGCAATAATAATCTGTTTTGTATTTGTCTCTGTATATATTGTACAAGTAAAACTCTTTTATATGGCTAAATATGCACTTGGCCAGAATTATTGTTGTTTTTGATGTGTGTTTTTGTCAGATGGAATGCACACTTTATTGCAGGGTCGATGTCAAATTTAGTATTTGTGACTCCTATAGAATCTCCAGCCCGTGTCCCCTTTTTGTTTCTGTAATCCAGTGTTCACACAGTTAGGGTCCTGTGTATTTTTTTTAAGACTGACAGAATGAGTCTGAGTTTTTTGGCTCCAGTTAAGGAGTCATATATGCATTCTGGACCCATGTTTTTTTATATGCAGTGATTATTTGCATTTAAAAAGTCACTGTGATTTCACTGTGGAAAATACGGGACTGACGTGATGGTTTTAGTGTGATATGATGGTGTTCGTGCTTCATTTTTTTAATCTTAATGTCTTGTTTTCTGTCACAGTTGTCATTGTTTACCTTTTTAATTTAAATAATATTTTTGCAGGTTCAGTAATCCAGTTTTTAACTTTTTGTTAACTGATGACATGCTCCATACAGCAGCGTATCCAAGTTATTAAAGTATTGTTTAACTACAAGTTCTTAGTGTGTTGCAACCATATATAAATATTACTCGCAGATATATATTCTCTATATTTTAGTATTCTGTCCCACTGCAGTAAATGTGTTTGGCTGTTTTGAATCATGTTTTAAAGTGTCGGTTTCTTATTTTCATAACTACATGCTATATTATAAAATATATTAAAAATTTGATAGTAAGGCCAATGTTTTTTATGTAAGTAGTGATTCATTATTCATTACTGTTAAAATATTATGCCTGTAATTAATCCTCACGAAATGAGCAGCACCCCTCTGAATCTGACCAGGATCAGCCATTTGGAAGTCTTTGGATAAATTCACAGCATAGACAAAGCTACAAATGTTAATTTTGCATGTGTGCAGTTCCTTATGTTGTAAACTAAGGTTAACTAAGCTTTTCAAAGCATGCAGTTGGCAGCTGTGTTGGTGAGTAGTTTGTTAGCAGAAATAAGCAGAATAAATGGGAAAACGAAGGCAGACTGCCACGTGCAGCGCCGCACTTGGATGTGTCTGAAGTCTCGGAGCTTGACTTCCCTACGTGTCTCCTACAAATGGGCCTTGAGCTTGTTTGGAGGTTCTAGCAGGGGAGCGCAGCTACTCGTAAACCTCTGAACGATTTTCTTCCGCCGGGGGCAACTCGTCCTCTTCCACCGAGCGCGGGGCTTCGGGAGGGACGCACATGGAGCGGTGAGGGAGGAAGGGGACACCCGCCTAGCCAGCCAGATCAGCCGAATCAACCCTAGCGATCGATGGGGTGACAGATGTCGCAACCAGATCGCCCTCACATCCGAAAAATCAGCCTATCCTGATGGTTTTTATTCGACCGCGAATGTGTACCTTTTTCAATCATGGTGATTAACTAGCATGTTTTTACTCATGACAGATAACAGAAATATAAAATCACTCAGAATTAGTATGTGCTGAGTTATGTATTTTTTTAGTTGTTCATTTATACGGAATATTACTTTTTTGATAACCCATAATGCTTTGTTGTAAATGTGGGCCGACTATGCAAATATATTTCACGATGAGCATGACAATTGGTTCTTTTTTTCCGCCCTTTGATTGGCTCTTCGCAGTCGCTGTGAAACAATTTAAGTAGTACGCTCTGGCGAAGCTCTCACGACCTGCAGCAACAGTTCTAAGGATTACCTACCTGCAAGTATAAGAAGCAAGTTTATGACCAGATTTATTTGATTTAATTTATTTAATGTTATGTTTTTCCACTACACAGCCCTTTCATTTATCCCCCTTTCTAGATAAAAACTCGCGGAGATGGCAGAAAAAGTTACCCTATATTATTTTGATGGAAGAGGACAGATGGAATCTATTAGGTGGCTGTTGGCGGTGGCTGGGGTCGAGGTAAAGACCGACGATAAAATTAGGTAAAATTTTATAAACACTGCGTTTCGAGTCGCTCGGTTTATTTATTTGCTGCCAGCTATGTAGTGAGATTTTGTAGGGGTGTCATTATTTTTGCAAGCAAAACCGGACCTTAAAAAGTTTTTTTTTTAGTTTACATTTTTGCATAAACAAGTTTCTCCTTGTTCAGTTTGACGAAGTGCTACTGAAGACCAGAGAGCAGTTTCTGAACCTGGTGAAAGGTATGACCCCTCCCCCTTATTGACATAGTTTCATCACACATCTGGCCATATTTTAACTTGTGATACGACCATTACACTTTGGTCGGAGCACCATTCTGAATTTGCGCAGTGTGCATTTATTCAGAAATAAATTCTTGAACTTTTTTGCAGATGGATCGCTTATGTTTCAGCAGGTGCCTCTGGTTGAAATGGACGGGCTGAAGCTCGTGCAGACCAAGGCTATTCTCAACTATATATCTGCGAAGTACAATTTGTATGGGAAGGACCTTAAAGAAAGAGTCAAGTACCGTTTTCACATGTTTTTACATTAATTATTTTGTCAACACAACGAACTAATATGTCAAAATATTTTTGGCATATGAAGTTTATGATTAAAATGTGTCCTATAGTAGTAATGCACTTCAAACGCAGGATGGTCTGTGACAGGGACAGTGAATGCTAAGTTGGTGTTTTCTTTACATCAGCTGATTAACCAGGCAGTAATACCTTAACCCTAGTTAGTCTCATGATATATTTAATGAGATATGGCAAATAGCTTTGACTTTAGCCAGAAAACATTTTCCTCCTGATGCAATGCAAGGATGCACATTCTGTTTTTCCATTTGAAGGATTGATATGTTTGCTGAGGGAACCAGAGATCTGATGGACATGATCAAGATGATGCCATTCCTTACCCCGGACAATCAGAAAGCCAAACTGGATGAGATGCACCGCAAGGCTTTAGAGCGATACTTCCCCGTCTATGAAAAGGTGTGCCATCGGTGCTACACAGTCTAGGGACTGTGAATTGAGGTTCGATTTATTTCAAACCATCATTCTCTCATCAACAGGCACTGTCTAATTCTCAGTACCTGGTGGGCGAGCAGTTAAGCTGTGCAGATATTCACCTGCTGGAAGCCACCTTAATGGTGGAGGAGAAGTGTCCCTCAGTGCTCTCCACCTTCCCAAATCTACAGGTAATTCAGGGAGAGGGCGGGTCCAGCACCCAAAGCCTTTTCACTTCCACATCACTTTGGACCAGAGCATCTGCTAATTCCATAAATAACTGTAGATTCTAACCCTCCAGCACTTCGGGGGTGGGGTGGGTCCTTTATATTGTATAGAAAATTAAACCTCTCGTCAGAACGAACAAGTCGCCATAATCGGTTGTCATAAATTCACATGATGTTTAGCATTTAATTTATAGCTTAGTGTCAAATGAGTTGATTCTAATCAATTGCAACTTGAGTCAAACAAAAAACAGGCGCTGGAGAATGAACTGATCCGCCTTAGAATAAAATACATAACTACAGACCACAAAAATCCATACATATAAACCTAATGTATTTCAGTATTGGTCATTTCCTAGGGTTAGAGCCCAACAATCCTGAACTACATGTTAATGACTAATTTATTAAGCCCTAAAGAGGAGACTCACTGCGAGTAAAGGTTTATGAAGCTCACTATCAATGATGGTATGCTTGTGTGCAGGGGCGCTGTAAGGGGGGGGTAAACGATGACGATTCTCGGGGCCCACAGAGATCTGCTTTATTAATAATAACACTGGTAGGGGGGCCCAACCTCATATTTTGTCATAGGGCCCAAAATTGCTA
>JAODKF010000068.1:689092-699549 GCA_026779585.1 Mormyrus proboscirostris | reverse complement strand
ACACACACACACACACACACACACACACACACACACACACACACACACACACACACACACACACACACACACACTCTAAGGCAAGGCAGACCATTTAAGAAACACTCCACACTAGTCCAGAGAGTTTATTGAAAGACAACTTAAATCTAATTACTTTATTCACGTAAACAGCAGCAGCAACTGTAGGTCGGTATAAAAGCACACAGTCCTTGACGTCACATACTTTCCAAATTCAAGTCGCCGTCCTCTTTGGAGACCAGAAGACAAGGTTCAGGTTCCTCCCTCTCACTGGCCCCTTCACACCCTGCGATTGGGCCCAGTAATGTCGATCCGTCTGACTGACTAGCAGCATGGCCACCGCGGCTACTGAGGGAGGACGGAGATGCCTCTCTGCTGCCCAGCTTCCCATCTGAAATGACACTGGTGGCACTGTCGGGGGCTTGGCGCCTTTTCCTGCCCCTGCTATTGCTCTTGGTTCTCTTTCTTTTACGTGAGATAGGTTGCAGCTCCAGCTGGGGCAGTGCCACAAACTCTGATTTAAGGGACTGGCAGACGGGGAGGTTACACCTACGGCCACTCTGGGCTGGCTGGTTAGCCCGAGAGAAGTAATCCTCGAACACACCTTCGTCGTCTGCGGCGGAAGAGCGTGCTGGTGTACCAGGGCTCCCTGCATCGTTAGCACCCAAGGACCTCGCTGGCCAGAGGGCAGATGTCAGAGGCAGGGTGGGTGTCCACTTCGTATCCGAGTCTGCCTCCGCCGCCTTTTTGGCCAAAGCAGCCCCACAGACGTGTACGGCAGGATCATGGGGCTCCAGAATCGTCTGGCGGCCTCCCTTTTGCATGTGACCCCCCAAGGGTACGAGCGTGGGAGTCCTACATTCATCTCTGCTTTTCAGGGTTGTCTGGACGTCTTGATTGATTGATTCTGCCCCAAGAACCACATCCTTAGTCAGTCTCCCTCTACCTTTTCCCGTTACGGCTGATCTCCTGGGTTTTTTATCTGCGGCCCGAGCTCCCTGCTCGTCCGCGACCAAAGCATCGAGGCCTGGCATGTTCTTTTGCTCGTGGGCTGATTTAACATCGGAATTCGAAGGCGAACTCATGCTGCTCCTCTTATCTTTAAGCTTAGGTTTTTCCTCACAAGGCGCCTGGGTGGAGCCCTGCTTCTGCTCCTCTTCACCATCAAGCGTGAAGGTTGCGCGGAGGCCAGAAAAAGATACGTCACACTCAGACTCCTCATCTGCAACACAGAGGTCGCACGTCAGTCTGCAAACCACTACAGATCAGCGATAAGCATGCAGATCTGAGCACCAGAGCATTTGCTGCATTACCTTCCTGTGGGACAGAGGCACAGGGCCGCTCAGTCAGACGCGCTTTGTCAAAGGAAATCTGTGGTGACGACTGCGATGTGGTCATCTGTGAGGCTGAGAGACCGTCGCAACACATAAGCAAACGTTCACATGCACGTAGCATCTGGAGCTCCTGCTAATGGACAGTCCAGGTCCCCGCATGTCACTTATACTAGTAAAGAAATACGCTCTTCACAGGGAGTTACCCAGAGGCAAATGAAGGATACAGTCTCCCTGTCCCTCTGTGCGAGTTCTCTATCAAATACAATGTAACTTTGTATTAAGGATTCCTGTAGTTTAAAAAGCCTATTTAGTTTGGACTGATCACCCCCTAGTGGTACAACAACATAAGAAAAGTTTGGCTGTTTCCCATGCGAGTAACACCCCCCCCAAATTCCTACCCCATATTTAAAATTGCATTACCCCCACCAAGTTGTTGTGCTGATGAAAATTACCCTGCTTTAATCAGGTGGATTCTTTAACAGGCAAACAAATTTGGGTCAATTGTTCTGGACCAAAGCTAGCTATAGATATCGGACCCAAAGGCAGCGAGCGGGCTCAGGGAGAGCGACAGCTCCACACACCCGTCGGAGAGAGGTTTTCCCGGCTGTGCTTCATTTGCTTCAAACGCTGGGCCATGGCGTCCGCCCTCCTGGACGAGGGGCTGTAGACGATGGCGCTCTCTTCGTCGATGAGGAAGGGTGACTCATCCGAAACTGGCAGGGGGACAGGCAGGGGGACGTAAGCGGAGCGGAGCCTGAGGGGGCTCCCCGGACGCCAGGTGACTTACAGACAGGTGAGGAGGGTACCAGCTCCTTCATCATGCGATCCAGCTTCCTCTTCATGCGCCAGTTGTTTTCTGGGGTCAACTCTGGGACGTCCCTGGGCTGCATACACCGATGCTTAAGGGGTGAAAGGAGACACAGTGTTAGCTGGCCCTCGCTGCTGTAAACAGCGTCCAGTGCGCCAATGGGCCTGTACGTTTAGGCTGGTCTCTGCATGTGACCCTCTGGAAGCATTCCCCTTAATGTAGAGTCATTGAAAACAGGAGACCTGGGTCCCAGAAGACATGGGTTCCTAAGAACCTGAATTTTCCTCACTCTGCATCTGCCCTTGGGTTCTTCAACTGAATCTTACCGTTCGTTTACCGGGAACTTTATTCGCCACGCTCTCCTCATGTATCGCCGGACATGAACCTTCATCGACATGTTTACCGCTGTCTTTACACCTGGAAAGAAGGAAACAAAGCACAAGACAGGGTTTTTTTTTTTTAATTTAACTTGTCAGCTGAACCATTAGTGCCATCTACTGGCTGCTGTTATGAGCATGTAGCAGACCAAAAAAAGCCAGAAATTCCCATTTACTCTGCATGGGCAAAAGAATTGAGTATTAAGATAATCTTTATTGTCATTGCCATTTGGCAACGAAATTGCGATTTTTTGAAATCTAATTTTGAAAAGCACCTCTTGATAATAAAATTCAGGAGTTTCATTCAGACCCATTGCCACAGTTGTTTAAAATCAAGCACCTAACCCTGCAGTGCGGTTTCGAAGCATTTGTGAAAGAAGACCTCAGTGAATTCCAGCATGGCACTGTCACGGTACTGCGCTCTCCTCTAACTCTATTACCCATATCTGGATTGTTGTGGGTGTTATTCTGCGGTGAGCCACATTCCTGTCCTTGCAATCTACTGGTTTCTGACATGATCACACCGGATACAGACCAGTTAGACTCCAGTGTTATTGCCTGTTTCATAAGTAGCATCCATCCAAAACATAGCCACAAAACATTGCCATCTTTGCAATAAGGCAGTTTGAAATTTCTACCCTGCTAGATATTCCATGGTCAACTAAGTGATATTATTGCAAAGTGGAAGTGTTTAGGAATCACTTCTCTGTCTGGCAGCCTTATGGACAAGTCTGGGTTTCGCAAATGCCAAGAGAACATTACCAGCCTGACTGCACTGAGCCAACGGCAAAGTTTGGTGGAGGAGATAATGGTATGGGTCTGCTTTTCAGGGGCTGGGCTAGGCTCCCTAATTCCAGGTATGGGAACTCTTAAAGCAGGGTTCTCCAACTCCGGTCCTGGAGAGCTACTATCCAATACATTTTCTATTCTACCTGGCTTCTGATGAGGTATTTACCTGAGAACAGGTGTGGTTCAACAAAAGCTAGGTGGGATAGAAAACCTACTGGACGGTATCTCTACAGGACCGGAGTTTGACAATTTGACAACTTTGTGGGAACACTTTGGGGAAGACCCTTTTCTGTTCCAGTATGACTGTTCCCCAGTGCATAAAGCAAGGTTCATAAAGACATGGTTTGGTGTGGAAGAACTTGACTGACTCGCATGGAACTGTGACCTCAACCCCATCAAACACTTTTGGGATGAATTAAAGCAAAGTTTGTGAGCCAGGTCTTCACATCCGATGGCAGTGTTGGACCTCACAATTGCTCCTCCGGGTGAATGTGCAAAAAATTCCCAGACACACTCCAAAATCTCGTCCAAAACCCTTCCCAGAAGGCTGAGTTATAGCCGCAAATGGGGAACCAAATCCACATTGATGCCTATAGATTTAGAATGAGATGTCATAAAAGTTCCAGTAGGTGTCATGGGCAGGGGTCCCAAGACTTTTATGTCATATAGGTGTTGTAAATTCAGTTTTAATGACCATACCATTCATAGCAGATGTATAAACACTGATTACCATTATAATAATTACTCAGACAGACAGAGGCTTACCTATCCACCCAGAGCACTGAAACCAGCTTGACACCCAGTTGCTTGGCTTTATCCCACGTGGACTGACGGCCATGTTTGAAGACCACATGGGTTACCTGCTTGTTAAGTGTCTTGGACACCTGGGGTTGTTGCAGAGAGAAGAGTCTGATAAGCACCTTTGCGTCTTTGATTTTTAAAAGTTCTGTCACAGCTCCAGCTACAGCATGGGATCACTGAAGAAATCATGCTGAAATACCCTGACTTCACATGAGACGTGTCATCATGCGAGCATCTGCAGTGTGGCACTGCTAGACGCAGGCAGTGAGCTCCGGGATCTCCCTGCCCTGGGACCGTCATACTTCCTCCACACACTACATTTCCCATATTGCAGTCAGGGAACTCTAGAGGCAAGCTCCAGGTTTAATCTGTATCCCTGTCCAGGATCCTATCCCCACTACGACAGAACTCCAAATAACTGCAGCACAACCAGGCTGCTCTTACCTCTGCCCCCATCTCCAGTAACTGCTTAATGAAAGGTTTAGAGTAATTCTCTGTTTTGCTGGAGGACCAGACGTCAACAAACGCGACAACATCTGGAAGAGAGATAACGTAGATGAGTCAGCGCATGCTTTGGAGCCCACCGTCACGCTCCAGGCTCTCCTGAAGTGGAGCAAATGACATTTCCCTGCTAACATGACAAGGGTTTCTCAGAACACTGGGGACAACCTTTGAGGACAGCAGCGGACGTGGGATTTGACGTCATTGCGCTGCAGATGTCAAGCTCTCCTTAGCAGCTCCTGAGCCGAAGGAGGAGAAGGCTTTGTTAGTCATGTCACTGAGAAGCAGAATGCACTTCATATTCATGAATTACAAAAAAATCTGCCTAGAAAACACTTCAAAGATCATCAGGCCTCCTCTGGGAGATCCCTCCCTTACATGGGAGAGCTCCGCCCATAGTCACCCTAAAGCTGGGGCCACCAGAGCGTTTGATGGATTAACGTTTGCTGCACACAAAGTATTAGTGGGCTGGGGCAGTAGCTGCAGGTATCACTCACGACGACCGGCAGTCCCCCGAGGATAAATCCGCTAGACTAAAGACTACATTATAATATAATAAACGAAGCCATTTGAAGGCAGAACAGGCTCCCCAAATCAATCAAACAGCCGGTCCTGAAAGCCAGAAATAATGCAAGTCAATCTGGGTTTTTAAATTTCATTTCCATTTCATAAAACCACAAGAAAACAGATGCCTGCTTTCACTTTAAACCCAGAAGGGCCAAGAGACTACATCAGATGACAAGTTAAACATGAGCTCTTGGCGGTGGCTTTTAATAACAGCAACCTGACGGTTCCTTAAAGGATCTACCCAAACAAGCTCAATTAAAGAACAGGACAGGTCTGCGAACTGGCCCTAGGAAACCCACTAGGCAGTGATGTCATCTCTCCATAAAGTCTAAGGAACCTTCTGCAGCCATGGCCTTCTGCTCAGAAAATCAGACCGTGGGTTTCTGCTCCTGGAGCCAGAACCACAGTAACCTGGGGTATCAATCGTGCAGCGAGCTTTCTCTCACACCTTGGCCCAAATCCAGGCAAACAGCTCTTACTGCCGCTTTAAACCCGCCACCTCCACCAAAAAAACCCTATAAGATACAACCTTTAACCCCAAAAAACTAACATGGATCTTCACACTGCAAAATTGTACTCTCCTTGCACACTGCTCTGAATATATAAATATTTACTCTGAAAAAGACTGCAGTCCTTACCGATGTATCAGGATCAAACACGTGTGTGATCACCGAGCAGGGTCAGATCAATAAATGCCGTCTTATAACGGTACCAATCGGTCACCACTCATAACCCCTACAAACTCACTGCTGAAGTAGGAGAGCGGCTACAAGACGGTTCCGCAGCGTTAACTAAACTTTCACCTACAGCGATCTGAAAACATATATACAAACACGTGAACACGCAACACACACCAACCCCGACTAGCACGTGTCAGCTTTTCACCGGCTATATTAAAACACGACAGTAACTAACTAACCACGGTACCTGTTAACTAACCCACATCATTGTTTTAAAGAAAAATAAAACACAGTCACGCCGATTAACCAGCAGAAAAGCTGTGGACGCCTCCGACAGCGCAAAGTTAGCCGCTTAGTAACACGTATTCTATCTGCTAGTTAAGCCCGTTAAATACGCATTTGCGTGTCACTAACTAACGGGATACCCCGCACGCCGACGATACAGCTAAAAAGTCATGTTATGTGCGTGACATACACTTATGAGACACATTACCGCAACACAGTCGTCCATTACTCCACCAAAACCGCGGCTGCATTCAAGCGCAGGGGCATTCTGGGTAATGGCGCGCTCTTCCCTTTTCCTTCCTTCCTTCCACCGTTATCATATTTCCACTAATACCACTATGCATGGTACTATGGTACAGTTACGGTGTTGGCAGTTGACGCAGCCAACTGCTTTTACTGTTGCCCTAAACACAAATAAAATCAGAAATGACAATTGTGATAAAAATATATTTAAAAAATCAGTCACATCAAGCTGTTTGTTGTGATGCGTTAAGGTTAGGGGTTGGAATCTGACTCCATACCCTTGGAGACGCACTACTGTCATTGGGCTTTCTGGAGGTAGGCAATGAAACTTACATACATGTAAATGTCTGTGCATGGGTGTGCAGCCGCGTCTCAAATTGAAAAACTCACTCCAGCCAGCTGACCAAAGTCAGCAGCAACTCTGGTTGGAAGGAAGTGAAAATGTCTTCCCTTGTGACTTGTGAGTTAAAGGAGGTCTCCAGAAGTGAGTATCAAAAGAATGGGGTGACCTTTCACTTCAAATTCATCTCCATCTCACAACAGCTCACTTTCATATATATCTCTGTGTAACCAGAGGAGAGATAAATAGCATCTCAGTGGCGAACATGTGTACGGGCCTCAAACACGTGGGTGAGCAGAAAGTGGAGCTGATGGGCTGAATGAGGAGGAGGAGGCCTGGCAGACTGAGGAACCCGCGTGACAAGCAGCCGCAAAACCTCATTATTTATTTATGCATTTATTTTTACGTGCCTGTAGGCTCTGGCAGGAACAGCAGTCTTCTGACGCAGGACGTACCCAAGTGATTGATTCTGATTAATGGCTTACGGCTGTGCGGTGTGTCTGTCACCCTGCTTCTGCTTCCTGGCTTCGTCTGTTATCCTCGTGGACCCCATGAAGGCGTCAACTACACCGTTTAGGGGTTCAGTAGAGACGCTGCTCTGATATGCGTGTGACGACAGGAAACATATCATGCATAAAAAATGCAAGGACAGGAAAACAACAAAGGAAATGAGCATTTAATGATACAGCAGCGAGAGACTTGGCTTCAATCTGTGCTAGTTTGTAACTACGCAAACTATCTGGTTCATACTCTGTACGACAGCAAAAGTTCATCAAAATACTGAAATTAGCAGGTCATTGCTAATATGTCTGGGTTCACAAAAACACTCTGTGAACAGTTATATTTACTGATAAGTGACAACTAGCAATGGCAATCAAGAAATATGAAGACCACTTCGGCAAGACAGGTAATCATTTGGCAAATATTCAATATTAAACTTTAACACTGAGCTACATATCTTTATATTAGGGACTGCCAG
This sequence comes from Mormyrus proboscirostris, assembly GCA_026779585.1. NCBI lineage: Eukaryota > Metazoa > Chordata > Actinopteri > Osteoglossiformes > Mormyridae > Mormyrus > Mormyrus proboscirostris. The sequence goes on along the minus strand of JAODKF010000068.1, from coordinate 691,827 downwards.
CAAAAATATATTGCACTCTGAGGTTTAACTTATTTCCAGAAGGGTCAGGAATTGGATTGAAATCTTTGCCTTTGGCGCGCTAATTTACAATCAGAAGTGCCTGTTATATACCTGAGCAGATTCCAGAATATTTTTTCTTTTTCTGCGTTTGTGACATGTAATCGAGTTACTCCCATATTATCCAAATGTGCTGCAGATCATGTAACAGGACTCAGACATCTAAGAAAATTAAATTACTTCTCTGGCTCAAGATCCCATTTTGGAGGTTATGTATTGTTTCCCAATGACATCAGGTTGCATTCAGGATGAAAAATTGTTGTGGGCTCCTCAGCCAGGAGATGGGAGCTGGGCCACGTAGCCAGGGAGTCACAGAGCCAGGGAGTCACAGAGCCAGGGAGTCACAGAGCTTAGGAAGTTGAATCAAGGGGCCTCAGATGCTCATTCACAGTGGAAACAGATGTTTTGATTGAGAAGAGGAATCTGGCAAAGCATGTTTTTCTTCATAAAAAAATACATGTAAATATTGTGTGCTGAATAATAAATATGAATGAATGTTAAAGTAGGTCCTGTGTCATATGTCATGCACTGACAGATGTCCTGGCCGCTTTTGGAGGTACAAGCTGCTAAATATGCTCATCCTGAAGAAGGGAAGACAGTGTCACTCACAGTATTAATTGGGCCTGGTGCTCATCAGGCCTTGAGGGAACGCAGGGACAGCTGAGGTGTGCTGAGGATCTGGGGCTGTTCCTGTCACAGACTCAGATGTCAGAGCTTTCCTAGTGTCCATGTAGGACTGTGGTGACTGAACATGCTCATTAGGCCAGCAGAGTGTGGGCGTGGCCTTCAGAGTGTGGGCGTGGCCAGCAGAGTGTGGGCGTGGCCAGTAGAGTGTGGGCGTGGTCAGCCCAAAGCCTGCTCAGTGGGGAGGGGGCACGACTGCCCTCGATATGGGGACTTTACAAGTGGTCTGCCTGTCACTACCAGAGCAAGGTCTAGACCGAGATTAGTTACTCAGGCTGTTGGGAATTTATTGCCTTGTTATAGAAGAAAGATGCATTTGTGGTATGACATTCGGAATCCCACAGAAAAGATTGTTCACGCTCAGCAGGCCTCAGGTGTGTCAGTCCATTTTAAAGCTCAGCTGTGTTTCAAAAGCAATTTTCTGCGACGTACGACACTGGAAGAGGAAGCCATTCTCATGAGAATTAGATCATCAAATTAGGAATGAGATAGAATCCTTTGCCTTTATGTTGTTAGAAATAAAATGGCCAAATAACTCTGAAACAGGCTCAAAGCCTTTTCTACAATCCAACTTTTCAAACTGCAGTAAAGTTTATGAAGATCCCAACTTTAAATGATAATAGATTTCCATCCTATCTGGTGAAGGACATTAAAACAAAGGCCCTATTTAGAAAATCTATACTTCTATGACATCTTCAAGCCTCAGGTGGAGTGACTGGTTAAACTGCGTAAAAAGCCTTCTTAGAAGTGTCCTTGCAATCACCAAGTGTCACGGTCCGTTCCTGTCCATCTTGTCATGTTCCCGTTTGGCCAGCAGAGGTCTCTGTTGGCCATCTCATTTCCTCCACTTTGGGTTCTAAGCGTTCACACCTGGCCCTTGCCTGGTCCTTGCTGCCCCTGTATATTAGAATCCCTCTGTGTGATGTTCAGTCGCTCTCAATGTTAGCTCCTGTAGTGTTGCTCTGTTCCCCGCCATAATTAGTGTCCTCTGCTTCATTGCCCTGAACCTTGGCCCCTATCTGAGATTAGCCACAGACTCTCCATATTGTTCCTTGCAGCCTCTTATTTTGATCCCTCGCGTCCTTTTGTTTCTGTGAGTTTGTCTTTTGGTGCTCCAGTAACCCCCCCCCAGGCTGCGTCTGGGTCGTCCTGGCTTATCGTGACACTACGGCATTGCTTCGTTGGTTGTAGAACCTCTCTCATACCTTGCACCACTGATCCATTGCCATTGTTTTAAAGGCACTTTTGATGCCTCTTATGTGCAGGGAGAGGAGCTACAGTACATTGTCTCTGAGTGGCTCCTTTGTGCCTGTTATGGTGTCATGGTGAAGGGCCATTTTGTGGCATTGAATGGAATGACTGTGCGAAGTGGATAACTATTTAAGAGGCGCCGGACATCCAGTGCTGCAGGGTGAAGGTTCTCTGTTATGCTGGATGGGGTGACGTGGAGGAACAGGAAGAGACAGACACCTGAAGTGAGATCACTTATGAGGTTGCCGGCTGGATTCTTCGTGGGAGAGGCTTTTGAACTGCGTTATACCTAGATTTTAGCAGAGTACCAAAAATTGCAGCACAACACCATGGGTGTAGCATGACACCACGCAGCAGCGAATCGCTAGACTGCAGTAAGCACTACAAAGGCCGCTTGCAGCTTATTTTGGATACTCGTCACACACTTCCACCAGCTGACGAGTACGTGTTTCATTTGCCCTGGGAACTGAAGGTGTCCTGCTACAGCTCATTCCGTCTCACTGTGTCCCACAAGCTGCTTTTGACGCCGGTCCTACGTTTGAGGGGAGCCCCAATTTGTCGACTCCTGATATTAAGAAATGGAAAAGCCCAGTGCAGGGCAGGCAGCCAGAAGACTTTTGCTTATTCAATCAAGTTGGGTGAAAGCATCTCGATCAGGAAGCTTATACTCAGTGTTGGGCATTTCAGGTCCATTAGCTACAAATCCAGACCAAGGTTTTGTTTCTACCAACCAGCTGAGTACT
>JAODKF010000068.1:618014-660215 GCA_026779585.1 Mormyrus proboscirostris | reverse complement strand
GAAGGCATTCAGAGGAAAGTGTTCAGCATTCACAATAATATGATCAGAGAAAAGCATTTGGCATTCACAGGAAGGTGCTCAGAGGAAGGTGTTCAGCGTTCACAGGAAGGCATTCAGAGGAAAGTGTTCAGCATTCACAGGAAGGAAATCAGCAAAGCATTCAGCATTCACAGGAAGGCGTTCAGAGGAAAGTGTTCAGCATTCACACAAAGGCCTTCAGAGGAAAGTGTTCAGTATTCACAGAAAGGCATTCATAGGAAAGTGTTCAGAGGAAGGTGTTCAGCATTCACTGGAAGGGGTTCAGAGGAAAGTGTTCAGCATTCACAGGAAGGCATTCAGAGGAAAGTGTTCAGCATTCACAATAATATGATCAGAGAAAAGCATTTGGCATTCACAGGAAGGTGTTCCGAGGAAGGTGTTCAGCAGTCACAGGAAGGCGTTCAGAGGAAATCATTCAGTATTAACAGGAAGGCATTCAGAGTATGTTTTTCAGCATTCACAGTAATGTGATCAGAGAAAAGCATTCACAGGAAGGTGTTCAGAGGAACATTTTCAGCATTCATAGGAAGGGGTTCAGAGGAAAGTGTTCAGCATTCACAGGAAGGCCTTCAGAGGAAAGTGTTCAGTATTCACAGGAAGGAGTTCAGAGGAAACCAATGCCTGCAAACCTTGGTGTAGTTTAAGTGTTTTTCACGAGAGAGATATGTAAGAAGGGCTTGGATTTGTGGGAGATGCCTTAAAAGATATTGCCACCGATGATGATAAAAAGTTATTATGGACCCAAGGTGAAGTTCTATTCGTGTGGGAGAGATCTGCTCCAGGGATTCATTTTGATTATACACAGTATTTTCCAGACTCATTTGCCAGAGTAAACGCAAGGGTGAATCATTACTCATGCATTCACAGACCAGTCTTTGAATCTCAAAAGCAGTTAAAGCGGCATGGGCAGAATTTTGCTACAGTTGTATTGTGAGTACATTTTAGCATTCCCAAAGCCGAAAAATGAAATTTTCAAGTGCTGACAGAATAAAATGACAACACAAAGGAGCATAAAGATTCTTTCACATGATGCTGCTCATATAGTTTTGATTTCATTCTGAATCACATGATAAAGACGATAAGAGGATAGCACCTTGGATTTCATTACCGTCATCATAAGTGTTTTACCCACAAGGATCATCAGTCGTGTTCTCACACTGTCATGCTACGCTCAGAGTTAGGCTTAGGGTTGGGCTTAGGGTTGGGTTTAGGGTTAGGCTTAGGGTTGGGCTTAGGGTTAGACTTAGGGTTAGGGTCCAGATTCAACAGACCAGAGGAGCAGGCAGACTTTAGCCAAAGCAGATGGCTGAGCATTTTCACAGAACATGCTCAGCTTTCAGAACCAGACTGCAATGCCAAACGGGGGAAATCACCCTCAAAGTTTTAGACTGGATTTACAAACTCTAATAATTAAATATTGACTTTGAAATTCTTTTTTGCAATGTTATATTTTTTATGCCTGTGACTCAAAATTAAATATTAGTATTAATTAAAACTACATATTTTTATTCACTGAGTCTCCCTTTTGAAGTCTCTGTACAAATTTAATACAGCAAGTATTTATCTTTGTCTCTGAGATAAGAAGTGTGGCCCTTATTCGACGTTCTCAGATGACGCCCGACTGTGGAAATGGGGTTTTTTCACACTCAGGCGCTCGTCTTCAGCCCCAATTCTCTGGATTGTGTCTGCTGGACAATTATCCTCAAGGTCAAACCCCAAGGCCTCCTGAATGTAGTCACCCCAAAGAATCATGGGTTAAACTCCAGGCAGGACATTTAAAGTGGCGAAAGGTCACTGCTACAATATTCACCAGATAGCACTTACCACAGGTCAGGCAGGGCTGGTTGCTGCATTATAAAGCATTTCAAGTCCATGAATTGAGATTCAATTTTTTTGGACTTTGGACATGAAGGATTAAGACCTCAGAAAATATACCCACACTGTTTAATGAATGGACTCCATAATCTAATCTTGGATGCACAAAGCACACATATTCCTTGCAATACCACATTGTCATATATCCAGCAAAGGATTACCTCTCTAATTAATGTTTAATTAGCATGACTGTTGACTTACAATTAGTTGCAGATAGCAGTTTGACTAAATCCATTTTTGAAGATTAAATGCAGGTATAAATTAACTCAGTGGACAACAGAGAAACATGATTTACATTTTTATGAGGTAATGCTGCCATTCTGATTCCTCTTTTCATCCTTATCTGTCATGGAGTTTTCTCTAAGAAGAATAGTTGGTGCACATTATGCCCATTAAAATGACAGAATTTATGTGTTTCAATTTTTATATGAGCATTATACAAAATCTATTACTGATATTTCTTTCATCACATCGCTCTGTTAGCATACCTGCTATTTTAGCAATTTTGACTTAATTGTAGTCCTTCATGAAAACAATTACACGCTTTTCCAGCATGGCAAACCGCAATTGGACACTCACCCTTCCTGCCTTTAACATCAATGCATTATTTAAAATGCATTTGGGCCATTTGCAATATGGCTCATGTTAATTCCAACACAAATTGTTTGCCTCTTTGGACAAAACTAGTCCAACGTGGGGCAATATCTAAAACGGATGATAAATTATGGAAGCACCCTTACAAGGGCCATTAAATATACATTTCTTTAATTTAGTATGGGCCTTCCAGGCTTAAAAAATAATTACATCCCTAGTATATGTTGATTTAATTAAGCTGATTACGTTGAGCAATTTTCATTTTGTGATTTTTCTGAGGCGAAATATTCATGTAAAAAACACAACGGTGCTGGCAAACTCTATGGAGAAATGCTGGGACTGGAAACGTGTAACACCTACACGCTGCCAAAAGAGGGCGCCAGGGCCGTTCTCGGACATGTGGCACTCTTCACAAAGCGGAGGCCCAAATAAGTCACCTGACTCTAACAATTTCACTCATGGCTGGGTTCGCCCCGGCTTCAGCCCGGTCTTTGCTGGATGGCGGCTCTTGATGATGCCCGACGAGACCCTCCCCCAGAATCGCTTTTTATCACCATCGCTGTGGGCAGCACGGCCACCTGCACAGCTGATAACACGCTTCGCTGGGCTCTCAGATGCCCCTGAGTTGTCCGTCTGACCGGCAGCCGAACCAAGTCCATGCTTGCCTTGCCTGCCTTTTGGGCCTAACGACACCATTTGAGTGGTTTCGAGAGCAGCGTTAGACTGACCCTCCCTCAACTTCATAAACTTTGACCTGGTTTTCACTCTCAGTCTGGGGTCTGCTGGACTGTGTACCTGCAAAGACATGCCAGTCTGTCAGAGCGAGTGCAGCCACACTTTGCCAGTACGGGCTCTTCTCGGTCAGAAATAAGCCTGCCTTTGGTCCATAATTTGTTCCATGTGGCTCATGCCAGCCGTCTGTGAGACGATTTTAAGCATCCGCCACCATTACTGGATAACTGAGCTGTTTGTGTGTGTGTGTTTTTTTATATCTTGTAAAAAAGAATTCTTATTTTAATGAAAACCCATTCTCCAGTGTCATGAACACTTGAAGGATAGATGAGTGGCTGTTCATAAAGACCATTTAGTGTTCTTGATACCGACGGTCAATATCTCTGTCTGGGTAGGGTTTCAGGACAATCTCCCTTTTCTTTTCCACATCTTGGCCTGTCTTAAGCCTCTTTTGGAGAACCGCCAGGTTTCAGACAGACTAATTATACCGGACTTGTCTAGCTGAGATCACTAGAGGACTGTATAGAATTCCCTTTCATTGTGGTTTGAAAGGATCCATCGATAGTGAATTAAATATATAAAGACGTTTGCAAACGAGCCAATAGCCCAGAGAGTCCCGTCCCAGACTAAATCTCTGCTTGAATATCTGGGGGCTGAATGCTCACAGTAGTAACCAGGTAAATCTGAGGCCTAATCACCAGATTCCTAAATTATATTAAAAAGCTGCTTGTGGGACGAAGTCAAAGTACTTCCCGCTGAATGGTACAAGTCCCACCTTTCAGGACAGCGATGCTCCAAACATGAGCATGGAGACAGCTGTCTGCTAATATAAATCACATCTCTGGAGAGCCGGCGACCGCAGACAGGCGGTGAGAGTAATCACCACCGTACTGATACCGACTCTGAAATGATGACAGGACCTGAACTAAGACAGTAATTGAATATATTGGCCATTTTATCGAGCCTTTGGTACTCTAAGCACTCACAAGAAGGTCTGACTCCAGCGGGAGTGGCATCTCATGATCCTGCCCCTTAAAGCTCCGAGGGCTGCAGTATTTATCCAAACTGACCATCCTCAGGTCCATGTTAAAGGCCCTGAGGGCAGCTTAAACTTTTAACTGGTCATTGATGAGGAAGAGATGGGCAGTGGAAAAAGTAAATACCTGTGCGTTGAATCGCCTGTCCAGCCAAATGAAACAGTAATTGCGGCTGTTTGGGGATATCAGGTGGGGGCAGCACTATCGGGGGGGCCCTTTGGGTTTTTCACCGCTGCCCATGTGCTTCTCTCTGGTCATGTACCAATTTCGCCTTTTTCAATTCCATCTCCCTCACCTGTTCAAACTCCATTTGTCAGTCTTACAGCTTGGTGCTTTGTTCTCTCATTCTCCTGTCCCAGCTTAATTTCTTTCTATATATGTCTTAGAAGCAATTCTTTTCCTGTGCTTGGACCCTATGAACTTGGTCTGTTCTGTCCGCGGAGTAGCAGCGAGATCCAAAACACGCATATGGCCGACGGCCTGAGCGGACTGAAGGTGCACGTTCTGATACTTACACCGAACGTGAAATATCACAGCCCCAGCCCGGATTGATTACATCATCAAGCCAAAAATGCGGTATGAAGAACATGAAAAATGAGCGGAGTTAGTGCAGGGGACATAAAAAATCAAATGTCTACTCTGTCTGAAGATGGCGAGAAGATGGAGCATTCACTCATTAGACTTTGAACTAATGAAGCTGCATGATTATTGATTACAACACACACAATGAAGTCAAAAGCCCGTTTTAAATGATATCTAATGATGATTTTTGTCTAATGAAATGACTGTTAGGTCTTCAGTCAGTTTCTTTTCCAAATGTTATGATGTGTGAGTCGTCAAACATGAGGCTTGGTGCTCAGAAAGATGACTGGATGGATATTAGTTCCCAGGATGACCTAGACATCACAAGCCTGCATGAAAACAACTAGTGCTTCCCAGCCCAGTCTGAATCAGCCGTATTTAGTGAACATTGCTTTCTCTTAACTTCAATGTTTTTTTTTGAGTTGCAGGAAGTCCAATCAATGAAAATAAGAAAATGGTATGATATTTAATAATTCCCTTTCGGTATTACTAATTGAAGACTTCTTGGTGCTTTAAATTAGACTGTGCTTACTATGCAGAAAAGGACTTAATCCAAATCCTCAAAGTTTCCTTTCACGAAGAACACGGGTCTCCCGCTTGTTTCCATTTTTTGGTGCATTAACATTAAAGCCTTTTTTTCAGGTACCTTGAAGGTAAAAGAGTCTGGTTTACATTTTCCAAATACTGTTAACTCTATTACCAAGGATATTTATATACCTGGGTCTGTGTCGTTTGTGGTGTGCTCACGGCTGGCCGAAAAACTTTAGGCTCTAACTGATTGCCCAGAATCCCTGGTAGCATTTAACAGTATGTGAAGTATTACATTCCTATTTTCAAGTAAAGTGGTCTGGGTGTGACTACGACTTCCAGCCGAGTGTGGAAATCTGGCAGAATTCCAAGCCTGGGAAGCCGATCGATGTTCCGATCCCGGTCCTGCTGAAGCCGAGCGATGTTCCGATCCCGGTCCTGCTGAAGCCAAGCGATGTTCCGATCCCGGTCCCTGCTGAAGCCGATCGATGTTCCGATCCCGGTCCCTGCTGAAGCCGAGCGATGTTCCGATCCCGGTCCCTGCTGTAGCCGAGCGATGTTCCGATCCCGGTCCCTGCTGTAGCCGAGCGATGTTCCGATCCCGGTCCTGCTGAAGCCGATCGATGTTCCGATCCCGGTCCTGCTGAAGCTGAGCGATGTTCTGATCCTGGTCCTGCTGAAGCCGAGCGATGTTCCGATCCGGGTCCCTGTTGATATCAGCCTGGGTTGCTTTGCTCTTTCTGGATTCCTGCTGAAATGCGTGGTTGGATGGTGCTAAACACCATAAGTGAATGTTAATCAGGGAGACACACCGGAGTGAGAGAGATGGTGCAGAGCAGGTGAGGGGCATCGGTCTGTTCGACTGGCAAAAAGGGGGCTTGGCAGACCTGGGGGGTCATTTGAGGACTTTGTCTCATCCCTCACCGGCAAGGAGGGTCTCAGTTGCAGATCAATAATAAAAATGCTGATGGTGCAAAGACAGGAGACCAGGAGCAGACGAAGCATCGTCATAGCGACGCCGCTGAACTGTCATTGATCTGAAAGACAGCGGTGGCCGTGTGTCATGGCTGCGGACGCACCAGTGTGTAATTCAAGGTGAAGGCGGGTATTAGTGTGCCTGGCAGCCCCGGGCCCCTTCCTGCGCCGTCATCATGGCCGCACAGGCTCACACGCCGTCGCACGTCTGATTCACTCCCCAGCTCTTCTCAGGAGGAGTGCCTCTGATTACATTTTAAAAATTAAATAAACTGATGTGTCTTTTAAAAAAGGTTGGAAAACAGCCTGAACACACCACACGATGCACAACTTCAAAGTCAAGAAATTATTTTTTTAATTATAGATTAAAATAAGGGCTTTGTTAACTGTACAACATGTTGCCTAAGAAACCACAGACAGCCGCCAGCCTCCCAAATGGAAAAAAATAAAGTCACTTCACTGTTAATTAGGACATTTTTGTTTTTGTTTGAATGGCCACAAACCAAATAAATGAACTTTTGGAGTGAAAAACATAATAAATATCAAATTATTTTGTGTAGAAAAACGTAAAATGGTCATGAAATTGAATCTTGCAGAAATCTGGAAGCGGATTGCAGGTGGAGCGGAGTGCAGACAGCACCGAGTGCAGATGATGTGGAGTGCAGATAGCAGGGAGTGCAGATGGCGGGGAGTGCAGACGGCTGGGAGGGCAGATGGCAGGGAGTGCAGACGACATGGAGTGCAGACAGTGCGGAGTGCAGATGATTGGAGTGCAGATGGCGGGGAGTGCAGACAGCAGGGTGTGCAGACGATGTGGAGTGCAGATGGCGGGGAGTGCAGATGGAGGGAAGTGCAGATAGTGCGGAGTGCAGATGATTGGAGTGCAGACAGCAGGGTGTGCAGACGATGTGGAGTGCAGACGGCTGGGAGTGCAGATGGCAGGGAGTGCAGACGATGTGTTGTGCAGATGATTGGAGTGCAGATGGCGGGGAGTGCAGATCATTGGAGTGCAGACGGCAGGGAGTGTATGTTATTCTTGTTTTTTTAGTTCTAGTTTAGGCCGGTTTAGTGCCACTTACCACACAATGTATGATGTTTTGTATATTTCTAGGATTCGAGGAAAAAAGCAGAATGGAGAGCATAATGACAGGAGACAAATGGTCTCACATGAAAGGGTCGAAGGGGCCTATCGGGCACCTTAAATCGGATGAGAGCTTGCCTACGGAGGCCGATGCTGTTTACGACTGCCTGTCAGCCCACCAGGTAATTTCAGTGGCAAACAATCAGCCTTTGTACACCGCCGTCCCCAAAAGACTGGAAACGGACGACCCTCTGTGCTGCAGCGCTTCTATAAAAGTTCAGCTCCGGGTTTGAATGGAAACAAAGATGTGGTTAAGAAAGCAGCACAGGGAATATTTACATCTTTTATGTATTGATCTGAAACTTATACCGAGAGCAATGTACATTTTTCAGAAAGCAGGATCAGCCAGCTTCTAGAGCAGCTGGGGGTAGGGGCCTCACTCAGGGGCCCAACAGTGACATCACTTCCTGCCATGGGACCTGAACCCTTGTTAAACATCACCTTTATGTAAATTAATATGAAAATAAATACATTATCCCCACTTTATTGGGTCCATTCTTTTTAGTTTTTTATATTATTTTTAGAACAGAAAAACAAGGAAAAATCAAGTTATGCTGAGTGTATGTCAGTTTTATCTTTGCAAAAAAAGGTCTCTTTAATATGAGTTGGCAAAGCATGACTCCATAAGAGGAGGGAGTTTAAGTCGTCTCCTAATTGCCCTGGGAGTTCTCGTTTGTGTGAAAGGGCACCTTCATGAGATGCACATCCCACATTAAGAACTGATATTACCCCAGTCTGGCTCCTGGTTTAGCATAAACACACAGCAAACTGCCACGCATGTTAATCTCGGGCTTTGCACTCGTACACATTCGTGCAGAGGATAAACGGTGAAAGCCTTTGCTTATTCGCATCGATGACGTACCTGATCGCGTCACACCACAACTGGAATGTTCCTCAATATTTCTCCCGATGGTCTGAAATGCCAAGGAGGATCATCGACGCTGAGGCTGGACAGGTGTACCGGGACAGAGCTTAGGCCTGATTTATAATTGTGCCACACATTGGTGGCGGGTGTACGTGCCACGTGACGGCACCTCAAAAAGATAAAATTCTCCATTTGTATGCAAAGTCTCAAGGCTGCCGGCCTGCAGGAGACGAGGAGTAATACCTGAAACCTCCTGTGATTGATGAGCATGGAAACAATGCATCCCTGTGGGTTCACCGTGCGTTGCGATCACCAATGAAGACAAACAAAGGGCCCGGTGCAGAGCCTGTCCGTAAAGGCTGTGATCCAGGAGGGGTTCTGCATTTTGAAGCAGCAATGGCTTAAATCAGGTTGCATTTACAGAAGACTTTGGGTGCTAATTGCAAACTCTTTTTGATTGTGCCCTGGGTGACTCTTCAGAATGAGAATGACGGCACCCCGCAGGAGCGTACTGAGGCGAGCCTCGAAATATATGCCGAAATTAACAGCTGGGGCCAGGACATCTGCTTGGGGGGAACATCTAGGCGGATGGAGCTGAGGTATCCTTCTCCTCCATCAACACACTGGAGGATCCTCTACTGGGATGTGGATGCACACACCCTGGGAAGACTTTTAATTGTAGTCTCTGATCGCTCCTGGTTGACATCTGCTGCACTGAGAGATCCAAGGCACATTACAGAGCTTGGCTGGAGAGCGATGCTGCTGTGAATGTTCAGCAGAAACACCAGATGGCAGGCCCCACGTTCAGCGCCGTTATTTAATCTGCTAGACTTCAGGTTTGCCCACAGAGTTGTGCATCAGTGGAAGCTCCGGCCCTCCTCTCCATCTCCTCTGATCCTTGCATGGTATCTGAGGCCTTGTCCACACATACACAGGTGCTTTTCCTCCTCTGTTATAAAAAAAATCTCCGTCGACATGAATATGCTAAAACATGCAGTCATGAGCATGCCAAACCAGCAGGTGGCGATATAAGTCTAACCAAAAACCCAATTAGAAGCCTTATGACCAGTTCTGCTACTTGCGGGTAGGCGAAAGGCCAAAACGCATAGAAAAAGCTATGTTTTTAAAAATACCTGCGTACGTGTTGACAAAGTCTGAGGCTCATAAACCGGGCCTATTGACCGCCATCCTTGGCAAGACGCCTTTGCCTCACTGATGCATCTTAAGCCAATTCCCACAGTCGAGCTCATTGGCTGTTTGCAGCAGCGATGATGTGGACCCAAGGATGTCCATAAAAATTAAAAATATTTAAATGTGAAAAGGGCTTGAGGTTGATTTTCACCTAGTGAAAAGTATTGGATCGGCTTAATTGATATCTCTTCGCCTTTCGCATATCCTGCATCTTTTTTCCCACAAGTCATTTCTGCCATCTATGAAATTCCAGCAAACGCCTTGTCGTCATTTATCTTCTTATCGAATCTGCTGGTCAGCAGCCTAACCTCATGCAGCTTCATCTCTCATTTGTGGTTTCAGCAGTGATGTTGAAAGTGTTTTAACACCCCCCCAAAGTCCTCTATCATGATTATTTCAACATAGTGCTGCTGGCATTTTTGTGCTTCCCCACATTCGTAGCTGTCTGTCTCTGTGGGTCCAGATGCATTTTAGGCATTTGCAGGTCCAAGCAGAGCCTCCTGTTTGAAGCTGGCGCTGGGTACGACAGAAATGGGTGGCCTTCCTCTTTGTTTACATCAACAGGGCGAATCGATCAGCCAGTGGGCCCTGGTGACGGTGCCATGCTGAGACTCATTACACCCTGCCTGTGTTTCTGCAGCTCCCCCCCCCCCACACTTTTTCTCCCACTGAGTCTGGTATTTGGATCTGGTGGCCCATCAGTAGAGCATTGCAGTCTGAGCTCCTCTGCCCAAACATACCCCCACCCAAACAGTCCAAGCTCAAAATAATGATGTACACCCAAGCAGACTAGGTTTGATCTGACTACATCCAAAAAGACTGTGTTCAAACAGAACTCTCCCAAACAGACCTTGGCCAGTCAAACTGGCCCAATCAGCCCATGCCCCGCTTTGTCTGAATACCTCAGACACCTGCAGCCTGGATCTTAATATACTTAATGGAGATCTCACTGAAACAGGACCTTTGTGAGGTATTGAGCTTCCTCTTTATCAAACCTTTATCAATCTTTTCTGACTGATAATTTTCAAAATGCTGCTTTCCTATATGGGTTGTGAGTTTGTTGTACATACTACTCTGCATCTTTCTGACCTGCATCTGGCCCTTGACCCTGTGATTTTGGTATTCATACTGCCAGTGATGGGCAGGATCCACTAATCCACTCATCGTTAATTAGTGAAGTTTTTCACTAGTGGATTAGCATTTCGGTTAACTTTGAAAAATGTTAGCAGACCAATTAGATTCCACTAAATGTATTTCTGCTAACTGCAAATTCACTAACGTTTTTCTGCAGATAAAGTAAATAAAGTTTAATGATCAACAACATGAAATCAGACATATTTGATCCTGTCTCTTGAGAGTGTGTCTGCAACAAAATCTGGCACGCCGTTAGCTGACTACACAAGATGCGATCGGTCGATATCGTTGACTTGTCGAATTTAAACAGAGCGTGAGTTTGGTTAGCATTACGAGCAGTAAGTCGGACTCATATCTAGGCATAGCCAAGCGGTGGAGGGGGTCCAGTTCGGAGGTGTCAGGTTTGCATCCTTGCTTTTTGCAGATGATGTGTTCCTGCTGGTTTGTTCGTGACCTTCAGCACGAACTGAGGCGGCTGGGATGAGGATCAGCACTTCTAAGTATAAGGTCATGATTCTTGACTGGAAAACGGTGGAGTGCCCCGTCCTAGTGAGGAATGAGGAGGAGTTTATGTATCTCAGGGACTTGTTCACAAGTGAGGGAAAAATGGAAGATTATTATGTGGACACTGTACTGGTCTGTTGTGGTAAAGAAAGCTGAAATGGAAGGTGAAGCTATCGATTAACTGGTCAGTTTTGTTCTAATGCTCATCTATGGTCACGAGGTTTGACCGAAAGAATGAGGTCGTGGATAAAAGCAGCAGAAATGAGTTTCCTCTGTAGGGTGTCTGTGCTCAACCTTAGAGATAAGGTGAGGAGCTCGGACATTCGGGAGGGACTCAAAGAACAATCGCTGCTCCTCTGTATCGAAAGGAGCCAGGTGAGGTGGTTCATCTATCTAGGATGCCTCCCGGACGGCTCCCTAGGCAGGTGTTGCAGATGTGTCCAATCGGGAGGAGTCCGGAGTCCCCAGGGCTGACCCAGAACATGCTGGAGAGATTATATCTCTGAGCTGGCCTGTGAACGCCTTAGTATTCCCGGGAGGAGGAGGAGGAGGTGGCTGGTGAGAGGGAGGTCTGGCCATTCCTGTTTAGATTGCTGCGCTCCCCCCCCCCCCCCCCCCCCCCCCCCGGCCCAGGTAAGCAGCAGAAAATGGATGGATACATGATGCATGGATGGATGGATAGGCATTCACTGTCATACATCAAAACAATATCATCATGCTAGTATACACTACAAATTAAATATTCTGACATTACATAAAACATAAAAAGGACTACATTTGTATTATGAAAAGAGGAGGATGATGGCTTTCTGGGCTGATGTATTTCATATTGGAAACCAGCAGTACCATTAAACTTTACCATTTTCGAATATTCAGACTATGGGGTCCACGCCGAGAGATTTTTTTTGTCTTTCAAAGCTAATCAAGCACTTTTATTTCGAAAGGCATTTTCCCTTCCAGGTGTTTCAGTGGATAACCTTGAGACTGACATTTGTACCGTTGTAAATTTCCTCTCGTATTTCCAGAAATATAAGCATTTTAAACAGACAGGCCGCATGTTCAAAGTCAAAAAGGGAAACTGAAAAGGGGGGGGACATCTGGTGCATTCTGGGAGCAGGTTAATGTGACGCCGGCTATAAATCCACGTTCACCTTGGAGCTCCGCTTACGGCTCTTATGCCCCTTTTCCTCAAACGGTGCTGAAAAGCTTAACGGCACAAGTTTCTGGGGCTCCTTGTGATCAATGCGCTCCACCTCCATCATTTAGCACGTGTTTCATTTTCTAAGGAACGGAGAGCCAGACCGTCCCTAGAGCAGCTTGGAGTTAAGGGCCTTGATGAGAGGCCTAGCAGTGACATCACTCTGCTGACTGTGGAACTCACAACCTACTGACTAGAGGCACTGCATCCCAACCCACTGAGCCACCACTACATTGGGGATGGGAGGATGTTTTCACTCGGGGGAACGAGAATCAACTCGCAATGGCTGTGAATCCTTTATCGTTCACCGTGCTCCTGTTGTTTTTTGTGTCGTCCGCACTTCTTGTTTTCCCCCTGCAACCCTCACGCACACCTAAAGATGTATATAACGTGTATAATGTTCATTACATCCACGGCTGCTAAAATCAGGCGTGCACGAAATGTGGCAGGCAGTAAAGACAAGAGAAGTACTTCTGGAAATGGATTGCCACATAATAATCTTCAATGACCACTCTAAGGCAGGAAAGTGAAAGCTCAGATCACAGCGCCGGCTATTCTCACACGTAATACATTACATATTTATATATATTTCCCTTCCTCTTTCAGTGCTACTTTAATAAAGACAAAATGAGGTGCTCTGATGTATACATTGAGAATCCCTGGCTGTGTGCTTTTTAGTCATAATGTCACAATAGACCCAGAATCCACTGAATAACAAACAGAATATTAACTGCGGCATATTGAGATTCAAATCCTATTATTGTAGCACGTATGAAATGCATACTAGTTATCTGAGTATACAATGAACAGAATAAACAGCTCTCGTCGATATATTGGGCCCCTAATCTTAGTACAGTGGGTCTGATACTTGATGTCGGAGTGTCTGCCCTCCCCTTGACAGCGCCCCCCAGTGGTGCATGTCCGTGTGTGTGTCTACCTACTCCAGGGAACTCTGGGTACCACCATTCAAACCATGCATTTGCATGAGGCCCCTGAGGTTAGAGGGCCCCTGGGGCCCCCTGTTGGTCACAAATAGTCACTACACCAAATATTAAACAAGCATGTTCCTTATTTAGATGCCAAAGCAGCATGTTCTGATAACCCAGCTAGCTTAACTATGATCTTATTGCCCTATTCACAAGCTATTTTCTTAGTTGTGGAAATATCTTGGGGAGGGGTGGGGGGGGTGACTTTTTGAGTGGGGTCCCAGAAACAGCAAGCCGGCCCCTGTCTGGCTAACTTGGAATTCCCTCTCATACAGCTGCAATATCTTGCAAAATTGGCTATTGCCAAAAGATCCATATGCCTGTATGTCTATGTGAACAGGATTTCTCTTTCCATGCTGGCTATGCGTCTCAGAAACTAGAACCCGCTTCGTAAACAGGCCCTTGTCCTGAGATGCTGCCTGTAAATGCGTCGCTTGGTTCACGGCACGTCGCGATTCGTTGCTCTTCGTGACTTTGGATGTGGTGTCTCTCAAGGCCCCCTCGACGGTCCCCTTCTCGGTGTGCAGCGGCTCTGAAAGGAAATCCATTCATTTTACATGGTACGTCCTGGGACTTTCTCTTCCAGCTATGCAGATCGCATAGACACAGAGCTGTCTGATACTGAAAATAGACCAAAATTCCAGTTATTGTAATACGGATTTTTAAAAACTGCTTCCTCATATCTTGATTTGTTCACTTCAGTCTGTCTTGATAGTGATCCTGGAATACCACAACCAGTGCGGCTCTCCTGCTTAGGTAAGCGAGTCCGGGGGCCCCCCTGACTTTATCAGATGTTTGCTACAGTACATTAACACCGGGGTGCCGCATGGGTCAGTAGGCATGAAGCTCCAGCGTCCAAATCCTGCCCCTTTCTCTGTGCCTGTGCCGCCTGCCTGCCCTCCTATAGGCTAAAGACATGCAGTTAGCCTTAATGGCCTGAAGCGTGTGATTCTCTGTTTGTGCCCAGCAATGGATGGGTATCCTATCTGTCTATGAATGGATGGATGGATGATGGATTTTTAATCAAGGCTAACCAAACTTCACTATCAATATAAATGCCACTTTTTAATATTAGTTTGTTAAGCATTCAATACACGTTAGCAGCCGAGTGTATGAGATATAAAACTTCATCCAGCTGTGAGATGGACACCGGCCCAGTCAGGAACCCAGACACGCCCCTAAATCAGCACGGTCACCAATGGGATCGTGCTGCCGCGGTCCTGCTGCATAACGAAAGGAAGGCTTTGCTGTGGCTGCCAACGGACGCCGCGCAAATGGCTTAGAAACTTTTTCTTTCAGCTGCAGATTTGTTTTGATCGAGCGGCAAAGGTTCCCGGCGCCTCGTGCCGAGTTGGAGCAGCTGTTCGTGCCACACGCATTATTCGAGGCGATTGATGCCGATTCGGTTCTGGTGGGTCGCACGGCGCGTGGCCCCTCTGTCCTGTTGACAAAACGCACCTCATCCCTCTTCACTCGTAAGTGTGAAAATAATCCCCGACCCGTAAGTGGACGTGCGCTGATTTTGCTTTTGCTTCAGGTGATTTTGGCACCGGTTCGCTATTCACATTTAAATGGACGTCAAGAGCCAGTCCCTGCTTTGCTGTGTGCGCGTGTGAGCATTGTGAGCACCCTGCACCACTGGGAGACACCAATGCGTCCGTCACACACTCAGGCAGTTAACAGCCAGGTGATGGGTAGAGATAGCAGCAGCTTTGTCTGTTCTTTCTAGGGTCTCCACTGAAAAAGCCAGTTGCCCCCCTCCTCGACCCCCCAGATGCTTCAAAAGCTAAACAAATAGCCAGCGAATAGCTTCAGCTCACAGTTAACTATTTTGCTAGCAGAACATGCTGCTTCAGCTTCTACACATTCAGTGTAGTGACTGTTTGTTGTCAGAGGGGGCCCTAAAGATTAGGGTGGTGGTATACTCTGTGGCTGGCTGGAGTCCTCTGCCTGCGCCCTCTTATGCTGTCCCCCATGGGGGGTATGTTGCTCGTTTTATCGTAGTCCTTGGGTTACATGCCTGAGCAGCAGAGTGCTTCTCTTGTATTGGAGTCCCAGGCCCCCCCCCCATTCCCAACTGTGCCGTACAGCCAGATCCCCAACTCCCTGCCGCTGCTGCGCACTGTGTGTGGGTCTGTGTATCCGAGTGTGTCTGTGTGTGTGTGTCTGTGTGTTTGAGTGTGTGTATTTGAGTGTCTGTCAGAGTGTGTGTGTGTGTGTGTTTGAGTGTGTGTGTCGGAGTGTGTGTGTATTTGAGTGTGTGTGTCGGAGTGTGTGTGTATTTGAGTGTCTGTCAGAGTGTGTGTGTGTCTGTGTGTTTGTGTGTGTGTCGGAGTGTGTGTGTATTTGAGTGTCTGTCAGAGTGTGTGTGTCTGTGTGTTTGTGTGTGTGTGTCGGAGTGTGTGTGTATTTGAGTGTCTGTCAGAGTGTGTGTGTCTGTGTGTGTCAGTGTGTGTGCGTGCATGTGTGTGTGTAGTCACTCCTTCACATTTCATAAATATACATGCTGGTTTGTTTACCACAAGGACACATATTTATTCAATTCATTTTAAAAGCTCTTATCTCCCAAAAGTTACAGGCACACATAAATTTTAAAATGTTTGAACTCCAGTACTGGCCTCTGTTTCAGAGAATCACTTTAATTCCTTGCACTCAGGGCCACCACTGTGTCAGGGAGGCCTTGGTGAGCTCACTCTCCTAGAACAGGTTCTCCTCTCTCAGGCTCTCCTCTCACAGGCTCTCCTCTCACAGGCTCTCCTCTCTCAGGCTCTTCTCTCTCAGGCTCTCCTCTCACAGGTTCTCCTCTCACAGGCTCTCCTCTCTCAGGCTCTCCTCTCTCAGGTTCTCCTCTCACAGGCTCTCCTCTCTCAGGCTCTCCTCTCACAGGCTCTCCTCTCTCAGGCTCTCCTCTCTCAGGCTCTCCTCTCACAGGCTCTCCTCTCTCAGGCTCTCCTCTCACAGGCTCTCCTCTCCATGCACTTCCCAGTAAGCTGCAGAAAGTTTCCTGGGCTGCAGCTGTCGGCTCCTGCAGGCAGCGTTGGCTGAGTGTCATCAGGCTAAAGAGCCTGCGGCCAGCTGCCGTCTTTAGGAGAGCGATGAGTTTCAATATCAGCTAAATCTTACACGAATTTTTAAATCTGTCACGTTGAATAAACAGCAACCGTTTTCTAAGCATTAATTGATGTCTCTCGGCTGTTGGAAAGTTTCCATTGATGCCGGCCAGCTCGCAATCTTTGATGAACTTTCAGACAGGCAATGAAAATGGCATGCCGAAGGCGGGCAGGTGGGGGCCTCATCCAGGGGCCGTCCTCCTGGATTAAGTGGCCCACTTGCCTGCCACTGTTTGACTGATGTGCTTTCTTCAGAAAAGTGCAGGAGGGATCTTCAAATGTGCTTTGTCATTGAAAAAAAAAAAACAACGCTGGAGATAATTTGATAGAGTAGGAGACTAGATGTAAAATACCCACAATTCTCAGCCCACCAAACATCGCTCTGTGGGAATGAGGACCAATGGCTTTGATCTGTCTTTCTCTGGCCTAGAAAATCGGTTCTGAGAAAGATGTAGATGCCTGTTTAGAAAAAGGAATATGCACACATCTTGGCTCACTAGTTTCCAAACGGGGACCGTGAAAATGAACCAGAAGTTTCCCAGAGCTTCATGGACACATCCAATCATCTGAAGCTGGTGCGTGAACACCCCGAGAAGGCAGGGCTGTTTCTTTCCATTCTCATTCACTTCTGTGTGCTAGTGCCAAAAATGGCACATTCTGTCATCCTGGCATTTTCACACACTGCAGTGAATAGAGGAAAGTGTATTGGACTAAAAACATCCGGTCAGGGGCATTTCTGTGTCTGAAACCATCTTGTTATAGGTCAGAGGAGAATGGCCAAACGTGTCACAGCCAAGAGGAAGGGCCACAAGTGCAAGAATGATTGGGGGAGGTTCTACCCGGTACCAGCTGGTGGTACCTAACGAATGGGCTTTTACTAGCTTAGCGGGCTTAAGCGGAGCCATTTGCTAAAAACACAAAAATAACAGTGATTTGCTGGGTATTTAAGCTCCTTTAAATGAATAATGTACGTGCCTGAGTCCATTATTCAGTGTGTCCTGTAACTGTCCCTTTGTCAGCGACACTTTTAGAGCTGGGGTTCTCAGTCAGACTTTGCATATGTACAGACCCCATGTTATTTGTACCAATGTTGAAGGAAATTGAAAGTGACCAATGCTGTTCTGCTATGCAATGCTTTCTGTCGAGTAGAATAACTACAGAGTCTGTACATTTTAAAAGGATTTTTAAAAGGCATAGATATTTGCCTTTTTCAAGCAGAGAGCTTTCATTTCAGGATTTTTCGTTACTTTTGAATGTTTCTCTTCATGAAACTCATTCAGCTCCATAGAAAGTTTTTAAGAAAAGCATGTTATTATATTCAAGGTTAGCGGCTGTCTTCCGTACTCTTCATTTTTTCAGTTGTCAGTCGACTGAAGGCTGATTGGTAGATTCACGCATAGCTACTTTATTGTACAGATATGAGATGCATTGATAAAAGATCAAAATGGAGGTTAAATGTGCGCAAATTAAAAATGAGTCAGAGGTTTTTATGCTGCAGAAGTGTATGTCAGAAGTCATCGTAGTCCAGGGCAGAAAGCCTCAATTCAAACACTGGTGACACTTTAATATACTATTATGGTTTTTGTGGAGCTAAGCCAGCCTACCTGTAGCTCTGACTGTCCTCATAGCCTGGACAGGTGAAGGTCTTGAAGCTGAAGATGGTGCCAGTGGCCCAGCAATGATGGCTATGTGGTGCAGGGGAGGAGAACTTGATCCACGGAGGGCTGGTGTAGGTGTGGCTTCTTGGGACGATCTCTCAGTCAGCAGTGGGTCATGGCAAGAGGCTCCCTGGTACTGGAGGCCATGCAGACCATGCACACCAGCCCTCCATGGGTCAGCTTCCCCACCCTTGCTGCAGCGACTGGACGAAAGAGCCCTGATCCGCCTCTAGCCATCAGACGAAACTGCATGGTGATTGATGGCTCAGTTGTATTCCAGTGGGACTATTTGACAGCACAGTTTACGCTTCTCTATTACATCCATCTGTCCATCTCTCTCTTCGGTCTGGTGCATAATGCAGAGCCTCTTATCCCCCCTTCAGAGAGTGACAGCATCCGCCAGGTCCTCCTCTGTTCAGTTCCATTTTGGAAGAGAGGTTTTTGAAGAGGTAATAGGAGGCCATTTCCGTAACTCTCCCACAAGCCGTCCCGTGTCTTCCTGTAGTCACACCAGTGAGGCCACGCCCCCGTCTTCTCCTCCACATTTATCACCACCTAAAGAGGACAGCCTCAGCCCTGCTGGCTTGTTTGCGCCATTCTGCTCCCCGTAATGAAAAACAAGGACAGATAGCCGGCTTAAATAAACATTAACGCCCGAAGCCTCACTGGAAGTGCCGCCGACCGATTCCTACCGTTTGTGATATTTGAGTCCTGTTTGTGCACTTATGGTCAATGTGATTCATGTTTATTTCTGAGGCCCCGAATGGCCGTCACTCTTGTATTTTATTCTCTTGTCTTCCGCTGACTTAAGAGGATGGAAGGTGACTACAGATGGGATATATAAGCACAGGGGCGTTCAGGCTCTGTGACTGTGCGTAAGGCGGTAGTTCCACATGCTATCCGTTACGGAGGCTGCCTTGGGTCATTAATTCAGATGAATTAGTATTCCCATCTATCTGCTGGATAGCATAGGTTGAATTTAGACTTAATGCATAATAATTGGGGGGTGGGAACTGACTCATTAGTGAGATATTTAGCTATTACTGTTTAATCTTTTAAGCAATCCCAGTTCAAAAAGGCTGTGGCCCGTTTACCAAGTGTGAGTGCTAATGACTCTTACATTTAGATGGGATATTTCCCCTCCTCTAATCACCCGCAGGACGGTGGAAGAAAACAACCAAATCCATGTGAATAAGCTGGGAAATTTATTGTCTGCCCCCCCAGGAAGAGAGCAATCACGTAAAACTCTTGAAATAATGAAATGGAAAATAACACATCGTTAAAAGGCTTCATATAGTGTAATTGTCTAATCAGTGCTAAGTCTGCTCCAAGGTGAAAGGATGGACACTGATTGGCTGTCAGGCTGGATGAATGATTTCTTTTTCCAAATTAAATTTTTTAAGTGTTTGTGATGTCATTACACGTCGCATGCGGTGCTTTTTCAGAGGACACAATCCTCGAACTACATATGCAAATGCAGGGTCATCATTTTTGGTCCAGAAATCACCCTGGAATATAACGCAGACCACGAGCCCGCTGTGCCACCTCAGCATGCCAGTGGTGGTGCTGAACCATTTTCTGTCTCAAAACTAACATGGCTAAATTTTGACTGTGTGGTAGAATCTCTCAGCTCTGCTGCTATGGATTGGGTCTCTTCTTCTGCGAGGAAGCTTCTGGAAGCACTTTGAGTTTTATTGGTCTGGGCTGTCGTGGCTGTTCTTTAGAGTGGAGTCTCTGCCCAGGTTCTATGTGTGTGAAGCCCACGGTCTGTTCAGGATCACTGCACCGGGAACCTTCTGTTCGTTAGCTGTGCATGTAAATCATGGTTCAGGATAAGATAAATGTGTTGGTGTCGTCTGATATCTTGATGAGTATCTTGGTTTGAGTGGGAATGCTTGAAATTACAATATTCTGGAAAAATAAAATAGCAAAGAAAGTCATTGATTTGTGGGAATCATCACAGCCGGGGACTGGCGGGTCAGTGTTTCTGGGGAATGGTGCATCAGTGTTTCTGGGGACTGGCGGGTCAGTGTTTCTGGGGACTGGTGCATCAGTGTTTCTGGGGACTGGCGGGTCAGTGTTTCTGGGGACTGGTGCATCAGTGTTTCTGGGGACTGGCGGGTCAGTGTTTCTGGGGACTGGTGCATCAGTGTTTCTTGTGCTGTTTTCATGGGGGCCTCTGTGGGCAGGAGAAGGTTTGATAGCCATTGTGATTTTTCTGGCTTGGTCCCATCTTCTGTGGGTGTCCAGCAAGCTTTGGGCTTGAGGCCCACCTGTGTGTCCAACAACGACCGAAGCTGTTTTTTTTGTTTCCTTTTATTTGACAACCATGATCTTGTTAAGTGTCACGACTCGGGGAGACACGGAAACAGGAACTGTCCGAAATCGGGGAACACGGGGTTTATTAGGGATCACAGCACATCCAGGCACACGCAACATCACATTGACCGGACTGGGGAAACAAACTGAAACGTGGCCTAAATACAGAGGACTAACAAAGACAACTTGAAACAGCTGTTAAACACAGGGAATCCACATGGAGTAGATGAGGGGGCGTGGCACACGGGAGGAGCGGACGAGCGGGGTACTGTATGATACTAGGGAACCATTCTGGCATTTGTTGTGCTCCTCTAAGCATCAAAAGGTACAGGTCTTGATATGAATTACGCTGGGATTGTACTTTATAATGTTCTGTCTGAGTATTAAAGCACGCAATCAGTCTTCAGGACGTCACCCCCTTAGTGAGATGGCGTTTAACCCTCAACTTTTATGCTCTGAGACTCCCTGCTGATCCCCTAGGACTGTTACAATTGCATGCGACCTAGTGACACCACAATGCAGTGCCTAGACAGCTGCGTCCCATGTTCTCCCAAGGGGCAGGAGACATGGTGCCCCAGACTACAGGGCGTGCCACGTGAGGAGGCCGCAGGCACTTACGTAACCCAGAGAACTTGGTTTATCCATTAGATCAAGGCGGTCATTGTTGGTCTTTGAATTATGGGTGGGAATTGGAGGGTAGAAGGGTAACAAGTACACACACACACACAGACACACACACACACGCACACACACACGAACGCACACACACGCACACACACAAACACACACGCACACACACACACGCACAGACACACACGCACACGCACACACACACACACACACACAAACACACGCGCATACACACGCACGCGCACACACACACGCGCACACGCACACGCGCACACCCACACACACTCACTGCCACCTTAAAGTTTATGTTTTAACTTTAATGACTTTTACAGGCTTGCTTGGTGGGGTTCTGGCCGGTTGAATGTAAAGTGCTTTGTGACAATGACTGTTGTTAAAAGCGCCATATAAATAAAATTGAATAGAATTGAATTGAATTGAATTGAATATAATAACACTTCATATATAGTAACCCTGCTGCTGGTCTCTCTATTGTCTGCACTTTATTTGGTAGCTACTGGGTGTATTTACTCCTTTGGTGGGTGTGCTCCGGTCTGCTCCTTTGGTGAACGTGCTCCCGTTTGCTCCTTTTGTGGGTGTGCTCCGGTCTGCTCCTTTTGGTGAACGTGCTCCCATCGGCTCCTTTGGTGAACGTGCTCCCGTCTGCTCCTTTTGGTGAACGTGCTCCCGTCTGCTCCTTTGGTGAACGTGCTCCCGTCTGCTCCTTTGGTGGGTGTGCTCCGGTCTGCTCCTTTGGTGAACGTGCTCCCGTCTGCTCCTTTTGGTGAACGTGCTCCCGTCTGCTTCTTTTGGTGAACGTGCTCCCGTCTGCTCCTTCTCTCTCTCTTCCGAACAGCTAACAGCACTGTGTACTGATGATGTTATTGAGTAAAATGCTTGTGTGCATATCTATGGATGTCTGTGTGTGTGTGTGTGTGTGTGCGTGTGTGTGTGTGTCTGTTTGTGTTTGTCTGGGCCAGATATACATGACATTGTGGGAACTATTTTTTTTGGACCCCACAAGGGGAAATTCAATTTTATAAAACTTTAAAATGCCAAACCTTACCTGTGGTTAAGCTTAGGGGCAGGTAGAGGTTAAGGTTATCGTTGTTGGGTAAATGAATTGACAGTCCCCATAATGCTATGAGTACAGGTCTGTGTGTGTGTGTGTGTGTGTGTGTGTGTGTGTGTGGTATAGAGACCTTCGAAGATGGATTCCAGTTGCAGTACAACTAGGACCCTGTGGCATGTCACTTGACATCCTGCCACTGAAAATATCCTCATGCAGTGAGGTGAGGTTAGCTGAGTGCCTCAGCACAAGCCTTGCCCTGGTTACGCAGCTGGGAGCCTCGACCTCAGGGGGTCAAAGGAAGGAGCTACGCCTCACATAGCTGTCTTTGCTTCTTGGCAAAGTTGGCAATACTGAACTGTCACTATCTCAGCCGTTTTGTGTACAAATATCGGTCACTGCATTGTTTTCCCGTATAAAGTCTAATAAATGCTTGCAGTCAAGTAGATTACGATGATTAGTACCTTCTAATTCATTGATTTATAAAGGTAGAAATGTACTTTAAAAGAGATGAAAACAACGGCCAGCACACTCCAAAATTTCAGCGCATTTCTTGATGTGATCTTAATTAGCATCGGTAGTTAAAAGACAGCATTTGCCCCCCATTTCCGCAAAGGGAAACGCACATCGCTAAGACATAACCTTTAAACCACTTTGATCACCCATGGAAAAGTTTCAGCTTCGAAATATGTCATCATTCACGGGAAACAAAAAAGCCCGACTTAAGAAGTGCATTTGTTTGAAGACGTGGCGTGAGACCCGGTGTTTGCCAAACTAGACATACTTTTTTTATTATTATTCCCAAGGTTACAGTCTGACAGCTTCTCATATTCACTTATTTGGCTCTTAGATCAAGGGCGGCTTTATCGAGTCCAACATGTTACGGGTTTCATAATCATGAGCTTTGCATACGTGACTCAGCTGTTGACAAGATCCCCACGTATCGAGGTCAATGCCAGCGCGCACACACACGCATAATATGGCAGTGGAAAAACTGTGAGTACGCAAGAATATATTTCAGCGTTGTTTCATTTTCAATTTTAAGCTTGGAGAGAAACAAAATATCATCTACGAAAAGTGACAAAGGGATTCCAAAAATACACGAATTCTGTGTAATAATACATTTATTCGGTGGTAGCCTTCTGTTAAACCACAAGAATAACAAATGAATTGTAGGAGTTCCGTTTGTTTATTCCTTTCCGGGCTGTCGGGGATGTTTTGGGCGCATAAGCATCAATCCAATAGGGAACTTTCAATTTCGAGGTTTTCAAAGGCTAATGAGTAATCAAAGTACTCCGACACCTTAAATGCAAACTTATGGAAGCAATCCATCTGCTTGCATAGTAAAGGCCGCCTTTTTCCTTGGGATTTTGATATTAAATAGCGTTTTCACCTGTCATATACATTTGTGGCATTAGGATTAACATATATTATTATTATTATTATTATTATTATTATTATTATTATTATTATTATTACACCCAAGGAAAAGAACAGAACTAATGTATCTGGACACCGGTTAGTGGGACCAAATTCACTGCCTCATTATCTTCCCTATCAGTCTGCTCATGTAGTGCCCGCATTCTGCTGTATAGTCGCTTGGTATAATTGTCAGAATTATTCACTGCGATTCATTTGTCGATTACTTATAAATGTACATATTAATTAACCTTCATAACAGAAAGGCTTATGGATGCGTTCCCTCTCAATCATCTAACGTCCTGGGTCACGTCATTAATAAAAGGAGCAGTTGCAAAGCCTTTGTTAACACGATAGTTTTTTTTTTTAAATCGCCTTATCTTAAACCAATTTCTCCAGATTTAACTTACGTCATAATTACCTTTCAGGAAGCGAACTCGTCCCCACTTCTGACTAATTTACACTATAAATTACTTAATAACCTATTTATAATATTGGGTCTCTTCCTGAAACAGTTCTAGTTAAGTAACTTATTAGAGGGCGTAACAACTCCTGATAAACAATCCTTTGCCACAGACACTTAACATGTACACCCCCTGCTGACCTGTAGAAGAGGCATGCCGGACATTGTAAACAACTTCGTAACAAATGTTGGCCTACTTAGGAAGAGATGAAGTTAAACATGCAGTTCTAGGGATATAAAATCCATTTTGAACATGTATCTTACAGTTTAGTCACGGGCAAGAAAAGTACGATCAAACAAAACACTAACCAACTATTTTCCTTGCCGGTAAATGAAATCTCTAAGTCAAACAGTTTTTACATGGATGTACGTGATAAAGTATCGACGGTGGACTTGATGAGGGTTTCGGATGCAAAAGGGCAAATGTTTACGTATTATCCAGGAACACCTTTCAAATTAACACACTTATGTATTTATTTATTTATTTTTATTTTTTTGGTTGAACGTCGGTAACACGACGCATAGTGTAATTATAATTATGTCCACTGGATGGCAGCAGAGCACCGCACGATCGCGGGTTTAACTGCGCTGTCCAACGTGCTGAACTCCGTTCACATCATAAGACCGGACTGCTCCCCCCTTTTTGCTCTGGAGAACCCTTCAAAATGAAAAAGGCTTTTGTGATGTCAATGAATCGCGCTTGTAAATAACGAAAACTATGTGTCCCTGCGTTTTTTTTTTTGCATAAACGCACGTTTAAATTGGGCATTTACAAATCGAAAAGTTTTGTTTTTTCAACATATATTGTGCTCACAAGTTCACCTTAACGTCTCAGCAATTTTCCAGGGGCAGCGACGCGTCTCGGTGCTTCCGAGGCGAGCCGTGACATTGCCCTTGTTGACTGAAGCGGTATCTATTACTGCCTTTTGCGAGGCTCCCCGCTAATCTTCCTTTGGGGAAAATTGATTAGTGACACCGCTGTCAGCTTAAAAATGGGCTCTGATTACATAACCCGTCACGAAGTTGGCAGAAAGGCTCACAGATGATGGGAAGAGATACGTCTTCACAGATCACATCCTCCAATGCATAGGGCAAAAAAAGCTAAATAAAAAAAACACTTCAGATTCATCTAACTATCAGTGGGCGAGAAGGTTGCAAGGAAAAAAATGAAATTTAAGATAAAAATCCGTTCATTTAATTTCTCCGCCTTAAGTATAAGAATGTGTAAATGTGTGTGTCTATAAGCAACTTTAATGAGAATTGGTATTAGACACGCTATTGCTTTTATCCGCTGTATTACGGATTTTAAAAAATTCCCGTTAATCACTGCTAATTTCGCACATGGTACTTATTTTGCTTTATGTTTGTCTCTGGTCAGAGTTAGTGCTGCTCTCCGAGTTGCGGTCCTGATGCGTCGATCGCTCTATATTTCCCCTGCTTTTAATGTGATGGTTGAGTCCAGCTCCTCTCGCTGCTTGCGAGCTGTCTATTTTCTCCCCTCTTTCTGCTCCCTCCGACTCATTCAGCCGCTCTCCTTGGATCGAGGAAGCCTCTTGTGGGTCTCAGCATCCCTGCGGTGACCCTCTCCCGGTGATATGAGCGCTAATCCGGGCGCATCCCTGCACCGTAGGCATCCGATCTTTTTGCCAAAGCTGGATCTCTATGCGTTTTTCTGATTGCTGAAAATCAACCCCCCCAAACCCTCCCCACCAAGACACCCGTGGCTGCGTGGAATAACAGCGTTATATGCCTGCGATGGGGGAATTTAAACGCGTCCTCTTTATTCTCGCATGTCTGATGGCCGCAGCCGAAGGTAAGTTTGAAGCCTTTTTTCCGGTAATCACTGTTTCACGCTGCTTTGCATTCCGGTGATCGCGACCGGGGTGCCGAGCGTCTGCCTTGCTGCCCACAGACGGGGCATAAATACGCCTTGCTTGGTGCTTTCACCTGTTTTCCAAACTTGAATCCACTTAGGAAATCTGGAAAAGCGGATGGTCATTTCTGTTCACTTATCGGGACCAAACGTGACATTTTCCACCGACAGTTCAAGCGCTGTCCGTAAATTTGTTTAATCAATGACATTTGAAAATGTGATACATATGGATGTGAACAATATAGCGCCGCTGGCGCCGATCGCATTTCATTTCCGAAAAGAGCGCCGCATTTGTCCTCGATTGCACGATAATATATGCGTGAGACGTGATGGAAATAGGGAAAAGGCGTTCATTTTTTTTTCTCCTGTGTTGCAGGCTCGCAATTTTCTTTTCCCGGTCCGAAAACGGCCGAACGGAGGCTGTAACACATCGGTAAAATGTTGGGCTCCAGCCGGTTTGTGCGGCGTTTGCCTACGCATACGTTATAACCACCGAAATGTACAATATAGGAATGTGGCGTAGGGGCCGCTCTATTCATAGAGATTTCTTGGAAACTAAGCAGAAATACCAGGTTGCAAGGTCACCTGTTTATTTTTATTACTTGTATATCCAGATGATACCTCAACATGAACGACATCATTCGACGTTTTTCTTAAACTTTTTTTTTATGCGCCAAATGTCTGCGGGCGCATGGCTCACGTTTTGGCCCACTGCTCGCCCTACCGGAGGGAGTTGAGCACTTTGGCATGACGTTTCAGGCCGCGCACGGCCGATCCGGGTTGTAATTAACGCGAACAGTAGATGGTGGGGCTCTGCGGGCCTCCTTTATAATAACTAATACTGTAAACGACAGTCGGTGGGGGGGCGGCGTTGCATAATGGGCGGCACTTGTGGAGCGTTACATGCACTTACTTTACACGACAAGCCAAGTTCACACAAAGACACGTCTGTTTACTCAGAAAAAGGATTGGTACGTGTTTTAATTAAATAATTACACATTATCAGTTTCTATATCCTGTGTGTGCCTTATATTATATTAACCTGTACAGTAAGTTAGAGGATTTTTCAGTTTCCACAGTTTATTGTGGCTTGAAACACGGTTTGATATTATTATTACTATTATTTTAAACTCGGTAGCCCACATAAGCAGTTGTATAATATGGCTACTGGTGAGCGCCGGATCACACGAACAGCAGCAGAGGCGGCAGGAATAGACGCGGAGCGCCTGGCGGCTGGGAGCGGGCGTTAATCCCGCCGCGCTTCGTCCTCCCCCGGAAAACTTTTTTACTTGCACGGTGACCCAATCCCAGGCTGACACTGAGGAGTCCTAGCATTAAATTTATAGCTACCCAAGGGAGCGCTACAGTTAAACTAAACTGGATGTTTTTCATCATCATCATCATCATCATCATCATCATCCTCATCATTATTATTATTATTTTATTAACAGCAGCTTTACTGTACTTAGCCACATTTTAGCTCGGTTCCTTCAGAATATATGTCTTTATTAACCAGCTGTTTATGCGGCACTTAAGGGCCGCTGTTTCTCACGATCCTTTACTGTAGTTCACCTTAATCACTCCATCGCCGTTATTTATTTATTTACGCTTTTTGCCCCTAACCCCGCCGTTTCGGCGTGATCCATTACTCTAGCATCGGGTTCAACATTTCATTATGCTCCGTCTATTTAAAGGACACGCTTTCCAGCAGAATTAGTTATGCTGCGGGCAATTTCAGCGCCTCTACACCCTCTGAAAGAGTCATTAGTTTTGTCACAGTCGTAATATCACCGTTAATGATGAATGTTACTGTTCTCTGTTCAAAGGCGATCGTAAATTGGGGTGGCAAGCCCGAGACAGTGTGTTACTCCACATCTTCATGTCGGAGTATAGTGATCTTGGCCTGTTTGCTTCTGAGGTTTCTTTGCGTAGCTGGTCCTAGACTAAATGAGCAAAAACAATAATCTATTTGAAAATGCACAGGATTTGGGAAACACTAAATTCCCTAAAGAATAACAGTTTAGATACTGTAACTACCGTTTCATAAGGTGCGCATATGTCAGAGCCCTAGCGACACCACCGTTTAATGAGTATTGAATATAAAAGTCAGACCTCGGCCCATTGGTATATTTATGCATATTTAGGCTTCAGTTCTGATATTGAGGATAAATGTGGCAATTCGCTCTCATAAAAGACGTTTATATTTCTGAATTTGCACGGCAGATTGAGATTCAGTGGGGCAGACGCTGATCATTCTGTTTTAATTGACATGAAGCTGAAATTAAAAAGGCGGCAGCAGACAGTGGTTGCGCGTCTGCTGTAATTAAACAGGAACATCTCCGTGGGAAGATCCCGATGAAGAAGCTGCTGGGTGTGAGCTGCTCACCGACACTGGAATGGCACAGTGACACTGGAATGGCACAGTGAGCAATGTGGTGGACAAGCAGTGAAGAAGCAGTGAAAATGGTTTAGGTGCAGAAACGCGATTCTGCTGTCTGTTTATCTATCTGTGCTTAACAGAAGGTGAAAATCGAGACACACTTTGTTTATTGGGATTAATGTTAACTTGATTTTAAATTCCTTCCGCAAACCCTTTTATTCACGTACTAATTAACCAGTTTGTTTAATTGATATGGCAGTTAGAAATTTAAATATATATTTTTTGTAACCATGAGGCTATATGTCAAACCAAAAAAATTAAATTAACATGATACCCAAGTATAACTTTAGAATTTTATGGAGCATGAACTGATTAGCAAAAAAAACCCTCTTTGCTTCATAGAACTGGGAGTCATTTCAATGGACAAGCTAGAAGGCAGCAGTTTGAATCCACAGTGCGGCTCTGCCGTGTGAAGGCATTTCTCCTGCTTTTCCCGTCTTCTCCCGGAATTGGGATGCATTGTGTGCCCCAGAGTGGGACTCTGTTCCTCCACACGCATAGAGGCCTGATTTCATCCATTAGCATTTGAAAGCTGCGCGAGTCAGCAGAAAGCGACCTGCCTCATCAGAAATGAATGTGATCGCGGCGTCCCTGAGATGCGGAGAATGGCATCCTCTTCAGGAGTGCCGTGGACCCTGTCCTCATGTGTGTCAGCTTCCTTCGCTGCTGAAACAGCGTGGGGTTTACCAAGTCCTTAATCGCGAATTGCACTTCCCAAAAAAATAATTAAGCAGAGTAGAGCTGGCCCCCGCATCACTCCCTGCGCAGGTGAGCTCCAGGGGGAACATTGATGCCCAGGTCTCTGTACCGAGTCTTCAGTAGCGGTACAGCGGTTGCTTATGTTATTTTTATGTTTTAATCTGAATTTTCCCCACCTTTGCTAACAAAGCAAGAGAAACTGAGCTGGCTGCCTTGACAGACGGCCGATTAATGAAGGAAGCGCTGATCTTTAATCTGGTCCCCCTGCCGCCAGATCGCCGCGAACGAATCCTGCCCCCTGTCCATGCGACAGCTCAGTGGCATGTTTTGCAGCCTGGCGCCGCCACGCCGGCCGCACGTGGGTGACCTTTCACGCGGACAGCGGCGGCCGCCACGGTGGATGGCTCCCACCTCGACAGCGCCCCCACAGGCCCGGAGGCGTCCGGCAGATTTTGTTACGGCGATCAGCGCGGCCGGGGATTCCTCGTGGCAGATGGCGAGAGTGCGGTCGCATGAGTGATTTGTAGATGGCGGCACGGGGTGGATTAGCCTGAAAGCGGGGCGAGGGCGATCTGGGGGGGGGGGGCGGGCGGGGGAGAGAGGGGGCCAGCCAGCCAGTCGCTGGCGCCTTTACATTCTCCCGCGTCTCTGCTGGCTGAGGCTTTTGCGGGTGCTGAACATGCGTTTTCCTACTGGGGGCAACATTCTCTGAGCTCTCGGCACAGCTATTAGGATGTCCATACAGGGAAGAGAAAAGAGGCCCCCCCCCGAACGTGCCCCCTCCAATGGCCATGACCCTGCCACAGAATCAATGCGCTCTGATCCAAACGCACAGAGCCTGCTCCGTTTGGGCCCCAGAATCCCGCAGGGCCGCGGCTCGCGAAGCCCGCTGGTGGGATTACTCATCCTCTCGAAGCGGAATTCAGGAAAAGGAATGTGTCGTCAGTCAAACTGATGTGTGTAACTGAAGCAGACATGAAGCGTCACCCTGAACCTCATGGCAGCCGCCAACGCAGCTTCTAATTAAGGAGTTAAATGGGTTATAATTAGAATTGCATTAAAATTGCAATGTGGCAAAGCCCTGAAGTGATGCCTCTGTCCGAGTGCGAGAAGCGGTGAGCTTGGTGTCCTTACTCTTGTCGGCACAGGAGAACTGGCCCCCGTGGAGATGGTCAGAAGGGGGCCTCCAAGGGTGTCCAACCAAACGAACAGCATGTCACATGACAGTCGCTGGGCGATGCAGCTGTAAATACAGAGTTTCTTATTCCGTGCAGTGTTAATTGCATGGGTTGCTTACATTACATGGACGCTCAAGTCGCTGGCTGTTTACTAATGGCAAGTGATACAGCCCTGCACCCTGCTGTAATTCTGCATTCAATCCAGGCTTTATTTGATAGATGACAGACTTCGCAAATAGTTGTCAAGTCATTGGTAAGCCCTGAGAGGGAATGAGGACGTGTAATTATCTCTGAAGGCATCGGAGAGGCATTTTAATTTGGGATGTCTTGCATTTGTCAGTCAGGAGCGGAGCCTTGCTGACTCAGGGTGGGAGACACACACACTCTCGTTCTGTCCTCTGCTTCACACTGAACTTAGACACGCTGACAGATCTGAGATTGGCTTCGCCTGCTACATGAGATCAGAACCGTATCCCTGCTGTATAAGCCTCCTTTAGTCCGACGCAGACAAGCTGAAGGTATCTGCCATGTTTCACAGTCTCTGAGCTGCTCTTTTGTGTTATATGAGCTGTATGGATACTGTACACCCAGTACAGTAATTGGTAGCATAGAAAGGATGACTTAAAGAAAAAACAATTCTCGTCTGAAGTCTTTCGTAATGCTTCAAGAAAATGCCAACAACCTAATCAAAATCCCTCAAAGGGCAGAAGATTTCTAAAAATAGTTGGCAAGGAGCTTTGGAACGCAAGCTGTTTGACATTTACCTTTCGAAGACAAATTTAGTCCACAATTACTACATTCCTCCCCTAAAGTTTTTGGGAAGAAGAATAAAAAAATCTCAGACCCTCATCCAAACCTTGCTGGTCCTGGACAAAACGGGGATAAATATGAACATTTTATAGAGCAACATCATTAGCAGCATTTTAATGCATTGAGTGTTACCCACAATGCATTGCTGCAGTAGTATCCTGCGTGCATGTAAAGTGTTTTATTGTATATTTACTTTCCAAACCGCCCAATCCTTTTTAAACATCCATATAATCACCCTGTTGGCATTCGCAGAGTTTAACGCGTGTGTGTGAGTGTATGCATGTGTGTGTGAGTGTATGCATGTGTGTGTGAGTGTATGCATGTGTGTGTGCACACGCAGGCTTGCAAATATGTCATTGCGTCTCAGCACAGTTGCTGACGTATTTAAACATGCTGCAGCGGACAGGCTATTCATCCTTAAAGTATCCCTGACACATAATGTCAATTACAGTCAATTTAATGATTCTGCCATTTTTTTTTTAGGTTTTTTATGAAGTATAATTTAGCAGACACTTTAAGTTATCCACTCACCAATCACAAATAATAAAAGGGGTTTGACAGGAATTCAGCTTTAAATGAGCCAAATTTTTTTCCCCCGGGCTTCACGTTTGGCTGAGCACTGGGGCAAAGGTCACAGCGGCCGTAGCTGTTATTTTAAAAATGGTTAATGCATAGCTAGCAAAGCGTGGCGTGTGAGCTGAGGATGAACTCTGGGGCACAGCCGTCTGGAGAGGCCAAGCGATTAGCCGTGTTGCTAACCTTGAGCGACATTGGGGCTGTGCTGCACAGCTCTGCGCGCAACAACCCAGTCATTTTTTTTTAACATCAAATACATCCAGAGGTTAACGTTCAGCCTTTAACCACTTTACCACTTTCGGCTTCATCGCTTTCGCCCGCAATGATAAGGACGAGGAAGAAAGGGGGTCTGGGAGCGCAGGAGTCCTCCCGGGAGACGTGAGTGACTAACAGGTGATGGGCGAGATCAGTGGCAGGCCACAGCAGCAGGGTGAGATCGGTGGCAGGCCACAGTGGCAGGGCGAGATCGGTGGCAGGGCGAGATCGGTGGCAGGCCACGGCAGCAGGGTGAGATCGGTGGCAGGCCACGGCAGCAGGGTGAGATTGGTGGCAGGCCACAGTGGCAGGGCGAGATCGGTGGCAGGGCAAGATCGGTGGCAGGCCATGGTAGCAGGGTGAGATCAGTGGCAGGCCACAGTGGCAGGGCGAGATCGGTGGCAGGCCATGGTAGCAGGATGAGATCAGTGGCAGGCCACAGTGGCAGGGCGAGATTGGTGGCAGGCCATGGTAGCAGGGTGAGATCAGTGGCAGGCCACAGTGGCAGGGCGAGATCGGTGGCAGGGCGAGATCGGTGGCAGGCCATGGTAGCAGGATGAGATCAGTGGCAGGCCACAGTGGCAGGGTGAGATCAGTGGCAGGGCGAGATCGGTAGCAGGCCATGGTGACAGGGCGAGATTGGTGGCAGACCAAGGTAGCAGGGCAAAATTGGTGGCAGGCCATGGTGGCAGGGCGAGATCGGTGGCAGGCCACGGTGGCAGGCCGCGTTGGCACATGGGCCTGGCTCAGCTTTAAGCACCTCTTCATGCTTTTGAAGGGGAGGAGGCAGAATAATCTCGGCACGCAGTCTGAGGCTGATTTCTGGCGCCAGGCTGTAATGGACCCCTTTTCCTTATAGAGGTTTCTATAAAAAGGTACGGAGCTTTTGTGGTGACAGGGACAAACAGCATGTCTGCCGACCATGTGCCGGAGCTCGCTGCTTGATGTGACACCCCTGACAGGCCTGTCATCCCTGTCGCGTGTTCAGACGGCATAGTCATCGTCACCATAAGACCCCGGGGGTCACAGAGGTTACCAAGGTTACTGAGCTTCTTAGAGCATCCTGGGAACACTGGGATCATGCAACCCTGGTAGCTTATTGAAGCAGATTTCCTCAGCGCTCCTACTTCTCCTATAGCTTATCACCTGGTCCACACTTCTCATAGCCAAATGAACATATGGCGGTGATTAGGGAGGATCAGCAGAGTGAGGTTAGCAACATACCAAGCACAGGAGTTACACTGGTAAGACAGCAAAGCCGCTTGCTTTGACAAGAATGCTAACGTGCGTGATGTCATGCCGAATACGCCACATTGTATCTCTTTGAAAAGGAACTGATTAGTTCCATTTATGATTCATGCTTAAAAAATAAATCCTTTTAGTTCTCAGTAGCTGTAAATTTATATTTAAAATGTTGTCGAACAAACAATAACAACACACTTCCATTTTGAAGTACATTGATTGGTTTTAGCTGGAATGAACGGTTTAATGAATGTTTGCGTACACATATGTACACATGTGGTGTATGAACTCCCAGCACTTTTGCCTGCCCCACGTTAGTGTCACACAACGACACTGAAATAGTCAATGCAGAGAGATTACGAGTGCCGTTTAAGACTAAAATCACTGGAAAGAGAGCTGTGAACCTCGATGGGCTTATCGTCCTGACAAACTGCAATAGCTAATTTCCACGTTTTAAAACTTCGGCGCTTCCTGTTTTAATTTTGGACTAAGTTGTCTGCTAAGCAAAGCAGTGTGAGCATGCACTGTGCAGGCTTTCCTGTTGTGCTCCCTGGGGAAAAGCTACAGCACACTGGAGAACAGGCACATACTCATTTATTTTATTGTCTGCAGCGGGGTGAAGGTTGCTGTGATGCTTTATGGAGTGTTAGCGCTGTTGGATCAAGGGGGATCGCACTGTTTTTTGGTAGTGAGGGTCACCTTGGAAGATGGACATTTCTGCTGTTGTGGAGCTGCGGCCATGATGAAGGTGACGAGGAGGTGAAGTGTCACCAGAAGGTGGTGCAGTATCATTTCAAGGAGGTGGATTGTCATGAGGAGGAGCTGTGGTATGTTCAGGAGGAGGTGGAATGTCATCATGAGGAGGTGCTGTATCTTCAGGAGGAGGTGGAGTGTCATCATGGACAAATGACTGGACCTCTCTTGCCATGGCATGTCTACCAGAGGATGTCAAAAAGCACACAGGCTGGTCCAAATATAGGAGCAGCAAAGGTTCGGGAGACGGAGAAGAAGGCAGAGCAGACTGACTGAATAATCCACAAGCTGATGTCATTCACACATTCAACTTTTCCATAAAGCATTTCAGCTGAACTCACTCTGAATAAATCTGTAAAATGACAGCAGTGAGCCATGTTAGTCACCCAGGAGGAATGAGCTTAATCATACAAGCGTTTATTTTATTTACGTCTGTGTTACGCTGATTACCTCCAGTGTATAATGGCTACATATTATTATTACCAAATTTGTGAGCTTGTTGCATCAGGGCCAAATCGCGAGAGCTACCACCACGTTCTTAGTTAGCTGCTTTACGACAAATCCTCGCAAATCCAAGTTATATGTTCTCGATTAGGGCACAGATGGCCTTCGAGCTTGGACCCAACATGCTGCCTCCCCCCCCACACACCTTGGCGATGTCTCCTCCTGCATGCTGGTCAAAGTTCCTCACCAACGTCCATAAGTCAGCCTTTTCCCTGAAGGGCCGGCATAATCCTCCGCTTCATGCGAAAATGTTCTCTTTGACCTTGATATTACTTAAACACATGGTTCTGCTCCCACTGAAAGCCCCTTTCATGCGTTTCTGTTTCGTTTAAGACAAGAATAGAATCATAAACTTTGCTCACATCTATTGGGTGGAGTGTTTCCATAGTAACTGATTTTGTAAGAGTCTTTGCATCGCCAGGGCGCATGGTACTCGTCTCAAAACCTGTAACTAACTCTATTAAATATTGCATCTGCAATAGGTCACCTATAAATCCTCACCCGGAACAATACGGCAGGTTTTTATAGAAAGAAAATACTGCATTTCTTCAAAATATATATTCTGTGTAAACAAACAGGGCCCCGCTCCGCTTGGGGGAAGCGTGTCCGTGTGGAGGATGAAAGGCAACTTTCAGGTGATGCTGGCGTACTTTGCGAGGTCTCCTGTGGTTACAAGGTCTGCTCAGCTCAGGATCCCATGTTATACACTTGCTAAAAGTCCATTTGTTATTCTGTCCAATCTCTAAGCCTTGTTCCTGCAGCTGCTGGAGCTGCTGAGAAATATCTTATGCCTGTTTAGAAATTCAGAGTCTTCTAAACTTGTGGTGAATGTTCAGCTTTCACACTTTATAACATTCAAACTCAAATTTTACTCTGAGCCAGTTATGCACAAAGGTTGTAAAACACTCTAATTCCTACTGAGAGATGACTATTCTCTCCTGCAAAACCAGCTGGTAACATAATTATGTAAATCCATAAAAGTCTAAATTGGCCTTTATAACTCAATGCATGACCAACATAAAATATATTATTTCCCATTAACTGAAAATGAATTCTGCTTTCTCGCGAAAGCTAAGGAAATTCTCTCGATGTCTGTTTTCTCATTCACACAAACGGCCTCCTTGCCCGTTGTGTTTCCATGCCGATTTACAGTAAGTTGTTGATTTAGTCTTGTTCAGTTTGTCTCCTTTTTCCTTGTTTGCAATGGGATGCAAACACTGACACCGTGTTCCAGGTGTCATTGTAAAGACGGCACTTTGAGAGCATGCTGTCAATACGATTTAGAAAAGCAGCATAGCAAATCTCGCGGCAGTCACCAGCGCCAGCCGGGTGCCTCCTGAGGAAATGGGCCCATGTCAGCACTTTGAAAATCTGGCTTACGTCGAACAATCCCGTGAGAACGCA
The DNA here is from genome assembly GCA_026779585.1 of Mormyrus proboscirostris. Classification (NCBI taxonomy): domain Eukaryota; kingdom Metazoa; phylum Chordata; class Actinopteri; order Osteoglossiformes; family Mormyridae; genus Mormyrus; species Mormyrus proboscirostris. Next base: position 624,435 of record JAODKF010000068.1, on the reverse strand, counting down.
GCTCAAACACACATGGCGACGGCTTTGCTCCTCATGTTCCTCCCTACGATCGGGTTGATTAGATCAGCCTCTGCAACTAGGGGCCCTTTGTTTTTGGCGGGGGAAGTGTACTGTTGATGTATGATTACTGCACATTGTTTCTTGTGCTCGATGAATAATCAATCACACGGAGGCTCCGTTATTTACAGCGACCGATGTGGCCGGCCAGGGTTATTCACTGCTCTTGGCTAACCTACGCTAAAAGACGTTAGCCTTCATCCGAGTGGCTCCCAGTCAAGGTGGCTTTAGTGCTCTTCCCTCTCAAGGTGTCCCCTCGTGAACGGGGGCTATTTTGAGCACGGCTGAAGGCCTTTGTTTGTTTCTCACTAATTATTACCCCAGAATAAGGTCTGGAGTAGAGTACCGAAATGGAAACGTTAGCCTGCAGTGAGCTGCGCACTCAGCAGGGTAAGTACGCTGCCCCCAGGTGGCAGATTAGGGATGGACGGCGCTGGCCGGCACCCAGAAGAGGCGGGTAATCGCGTCCCATGACATTTTCGGGTGTTAAAGGCGGCAGGCGGAGGCCAGCATCATGGTCACATGGGACGCCAAAGGCACAGAGGGCTCCGAACGTCTGGGTCTTTGTTTCACAGTTAAGTGCTCTGCTCAGGGGGGGTGCGTTCGGCCAGTTCTAATGAGCTGTCAGGGCAGAACTGATGGTTTAACGCCGGCAATTTCTTAATTAAATTCACAGCTGCATGTAAATTGCCAGTGCATAAAAAAGAAAAAAAAAAAACACAGGCTAGTTTACTACAAATTGCCAAGGCAAGATCGGGCCAGTGATCGGCCGTCGTTATAGGACGTTGTCAGGCCCCAACGTTCAGGCACAGATGCCTGCGAGAAAAAATGCTGCCTGACAGCCATGAAATGCGATTCTGGAAAACAGAGACTGAGCATAGGTTTAATTCACAGTATACCTGCTTCAGCCAGTAGGGGCATCAGAGAGTCCAGTGATTTAAGGGGATTTACATGGAAAGCCCCAGGTGTAATAAGCCTAGTATGTTAAGTTGCTTTCAGAAAACATACTTCTCTTTACATGGATTTCCATGTCGAATGTGCTTAAGTGTCGTGTTCCCTGACAGTAACTCTCAACCCATGGGTGGCGACCCAAAATTGGGTCATGGCAAGTTCTGAAAGACAGAGCTGGAATTGTAATTTTAAAATCAGCAAGCTCCTTTGCTGATCCACAATCAGATTTCCCAGCCCCAATTCTACAATTAACCCATATAAACAGGTCCTGGGTCTGCAAATGCTAAGTGCAAAACACAAACCACAGATGCTTAATTTAAAATTCAGTGACACATCCAATCAGATTTGTACGATAGACATTGATTGGCATAAATTGCAGAGTGCACTGAAGCTTGATCATAGCGTTAATTTAAACCTATACTTGATATAGGGTCACGACTAAGCTAGCTTGGTAAAGATGCTGTGCAAAAAAGGTTGTGAACCACTAGCCTATGAAACAACACAGTATTGGAGTCCCTGGTCTATGTCAGAGGCTGCTGGCTGATTTCTTTCACGAATGCTTTTGCAGCATTTTGGGTTTGGTAACGCGAGAGCTCATTCATATCCTTGCTGAATGTGCCGGCTGTTGACGTGCCCAACCCAGCAGGTCAGGCTGAAGGGTCGTCGTCTTGCAGCAAATTTATCAACACAGAGGTGAATGTTGCCGTACAGAGGCACGCGGTGGTTATTTTAATGGGTGTCTGGATATAATCCAACGGCACTCATGTTAAATGCGTAGACAGAGCCCCGGCACAGACCCTGGGAGCTGTGGGGCGCCAGGTCACCTCCAGTGCCCGGTTTCATCCGTAATTGCGCCCCCTATCACCACGGTTAATCTCCTAACCCTAACCCTATCACCATAGATTACAGGAGATTAACTGTTTTTGATCTGGACAACGTAGAATGGCCTTTCTGCTGTAGGTTTAGGAAGATATGAAATGGGCAGATCGATTAGATCGAAAGGTAAATAAGGTGCGGAGTTGGACAGGGAGACCTTCTCAAGGGGATTATGGGTAGAGAGGCTGGGGCTTGGGTTTGTACCCTGATATGGCTGATATGTCGTTGCAGTGCGTTGCAGTGCTGAACTGTGCCCCCTGTTTGGCGTTTACCATCTGATTGACCCCAGGATCAGATCCCACGCACGTCTCCAAAACGCGAGAACCCGTAATTCAACTTGTGGCACATGATCGGGGATTTCCTCAAATGCAGGGGGGGGGGCAGAGCGGGCAGATGAGGGGTTACAGCAAGTCAATGGGCAGTGAATGGGGAAAGGTGTGTGTCTGTGTGTGTGTGTGTGTGTGTGTGTGTGTGTGAAAGAAAGAGAGGGACTGCTGTCAACATCACTGATTACAATTCAAGGAATACTCACCTCCCTCCAGCACTCGTTTTCACCCCCATTGAAACGGGGGTGTCACACTTATCTGCAGGGGAAGTTCTCCTAGGTTCAGGTCCTGAAGGGTGCTCAGGAGTGGCCCCTGGTGGGAGGGGTCATGTGGCCCCAGTGGGATTGATTTTGTCCTACGCCTGGGAATTATGCGGGGCGGGCCGCCTTATTTGTTTTGGTACCAACACTTAGCATAAGGCAGAACTGTGAGGTTCTGTTTACTGTCTGCATGTAGATAAGGGAGCCCAGCAAAGTGGCATGACCGGGACATCGGAGCTCTTCAAACAACATTATCTTCAGCGCGAGCCGTTTGACACGGGGACACGCGAGACGCCGAGTTCTGCAGCTTAATGCGGCTTTAAAGTGCGGCCGTGGCTGCGAGTGGCTAGCAGGATCGCGGTAGCTTAGCTACACTCCAGCGGAGACAGATGTTACTGTCATGTGGGATATATGTAAAAGAAATGAAGATAAAAATAGACAGCAGCCGTATCAGCCCTATAACAAACATCCCAATAAATCTTGCAGCCGTAAATGACATCATGTCTTCAAATTCAAAAACAATTAACGCATTTAGACATTTGTTTTAACCATGTTATTCCTAAATTGCTAACCGGACTCAAGCTGACGCCAAACGGGCATCCCTCTGTCAGACAATCTGGCTAATCGAACAGGACATAATCTTCATTAGTGAGAGAAGTCAGTTAATCACCTGAAACGCACTAACCTTATTGATATCTGGTGAAATATGTAAAGCATTAAGGTTTATTAGATGATTAATGAAGCGAACAAGCAAGCTAATTTACAACATTGGGAAATGCATTATGGGAATTGTGGTTTGAATTCAATGAGAACTTGAAAGCTGTATGTTGTGTCTAAAGATGTTTTTTTTGTAAATTTGATTTAAGTATATGCAAACTTCAGCGACACTGTTTTTAGTTCTTAATCCCAGCCTTTTCCCAGTTGAGTCTCCCAGTCCGTGATTTTCGGGAGGTGTTGCTGTTTCACTCGGCTGAATGACCGCAATCAGAGGGGGATCGCGCTAAAACATCTCAGGGCTCTGATTCAAAATTACCGGGCTGATGGGCGCCTACCAAGCATAATGGAGTTTCGGTATGAAATGGAAATTCTCTTCTGAAGCACTACAATCAGTATTTGGGATTCTGGCTCGGGAAATGTTTAAGCTTAATGTTACCCTTATTTAAAACCGCTGTTATTATCAGGGGGCAGTGCAACCGTGCAGTGATCAGAATATTTTAGGGCTCTCCATAGCACCAGTCATTACTACAAATGCGTATTTTTTATCAGCCACTCGATATTCCCACTCCCTGAATATTTCTGTACACCTTTGGAAAACGTATATACCAGAATCCCACTCTCTGGTTGTTGTGCGGATACTGTGAGGTCGCATGCAGACACTGTGAGGTTGCTGCGCGGTCGCTGTGCAGACGTTGCACGGTGGTTGTTGTGAGGTTGCTGTGAACTTTGCCATGTTGTTATGACGGTTGCTATGTGGTCATTCTGCAGATGCCATGCGGTTGTTGTGAGGTCACCGGGCTGTCACTGTGGGGTCGCTGTGCTGTCGTCGGGTCGTTGCTATTGGGTCGCTGTGCAATCACCATAAGGTTGCCGGGCAGTTGCCATGTGGTCATTGTGAGGTCACTGGGCGGTTGCTGGATGGTTCGTATGAAGTCGCTGTGCAGTCACTGGGCAGTTGCTGAAAGGTTGCTGGGTGGTTGCTGTGTGGTAGCTGTGCGGTCACTTGCCATGTGGTCGCCATGAGGTCGATGAGCAGTTGCTGAAAGGTTTTTGGTTGGTTGCTGGGAGGTTGCCAGACTGTCGCAGTGGGGTGGCTGGATGGTTGCTATGGGGTGGCTGGGCAGTTGCTGTGTGGTTGTTGTGAGGTCACTGTGAACTTGCTGGGTGGTTGCCATGTGGTTGCTGCAAGGTCACCGGCTGTAGCCATGGGGTTGCTGTGAGGTCACTGGGCGGTCGCTGGCCAGTTGCTGTGAGGTCATTGGGTGGTCAATAGGAAGTCGCTCTGAGGTCGCTGTGCGGTTGCTGTGAGGTCATTGTGCGGTCACTGGGTGGTTGATAAGAGTTCACTGTGCGGTAGTTGGGCAGTTGCTGAAAGGTTGTTGGGTGGTTGGTGGGAGGTTGCCAGGCTATAGCAGTGGGGTCCCTTGGTGGTCGCTGTGGGGTCGCTGGGCGGTTGCTGTGCAGTCACTGTGAGGTCACCGGTCAATTTCCATGTGGTCGCCATGAGGTCGCTGTGCGGTTGCTGTGAGGTCACTGTGCGGTCACTGGGTGGTTGCTGTGCAGTTGTTGGGCGGTCACTGTGAGCCTACTATGCAGTTACTGGGCAGTTGTTCTGAAGTTGCTGGGTGGTCACTGGGTGGTTACTGGGTAGCCACTGGGTGGTTGCTGTACAGTCGTTGTGCAGTTGCTGAGAGGTTGCTGGGCTATCGCTGGGCAGTTGCTATGCAGGTGCTGTGCAGTTACTGTGAGGTCGCCTGCTAGTTGCCATGAGGTCGCTGTGTGTTTGTTCTGAGGTCACAGTGAATTCACTGGGCAGTTGCCATGCGGTCGCTGTGAGGTCACCAGGATGCCGCCATGGGGTCGTCTGCAGTGGTTGGGTGGTTGCTATGGGGTTGCTGGGCGGTTTCTGTGCAGTCACCGTGAGGTTGCCGGGTAGTTGCCATGTGGTCATTCTGAGGTCACTGGGTGATTGCTGTAAGGTTGCTGGGCGGTTGCCATGAGGTCACTGGGCAGTCGCAATGAGGTCACTATGGTCACTGAGCGGTCACTTCGTGTGTGTTTGGTGCTGAGCAGTAGCCATGGAGTTTCCCAGCGTCTTACCTCCTTGTCATTCCTGATCCATCCATCTCGGAGTGGCCTGCCTCATGCAAATGTATCCAGGCCTATAAATAATATTCCACCAGACTCCTTTGACGGGTTTATTTCTGGAGCTGGATCTATGACTATTCTGAGTGTGTGTTTCAGAAAGTGTGACTTGATCCTTTGGGGGGGGGGGACATAAATAAATAAATGAGAGAAATGGACGAATCCAACATGAATGTTTTTCTCTCCAGTTAAGGGAGCAGAGACAGGATATTGTACTAGTACCTGTCTGTGCCATTCGTATATTAGTAGTCGTCTGTACCCTCCTCTACCCGTCTGTACCATTCTGTACCCGTCTGTACCATGCTATACCTGTCCGCACCATGCCGTACCCATCTATACCCGTCTGTACCATCCTGTACCCGCCTGTACATTCTGTACCTGTCCGGACCATACCGTACCCATCCATACCATGCCGTATCTTGTCTGTACCATTCTGTACCTGTTCATACCATACCGTACCCTTCTGTACCAATCCCATTAAATTGCAGAATATGTATGATATGTGTCCATGTCTCAGAGAATAGACACAATTTGTGGTTTTCCTCAGGTAACTCCATTTGCTCTGTATACATCAGGCACACGCTTCCAAATGCTTTTAATGCTCCGGCACTTTCCAGAGCTACTGCGCTTTCCTACTTTCTTGCTTTTTTTAAAAAAAATAAAAAAACACTGTCAAATAAGAGATGTCTCTCTGTGGTTTGATAGATGAGTCATGGATGATGGGTTTGAATGCATTTGATTTCTCTGCATCAAGTGAAAATAAACAGCTCTTATTTAGAGCATGACAGGGAGAAATTGTATTTTGGCTTCAGCCTGGGGGGTGGGGGAGATGCATAATATGGCTGAATGGGGTCTTCAGAACTGGATTTATTCAGCCCCCATCACCCTGAGTCGCTCTCTGATGATGCTCTGCATTTCGCAGACATCCAGCTGTTGGCTTTGTCAACATCTGGCCCGTTTTTGCAGGGGTTCTGGTTCAGCAGTGATCCATGCGGTGACGTCAAGGCCATCCTACAAGCCCGCAGTGTCAATTCTCTATGTTTTGCTTGTGTCCTTCGGGGGGGGGGGGGGGCTCTCATATCTTCTTTT
>JAODKF010000068.1:563193-583427 GCA_026779585.1 Mormyrus proboscirostris | reverse complement strand
GGGGTTGCAGTGCTGATTACATTACAGTATAGCAGGTACAGACTGGGGGCTGCAGTGCTGATTACATTACAGTATAGCAGGTACAGACTGGGGGCTGCAGTGCTGATTACATTACAGTATAGGAGGTACAGACTGGGGGCTGCAGTACTGTCTACATTACAGTTCAGGAGATAGGGACAGGAGGAGGAGGGTGGATGTACCATAAGACAGCGTCTCCAGTAGCCCACAGTAGTTCTTCTGAAAGAAATGCTATTAGTTACCATGGAGACAATCTCCTTGTTTAGCAATTGCCCTGGTGCAGCACGGAGCGCAGTAGCATTCTGCTTGGCGTTCACTTAGCATGCGGCTCCAGTGCCATGCTCGAGGCGTGCCGTCTGGCCTGCACACAGAGCGCTTCCATTCCCAGCCGCCCAGTGACCTTGGTGCCGTGGCCCAGACAGAGATGACACGGGCTTCTTTTCTTCTCTCTGCCACTGCGGCTTCCCCTGAGCGGTGTGCTCGGGGGTCTTTGCTCACTCGCGCGGTCTTTGCAGGGATGCGGTCAGGGTATTGTGTATTGTGCGAATGCGTTGTGGGGCCTGGTGCGCACGGTTAACGCGTTTTGCTGATGCAGACCTCAACGTTTGGGAGAGCAATGCCAAAAAAAGCCACATGGTGCTTGAGAGCTCATTCAAACCGGTGCACATTCAGATGTGACAGTGCAGATCTGCAGCCCTGCTTATTCTGGCTTTTTATGCAGTACTAGGATTAAGCAGGAATTGGCATCCCATCCAGGGTGGCCCCCGCCTCGTGCCCCAGGCTCAGTGTGACCCTGACCAGGATAAGCGGCTGCAAAAATGTTTGAATGGATTAGGAATGCTGATTAAGCTTCCTTATGAATTATTTGCAGCTGGATAAGTATATAAGTGGACAAATGGCTCAGATGTATCATAACCTGACACAGGTGACCTCTAACTGGATTTTAACAGTGTTTGAGTGTCAACTAGTTAGCCAGTGGTGACCATGCATTCGTCCATCAATCCATCCATCAATCCGTCCATCCATCCATCCATCCATCCATCCATCCATCCATCCACATTCTAATCACTTATTTTGTCATGGAACCTGGAGCCTTTGGTGTTTGCTGATGTCAGTAACCATAACGGTGTGCAGACACGAACTGAGCAGCCTGTTCCATAACTCAGACTCGATGCTGTAATTGTCCACATATTCACTTGCATGTTTGCATATGAATAGTGCAGCGTTTTTAAAGAAGTTCCCTTTCGGTGAAGTCTCCATTTGCGTCTGACATCCCGGGGGGTGCTGCGTCACCATCCTGTCCCCCAGAGTTGTCCGGCTGCCGATTCCCCACCCTGGTGAACCTCGGGCTTGGATTACCTCCAGGATTATAATTAACAGCTCCTGCGAATCCCGTGTGTCTGGACGGCGGGGCCAGACACATTAGTATATATATAATTAAGAAAGGGGAAGGTGGCAGTGGAACAGGTAGTGTAGACGGGCCTTCTTCACACAGCAAAGTCCGACAGAATAAGAAAGTCACGGAGGCGCCGGACGAGGCCTGCGGTCGACAATATGATCTGATGTTTATGGAGTGTGCAGAGTTTCAGAAAGACAGAGGGCTGCTGTACGCAAACGGAGTCTAGATTCTGAGCTCTTAATTCTCAATTGATTCATTCACTCACGTGATTCATCAAAGGCATGCAGGAGGATTAATCAAACACTGCGCACACGCCGTGGTGTGAACGCATCGAATCTGACTGAAAAATGCACAACAACCTCGACTGCGAGGAAAATTCAATATTCCCGAGAAGGGCTCCGGATCGGCTCTTTTTCTCCATTAATTGTCCCCGAGTTGAGTGCTTCCGTAGAGGACCCCGATCATGGTTAACATAAAGGCACAGGACGAGCATAATGAAAGGCGGCGGAAACTGTGCTGGGAACAGTGTTCATAGCATACTTTGGAGGGCGCCGCATGGAGACGAGAATAGAATAGAGAGGCACAGGGACAGGGCCACGGGCTGTTTCCAACGGTGTCACTGGAAGCCAGTGAGATGAGACAGTGAGGGACAGCGATGACCCAGGCAGACACGGCCTGCGTAACGGTGACTCTCTAACCTGGGTATTACTAGCAATACAAGGTCCCCCCTCTGGGGAGGGCAATACTTCAGCACTGAGGAGCCATTTTATAAGCCGTAACTATCACTCTCTGCGTCCCAGATTCTGCGTTTAAGTTCGGCCCTCTGCTTTGTGGGACCCTCTCCCTTATTGATGTGAGTTAGCATACTCACGGCCGGTTTGGTGATGTGAGTTAGCACACTCACGGCCGGTTTGGTGATGTGAGTTAGCATACAACGGCCGGTTTGGTGATGTGAGTTAGCACACTCACGGCCGGTTTGGTGATTGAGTTAGCACACTCACGGCCAGTTTGGTGATGTGAGTTAGCACACTCACGGCCGGTTTGGTGATGTGAGTTAGCACACTCACGGCCGGTTTCGACGCAGGTGCATCCTTATCACTGCCTATATGTTTGCAGGAAACAAACCAGCAACAAATGAAGCTCGGGTGAATTAAAAGTACAGTTTCATCCATCTGTCCACCCGTTTTCAGTGGCCACTTAGCCAGCCAGGGTCACCGAGAGCTTGAGCGTCCCGGGAAGCTGGGCTCAGCCTGGGCCTTGCAGTCGAAATGGGTCGCTAGGTTACATGTGGCTCCAGATTACATACCTCATCCGTTGTTTGGTTTATGTTATGAAAACTCATTCTGAAAATCCACAAAATAACACAAACAAATGTACCCCCTAGGGGCTAAATATCAACCCGTGCACAAATACAGACACCTGCAGTATGAGGAGGGGTATGATAGACGCAGCTGGGAAGAAATCGGCGGGGCAGGATCATCCACATAGCCAGGAATATGCTGAGGGGGCCAAACACAGTCGAGAATAGGGTGGGGGGGCATCAAACACACAGCTGTGATGAGCATGCGATGATGGTCTGGATGGGGAGGGGCTGGTTTATTGTTCTTGTGGCCCCACTCAAAAAGTCCCCCACCCTCTCTGGATGTTTAAAAAATGAATAGCTAGCGAGTAGAGTCAGAAGATCATAGCTGACTAGCTGGTTAGCAGAACATGCTGCTTCAGAACATCCGTATTCAGTATTTACTGTAGTGACTGTTTGTGGCCAGCAGGGGGTCTGAGTGGTGGTAAACGCCAAGGGACTCCACTTCATACTTTAAGGACTCCACAGCCAGGCTTCCCCACATGACCTGCTTCTGTGGATGGATCGGGTTCGAGGGAGAGGAGAGCTTGTTTCCGAGCCTCATAAATGGAGATGGAGTTGGATCTGTAGAATCTGCGAGCGGCTTAACGACCCGCCCTTCCGAGCTTAGCTGGCGGCTTGGAGGTCAGCCTCCAATCCCCTGTCATTGGCTGTCATTGTCACCTGACTGTCTGCAATGGCTCATGGCCGCAGCTGAAGGGTTAAACGCAGCACAGAGCTCTGCAATGGCACCGTGACACATTTAGCCAGAAGCCATCAGGTTGGCTCTGTCCTATTGGCACTGCAAATGGCTGCTCTGAGTGCTGGTTCGAGATCTGGCTGTTCGGGGGCCGTGCGGGTAGTATGGGGCTCAGCTGGTTAGGATGCAGTGCCAGTGAGCTGCTTGACCCTGCTTTCTCCGGGGGAAAAAAAGTACATCGCTCTAAATGAAGCATCTGTTAAATTGGTAAAACATGTAAAATGTAAATAATGGAGCTGACACTGCTTTCAGGTTTTGTTTCGGGGGGGGGGGGGGATGTGTGTCTAGGAAACAAGTACCGCTTTTAGATGCTGTTATAAATAGACTTGTACGACATAAACACACGACTTACGACTGATTTAAAATGTCCCCAGAAACCCTAAAGGGTGAGACTGGCACACAGGCCTATGAGGAGAGTGAAATTCACCGTGTGAGTGTTTGGGAGGTTTTCACTCTGGCGCCATGCACTGACCACTGGCGTCACCGTGGCAATAGCCTGGTGGTTCGTCAGCCATCCAGGCAATTTTCTGTCGGGTTATGGGCACCCGGGTCGAGCTTCACCACCTGCTGCCAGGGTGCCGTCTGCTCCTCCGCTGGCCCGCGGCTGCAGGAGTTTGCCATGTGATGACGGTCATTTGGTGCGTTTTTTTTTTTATAAAACAGCATTACCCACTGCAATTACAGTGACATTTGCTGGTAAATAAATAGCATCACTTCAGTGACGTTTTATGGGTAACTATTAATGACCATGTAAAAAAAAATATTAGTGAGTATCTAGAGCTTAGAAGAATCTACAAATGTGGTGGCTTTTTATTCATCCAGCTCATTCGGCTCATAGCTCTAGGTGGCGCTGTTTTAAACGGCGACAAATTTTAAATCCAAGCTTAACGTAGTATTCCTGTCACGGGTCTCCCCTGCTCCTTTTTGTGACATGGGTCACACCGCTCTGCTTGGAAGTGTCGGCTGAGATCCATCAGTGTGTGGCTGGGCACGGGCAGGCATCCAGGTAAGCGCTTAACAAAAGCCGTTGTCCCCCTGTCATCCCTGCCCGAGCCATGCGCTCTCTCGCTCACCAAAGGTCACCGCCTCATTTCGGCTGATGTAACAATGGCGACCTGTTTGCAGGTTCTAGTAAGCGGGACTCCTTCTGTTGGCAGTGTGATAAAAATCCACACGGGATTTGGTTCTAAATGGTTCTTTTTTTCGTAATTGTTATTTACGTGTCATTTATTTACTGTTCTGCTGCTCTTCTGGTGGTTTTTATTGTAGTAAAGTTCATTATTTGGCAGATCAAGTAGTGGTTTGCTGGTTTTAAATGGGTAGCAGTGGAAATGTGCAGTGACGCATGGGAACCAGCACACACATGCACAATGAGCCCAGGTTCTCTCTGATCAGTAGGGCGGTCTCACCAGCAGTAAGGCAGCCTCACCAACAGTTGGGTGGTCTCACCAGCAGAAAGGTGGCCTCACCAGGTGCCTCTGCAGGTTTAGGTGTGTGTTTCTCTGTTTCTAAATGCAAATGTTTGATTCCTTTTCAGTTTTTTTACTTCGAGGTGCCTTTGCAATTGCAAAGTGTCCTCAGATAGAGCTGTTCTTTTGTGTGGTGCTTCATTTTTCTAATCGATATCATGATATTGGAACTGAAACTTGGTCGTTTCAGACACTCTGTGCCTCTTGACTGTCCCCAGAAGGTTAGGTGATAAGGGCGGTGGAGTCATATCAGCCAGGCACTGCTCATCTTCGCGGTGCTTTCCATCTTCAGACGCTACACACCAACACGCGGTGGCTGGTCGGCGCCTCCCACACATGGCCGCACGCCTCTTCTTTGCCCAGTTACCCACAGAGATGGTGAATGGCATTATGCTTCTGGAAGGATCCCAAAAGCAGACTTTAAGAAAATAATGTGACTCATATGTCAAGTTACTCAAATGTCGGAGTCCAAGTTGACCATGGTTAAGATGGAACCTTTGCGCAGTGCATTGGGAACAGCTGCACGTTTGAGCTGGAGAGAAGCCAAGGTTCGCGCCACAGAATGGCCTTTATCAGGACGTAATTACAAAAGGGATTCTTTGCCGCTATGCTGGCTTTCTGAGTCACATCGATCCACCATTCAATGTCCTGGCTTTATCAGCTCACAGCGCGCTTTGAGACGGCGACACCTGGAGCGCCCTGTGGTGCAGAACAGAGTCCCAAACGAACTGCGGTGACCCGGTGCCTAATTTGACATTGATCTAATGTGAACCCCAATTAATCGCATCGCATCCTCACAGGCATATTTCAGGCACACGAACACCACATGAGGCTGGATTTGGCAGCACAAAACAAGCCGTGGGCAGGAGCAGGAAGGGGAGAAGTGCAGGAAGGGGAGGGGTCTCAGGTTCCAGTCCTCGGAGACAGGATCATGCTATGGAAAGTTCCAGAACACCATTCTTAAATTGCTCCACTGAAACACCGGGGTAGAAAAAAGTATTTGGGTGTGGGGAGCGGGGGCAGCTGTATCAGCTAAGCAATAAATTTCTATTCATCCATCCACAGGATTGTGTTTTGCGATTATTAAATCTCAGCAGTACAATTCATTTGTCTCTGTTTATTTCCAGTAAAAATTTGTGGATCAGGAAATTGCTACACTTCATATAATACGGCGGCTTCATTAATGCTGGTTTCCATGGTAAGCATTTCTGTATAATGAGTTGCTTTGGCTGTTCTGTCCACACTGCAGGGTGAGTCCAGACCCTTTGGCACAGAATATATTAGTGCAGGAGGGGACGGAGCCCTTTGGATGTTTTATGGATGTACGCACTCTCAAGTGACAATATTTGATATTCATTTGCCTTTTGTACACAGAAATTCTTACTCATGCCATCAAATCAGTACCATGTACAATCGGACAGGATTAGACAGCACAAAACAAAACAAAGGCACCCACAAGACATCAAGGTAGACATGTAACTAGGAGCTGCAGAGGCATGTACTGATAAATAGATGGCTAAATCACAAAATATAGCTAAAGAATGTAGAAATATTAAATAAATATAGAATAACCAAAACAAATGTGACATGGTATAGTGCAAAGTGACACTCTAAGCAAATAAAGTGTACTGTGCATTAATGAGGTTGGAGTATTATTGCTCTGCCCAGTAAAGTGTACTGTGCATTTATAAGGTTGCAGTATTATCACTCTGCCCAGTAAAGTGTACTGTGCATTAATGAGGTTGGAGTATTATTGCTCTGCCCAGTAAAGTGTACTATGTGTTTCTGTGGTTGGGGTATTATTGCTCGGTCCTGTAAAGTGCATTGTTCGTTTCTGAGGCTGAAGTATTATCGCTGAAGTATTATCGCTCTCTCCCATAAAGTGCACTATACGTTTCTGAGGTTGCATTATTATGGCTCTGTCCCATAAAGGTGCATTGTTAATTTCTGAGGCTGACGTATTATCACTCTACCCAGTAAAGTGCACTGTGCATTTCTGATTCTGAAGTATTATTGCTCTGTCCCATAAAGGTGCATTGTTAATTTCTGAGGGTGACGTATTATTACTCAGCCCAGTAAAGTGCACTGTGCATTTCTGATTCTGAAGTATTATTGCTCTGTCCCGTAAAGGTGCACTGTGCATTTCTGAGGTTGGATTATTATCGCTCTGTCCCGTAAAGTGCATTGTTAATTCCTGAGGCTGACATATTATCACTCAGCCCAGCAAAGTGCACTGTGCATTTTTGAAGCTAAAGTATTATGGCTCTGTCCTGTAAAGTGCATTGTTCTTTTCTGAGGTCGGATTATTATCGCTCTGTCCCCTAAACTGCACTGTGCCTTTCTGAGGCAGAAGTATTGCATCTCTCTCCCGTAAAGTGCACAGTGCTTCCTGCAAAACATGGGCCTTGGGAAACAGTACAAACACAAAGGTTCTCAGAAACATGGGAAGTTATACGAGTTAGTGGTGTTGGATGATTTTCCTCCCAGCCTGATTTATATGTTTCACCAGAGGTTAGTGTCTGTAAGGATGATCTGCAGGTGTCAGGGGCGTCTTGGGTCAGTAACTATGGGGCTGCCTCCTCTACCACCTGCTGGCTCTTAGTGAAAATGCATGAAACCTCAGAGAAGAGGTTGTGTCTGTGTGCATTAATATGCACTTAGAAAGTGAAACATCTGCTTCACTGGCTAAATATAAACACAGAGCTAGAGCTGTTTGTCCCTTCTGCCTTTTTTCTTTATCATCTGACATTTTCAAGCTGTCCAGACTTTCCCCCTTCCCGCACGCCCTCCCTCTCTCTGCGTGTCCTTCGTTATTTTGAGTTTATTGCCCTTAGCAGACACACAGAGTGGCTCTTCATACACCTCCAAAGACCCATAAACAAGGCAGAGAAACGGGAATTTGTCAGCGGCACAGTGAGAAGGTGTCGGAGCGCATTTTAGAGATCATGGTGACTGAGCGCCGTCCTGTGAATGGCTAAAGGAGAGTGTATGAATGGCCAATGAAACGATTATGCGTGTGTCTGCTGGTATCGGCTGAGAAGCGTTTACTTCATGGCTCAGGAAGTTAAAGATCCCAGACCAGCTCCTCTAAGGTGAAGAGCAAGAAACCTGGCAGACGACTATTGAATATGCTTTTGCAGTATATAATGCTGCCCGGCATTCAAAGATCACGGCAAGCCTGTGGGTGAATGTAGAAACACGCAGCCAAATAAAGCACACTTTCGAGTCGGTCGCAGTGGCAGTTACATACATGCAAATTATAGAACTGTTTCTGAAATGACTGGAGGTGGGCTGTACGGAGGTATGAATACTGGAAGGTCCATATGCAGCTCCGAGGGGTAACATCGAAAGGGTGAAATTCAAGGCTGAGCTGAGTTTGATAAAGAAATTGAAAATTATTGAAAAAACAGACTGACCTGCCTGGAAAATTCAAGGTGACATTAAAAAATATAGAACTAAACCATAATGAAGGATTAGCAATGAAACAGGAGTCCTTGGTTTTACAAAAGTGACTTGAACACTTCTCAGTAACCCTGGCATCTAATTAAGGCATCTTGCACCAGGACCACTCTCAGTACAATCGCATGCAATGCAACACTGCCAACACACAGGAAGTACTGTAAATGAAACAGGAGGAACCAAGAAAATGGCAAGATTAAGAAATATTCCCGACAATACATTCAATCAACGAAGCCTTTTGACTAGTCCTGTAAATGAGAAACAGGAACATCTTAAATCGGATCTGACAGGTTCACGGGGAAAATGCAGTTCATTTTGTCGTGCTCTCGGTGATAAAGTGAATTTGAACTTTTAGAATCAGAACTCAGTTTATTGCCAGTATGTGCGAACATACCAGAACTATTTGTGGTCCAGTGTCAAACACGAAGTACAGGACAGAAATTAAGGAAATTAAGACATGCAGGGGAACACTTCCCAGAATACTGTGTGCAAAAATAGAGGCACAAGTAAAAGTCCTTATATAATATTGAGTTCTTACATCATAGGGACACTTTTCTACATAAGCTGTTAAAATCAAGCTTGTTGCCTCATCTTCGATTTTCTCCATAACTTTTCAGATTGGTCACTGACAGTACGTTTATATGCATACTAAGATAATTGAATTATTGTGTTAGTCCAACTAAAACCGTACTTTCAAAGTACATCAAAAGTACATTTTAAAGTACATCTGTTAGTCTGATTGAAATCGTACTAAATTGAATTTCTCTAAATCGGACTAAGACACCCAAATAAAGCGGTTGGCAGTCGATTTACTCCTGCATGTAAACACTCATTTGGACCCAAACTGACCCAGGCGCTCTGCACATGATCCACAGTTTCCCCTGGGGTTTGACCTGGAAGTAACAGAAGCATGTTGGTCTCATTTCACTGTCTGTGTTTCTGCATAGCCGAGGACATACTTTTTGTATGATATGTACAAAAGTACAGCACTGTAAAGCTGTCCCATTCACTGCACGACTAAATGGGGCTTTTCCACCGCACCAGGTGCTATACTTTTTGGACTTCAAGAAGGTACCAACAGTACGGTACTTCAAGGTGTTGGTTTTCCACTGCCGTAAGGACTGGTATTAGCGCCCAATGACATCACAACGCGAGGCGGAGTATTTTGTACTGAATTCCAAAAACGGCTGTAGTATATTATAGGACTGGACGACGTGCTATGTTAATACCTACATCGCATGTTATGCACATCCAATTCTTACATCGGTAGTCAGATAGATTAAGATCAGGCTCTTTTTTTTTTTACCTTAAATTCGGTACAGATATTATAGAGCAGGCAGTTTAAGTCTTGTTAAAACATATTTTCTCTGTTATAGGAAAAAAAACAAACATAGAAAGTTTTGCAGTTTTAATGATTCTTCATTTTCAAGCTTATATATTATATGTTTTAAAATCAGCTTAGTTTATCTCCGCTGCTTTTGCATGAGCACTGTATGCGTTCTCCGAGACATAATCATTTTCATCCTTACTATTTAAATCACTCCTAGACGGGTTTGTGAGAAATATATGTTGAACTCATTTTTTCTGTTTCATAAATACCCCAATATTTATTACAACAAAATAACATTGCAATATTTGAAAAAAACCCAATACTGTGCTGTCATAGTGTATTACACAAAATACTTATTTTTTGTTATGCTATCTTGATTTTGTATCTGTTCTTCCGACCAGATCACAATTAAAGCCCGTGTCAATTCATTTGTCCACACATCCATTATTATTGTTTTTCTTATTTCTTAATTTGATCTGTGACGTAATAGGATACCCGAAAAAAGCCAAACGCTAACATAAAGTCAAACATACTTCATTCAATAATTCGATTCCCCTCAGATGCATGTACACCAGGACAAGGATGGTAGTCCGATTAAACGACGTAGTCGAGATATAACCGTAGCTGGATTTAGCTGCGGTTGTAAACATACTAGGAGACGGTTGCTTGTGGACCTTTTCTGTTTTCTGCCATCTGTGTGGTAGCGCACCCACTTTTTTTTTGGCGAATGGGGTAAATCAGACATTTTAAAGTACATGCCATTTCGGACATTTTGTTCAAAAATGATTTACTCGTAACCAAGGATTGGGCATTAAGATGAGACAGATTAAAGACAAGTCGGGCTCATTTTAATTCTTGCCCGTTTGAAGTATGACTTTTGTGGCTTTATTAGTCCAAATGGCTTCTGAGCTTGGTCTCATTCTGTGCTGAGAGCAGTGGTCAGATGCTGCTGTGATCCACAGATGGCACAGAGGACCTTCTGAAGATCATTCTGCTTGTTTTTTATGGATATTCCTAAGCAGTGTTACACAGCACCTTGGTCTCATTTTACAGTCTGTGTTTCTGTTACCTTTCCAGTAGTTTTAAGGTTATTAGAGTCAATTGTTGCAGGCAGTGAATAACATTCTGTCCCGATAAAATGTCACCGCTGCTTCGTATCCATGCCCAGGACTAGAGTGCTCTCTGTAAACACTGTTTTCCACCCACCTGAAACAAACAGCCCTGCTTCCTGGTGCCAAACCGCACTCCAATCTGCAATGGTTAGCTAGCTAGCTAGATAGATAGATAGATAGATAGATAGATAGATAGATAGGTGTGTGTGTGTAGATACATACATACACAGCTCTGGAAAAAATGAAGAGACCACTCTGCATTTTTAAACAAATTTGCATTTTAACAGGTGGCTGCCCTTCACAGACAGCTTGCTCTACAAGGAGCAAGTTGAGGGAGGCGTAAAAAAGAACAGGGACAATAAAGGATCAATGATTATTTAATCCTGGTTCTGCTGGCAGAAGGATCCACTGAGCAGCAATTTGCTTCCAGGTTCAAAATTTCTAAGGAGACACTGGGAATAACCAGGAACCAGCCAGGTAAAGAGCAGAAGTGATTTTCTAAGGCCGGAGACGACTGTTAACTTATGCAACGGTTTCTCATTAATCGGAGGATGAAATCAAATGACCTTCAAAAGGAATGGGAAGCATTAAGTGCAGGTGTGTAGCACACTGCTACAGTAGGAGAGTTTGTATCAGGCTCCTAGAAGCAGGACTGGAGTTCCATAAAGCAAGGAAGAAGCCCTTCATCAGTGAGAAACACAGAAGAAAGATCTATATAATATACATAATATATACACACATACACTACATTGCCAAAAGTATTGGGACACCTGTCTTTACACACACATGAACTTTAATGACATCCCATTCTTGATACATAGGCTTTAATATGGAGTTGGGCCACCCTTAGCAGCTATAACATCTGCAGCTCTTCAAGGAAGGCTGTCCACAAAGTTTAAAGTGTGTTTTTGGGAATTTTTGGCCCGTAAAGGTGTGCTATTGGGTTGAGGTCAGGGCTCTGTGCAAGCCAGTAAAGTTCCTCCACACCAGACTCTCTCATCTACATCCTTATGGACCTTGCTTTGTGCACTGGTGCATAGTCATGTTGGAACAGGAAGGGGCCATCCCCAAACTGTTCCCACATAGTTTGTCCAAAAAAATTGTCCAAAATAGTTTTGACTGCTGCAGCATTAAGAATTCTTTTCACTGGATCTAAGGGGCCAAGCCAAATCCCTGAAAAACACCCCCACGCCATAATCCCCCCTCCACCAAACACTTGGTTCGATGCAGTCAGGCAAGTACCGTTCTTCTGGAAAACTGGCAAGTCCAGACTCCATCAGATTTCCAGACAAAGAAGCGTGATTCATCACTCCAGAGAACACGTCTCCACTGCTCTAGAGTGCAGTGGCAGTGTGCTTTACACCACTGCATCTGACGCTTTGCATTGCACTTGGTGATGTAAGGCTTGGATGCAGCTGCTCGGCTAAGGAAACCCATTCCGTGAAGTTCTCTACACACTGTTTTTCACACAAAGTTTGGCCTGTAGCTATTGCCTCTGCAGACACTTGGCGACTCCTGCACACTGTGAGCCTCAGCAGGCGTCGTCCCTGCTCTGTGATTTTACGTGGCCTACCATTTCATAGCTGAGCTGCTATTGTTCCCAGTTGCTTCCATTTTCGTTATAATGCAGTACCACTAACTGTTGACCGAGGAATATTTCGTAGCGAAGAAATTTCACAAATTATTGCACAAGTGGCATCCTATCAGGGTACCACGCTTGAATTCACTGAGCTCCTGAGAGCGACCCTTTCTTTCGCAAATGTCTGCATGCCTAGGTACTTAATTTTATATACCTTTGGCTATGGAAGTGATTGAAACACCTGCATTCAATGATTTGGAGGGGTGTGCCGATATTTTTTGCAGTATAGTGTATATTATTCACAAATGCACACCCATAAATTGACAAATGAGTGAAACGAAAAATTGTCTTGTGGTCTCTAATTTTTTCCACGACTGTACAGTACAAATTTTTGCGACCTTCCAATCTGCTTGCAGACAATGCAGGTCAGTGACTGCCAAATGCCTGTCAATGGTCAATCGGCAGAGAGTGGGCGTGCCCTGTCTTGTATGGTGAAGCACGCTGCAGCAAGGCTGCCATTCCCTTGTCCCTACTGGTGGCAAATGAGTGCAGCTTAACCAGTGACTGTGTTTAGGGATTTTTGTGCAAGAGGTGGTAGTAGCTGGTACCAGTGAACTTTGCTTTTGTTTGCCTGCTTTCAGTAGCCATATAACCATAATAATTGCAATTTTATTAATTATATTAATAAATAATAACAATTGTATTATTATTTGTTTAGTCACATTATACAGCTGTTTTTGAATGACATTCTGATAATGAAATGTTGATATTTCATTAAAATATACAAATAATGGCTTGCTGAGGACCTTCCCTGAGGAATGGATTGTATAAATCTTTGCAGGAAGCACTAATGACTTTACGTAATGTTTTTTTTCTTCCTCTGTCACAAAAGGAAAATTATGGGTTGTCAGAGCCGACATTAATTTGTGAAAAAAGAGGAGGGCATGTATATTTAAACGCCTCATTTAAATATAAAAGGTGGTGAGATCTTTTGAAGTAGCTGTTTGTGGTGCCTCACTAAGGAGACGCTAACCTGTGCACGCTCACCAATAAATAAGTCCATAACTCATGGAGCACTTCAAACGCGATTTTAGCTTGACTCCGCAGCTTTATCTGTACTGCTGGACCACATAAGACTCTCTGTGGTTAGTATTACTTTCCATAGATATTACAATTCTGGCCAGACGCCAAGAAAGCTCTGCTTTCAGCGTCTTTGAAGTTGCAGAGCAGCGCAGAGCATGTTGAGCAGCCTGTGTGGTTACATGGCTGTTATTGTGTCACAGAGATGATGAGGAGCAAACGGCATGATGCAGGGTGTGGGGCAGGGGCCCCCTCAGCTAAGACTGTGTGCTGGGGCCCCTCGGCTGGGGGTGTGGGGCAGGGGCCCCTCAGCGAAGAGCGTGTGCTGGGGCTCCTCGGCTGGGGGTGTGGGGCAGGGGCCCCTTGGCTGGGGGCACGCAGTGGGGGCTTCTTCACTTAGGGCATGAGCCCTCCTGCTAACAGCATGCGGTGGGGCCCCTAGACTTGGACCGTGCAGTGGGGGCTTCTTGGCTGAGGGTGCTTGTGATATATTGTGAGCTGTTTTTTTTCCCCTGATTTTACAGCTCCTGGACCTTTTGTCCATCCCTGCGGAGTTGTGGCGGTGAGGTACTTTGTTGTTTTCTTGGAGATATTAAGACTTTCACCATTTTGTATGGGTGGCGGAGCTCAGGCCAGACAGGAATCTTGAAAGATTATATCTGGAGACCTCTGAAGGGAGACGGGAGGTAAATCAGCCACAGGTACCCCTGCTCGATGTCCCCGAGGCAGCCTTCAAGGGCACTGATCACCTTAAAAAAGTGACATTAAACTGAAATAAACTAGGAGGACTTTTAAATAATGCTTGACTGTCATGCTCTTCAATATCCCAGGTGTCGCTGCAATCATCTGCTCCAGGGTAGAACGTACACTGGAAAAGTATAAGTTTTCTGCCCTCGGGTTCTCATGCGAAATGAAATATCTCTGGTTTTGGAGGCGAAAGTCCAGATGAATTTTGATTCCCGTCATAGGGCATCAGTGGGAAATGTGCCAAAGGCACCTTGACCAAAGCTGAGGTAGAGTTTGGCTCAAACCTCCAGCGGTCACCATACCTGGTACGACTTTCTCAAAAGGATGTCTGGACCCTCACTCAAACTTCAGTCAACTAGACAAGACATTTTTAATTTTAAAAAGTAAGAAACTTTACAGGCAATGAAAGAAAGCCATTATGCTGCTTGAACCCATGCAATATAGTTAATGCTAGCAACCACAAAGGGCAGTTAATTCTGCTTTACTTTCATTTTGTTTGGGATAAAAAAGTGCAGTTATCAGATATTAAATGCCCTCAGTGGAGACCTTCTCTGCCATGATCACACGCACAAAGAAAATGAAAGCTTTTTACATTGTGTACACCCTGCAATCATCGATCCCTCCACAGTAAAACTCTCCTTGTGTACATGCAATTTATTCATATATTCCCACGTGAATTGGATTAAGAACTCGTAAAAAGAGCAGCGTGGGGATCGATGGTGAGTCCCAGCGATAGTGCGGCTCCCTGTGGATTTCCTGGCTCCGGCTATGAGACACATCCCAGCACCACAAACGGCGTTGCGATTGAGTTTCTGTCACAACAAACTGCAAGGGTGTCCATGACCCTGTTAGATGACAAAGAGCTTGCAAGAGTGTCCGAGTGACATGTGCAGGGGTGTCTGCATCACAGCACAGCAGGAGACCATCTCATCCTGTCTGTGGTTCTGTCTCTGAAGTGCCTTTTGACCAGCTGATGTGGTTCAATCAGCTTCACAAAACTGAAGCATGATGGGAATTTGTCGTTAGTAAATGAAAACAGAGATGAGTGTGAGTCAGGTGACCAGCATGACTCACACTGATTTGTTCCACCTCTCCCTCATTCCCCAACTGCCTCTCTCTTCATTTGATTGCCCCTCTCTCACCTGTGTCATTTGATTCTGCTCAGTGTGGGTTTTATTGTAGCTATGATCCTGTAAAAAGGCCTGTGGTTGTAAAGAAGGTGAAGGCATCTGCGCCGCTCCAGTGCTAAGGAATCATTCCCAAGAACGTCAGGAACTTTCTTGGGATCCCTCACTATCTGTCAGCACCTATGATTCTATGCACTCTAGGCACCATGTCCATGGTATGTCCCTTTAGGGGCTGATTAGATCAGGACTCAGTGTAGCATCGCGGCTTAATGGACTTCATGTTGCATCACGGATCTCAGGTCGCGAGATTCTGAATCTACCTCAGGTTTCAGTTAGCCTGCTGTTACCATGGCTGCAGTGATATTGTGTGTCCTCTGAGACCGAATGCATCAATCTGTCACCCACGGAAACTCTGCCTCCGCATAGTGTCACCCCTGAACTCTGGGAAAGTGTCCGGTTGCCCTTTTCTTTGATGGAATCAGCCATGACTCCAGATGCTCTGCGGAGGCTGCGGCGCATTGACCCATGCCTCGTGCGGGGGTGCTCTCAGGCACAGAGAGGATCCCAGACTGAAGTCGCGCGCATGGCGGATGTCCAGCGATGCATTTTGGCTGCTCCATGCACCTCTGCGAGCCAGCGTCAGATGGTCCCAGGTTCACAGGTTGGCATGTTCTACGTGAGGTTCTTAAATAACTAGCGGGATGAATAGGGGCCAGGAGGGACGGGGAGACGACGAAGCACCGACCCAGCCAGCCAGGTGTGGAACCGCCGGGCTAGAGGCGTTTCTCAAAGCGATGGCCCAGGAAGCAAGTCGGGCTGTTCCGAGTGAGTCAGGCCAAGGGGAAATGAGACGGCTCAGCAATAAAGAGGGACACGGGCCCTGTGATGGTGAGCTGATGCTCGCCACGAGGGGAGGAATCGCTGCCAGCATGCTGACGTGGGTTCCTGCATCTGCGGCTATCGGGCTTTACAGCGCACTTCCTATTCTGAGATGCAAGCGGCACCCGAGCTCTTGTGCCTGGTTTCTGTGATGATGAGTTTATCCAAGGAGGTGACAGTCCCTGCCCATTCCTAGGGCGGAATATTTTACAGAAACAGTTTATGCATTTCGCTCAAGGGTATAGCTGTGGAGCTCGTCAGGAACCTGCACGAAGGAGCAGGATGCAGGTGAGGAGTCCTAGTTTTGATCCATTATAAGTTGCTGGGAAGTAGCCAAGCTCCTAGACATTTTGGGGTTACTGCCTTTGTTCGGTTTGACAAAACACAGACTGACAGAGCAGATGCTCGACCATGTAGCATCGCAGGTGTAAATGGTCCAGCAGAGGTGTCGACGATGCAAGATGAAGAGCCGGGAATCCACTGGATCACCCAGGAACTCTAAAGCACAAACATCCAGACGCAAATGCAGAAAATGACAGCACGGTAACTATAGACACTCTAAGCTAAAAAGTGCGAGTTACATCTCTGCATGCACATCTGGACTATCTTATACATACTGCCACACTGTGACATCTTCCCCCAACAGTTTCCTTTGTCTCTTTATATCTCAAATCTGTGTCCATGCAGTGTTTTCAGAAAACACTGTTTGGTCCCATTCCAGCACAGTGGAGACAATCTTGTCTCGTCTGCAAAGGTGCCTGGAATGGGAAATGGAAAAATTGGCCAGTCGATGCTGCTGGAATTTTCGACACGTAGCGAAGATGCCTTGCGGTCGGTGATGCGGATCTATACGCACGTGTGAGTGGCAAATCGCTCCCCTCCCCCCTCCTTCGGTCTTACCCCCGAGCATATGAGCATATGCAAAGCAGGAAAATCAGAGGCGCCACCTGCCAGGTAGACTCTGGATTACCAGCTGGCAGTACCATAAGGACGCTAACCTTCCAATTTCAGCTATACAAACTCCAACAATAAATTTAATCGAAACCTGGTCCAACCAGCCTTACTTAATTAACGGCTTATTTCTTGCACAGTCTGCCATTTTCCTTTAAAGTTTTAATCCGGTGCCAGTTGGTATTGTTTGGATTTAGCCAAGATCCTTATTTTTGATTAAGTTTGTCTTTACATTTCCTTTGGTGATTTGGCAGGAGGCTCCTGAAGACTCCTGGGAGCTCCTTCTGTAGGTCTGCTCTTTCTCCTCTCCCTCCTCCCGCATTTGTTTTCTTACATGATGATTCGCTCAGTCTCACGGCTGTCCTTCTGCGGTCGTCTCCTTCCCTGCTGGGCCCCCACCCACAGTCAAGGCTATCTCTCTTGCAATTGCCCTTCCTGGAATATGGGAGGGTGACAGTTACACACGTCGGTCCTAGCGCGAATGGACCCAAGCTGTCCAATCTACATGCCTGATCTGTGTTTATTAATTACAGCTAGTGCTTCCATCATGGTGCTATCAGAGGCAGAGAGTATCAGAAGCACCCCGATTTACCCACACAATTATAACCTTGATAGAGACTTCCTGTCCTGCTGTGGGCATAGTACAATTTGTCATTAAAATGGACCAATTATTCAGGTTTGTAATGATCTCCACTCAATTTAACTAAGTATAATATACCTCACCTGATTAATCACTGCTTATTACTTGATGAAATATATTTGACATTTTGACTCACTGGGTTCCCACATCATTCAAATCCCACTGAAGGGCTTTTTTTGTCTTTCATGTTTTGTTTTTTGGTGTCTAGGAACTTCCTGGACAAAAACACATCGCTCTTAACATCAGGGACCTTCAGTGGGTGTAAGAATAAAATATAACATCTTGTAACTTTTTGGTAATAGTGCATCACTTCAGTCTATTTGAAGGCTGCTTGCAGGCTGAGGTCCTTGCCAAATGCGTCTTAAAAACAGGCTTGTTCCTGTTGCAGGGTGCACAGACCACACTCAAACCCGTTAAAGGTCTTTGGACCTACGTTTAAGGGCAGGCTAAAAGTGCTTCCTCACACATCTCCTGGGGTGTTTCTGCACAGCAAGTGCTGATGTATTTAAAGCATTACAAGATAAATCAGCCCTTGAGGAGAGAGCTCCTCTGCCTCGGGTGAGAAAATCTCCACGAGTCATTAAGGGCTGGAACGAGTGCTCTGATTGTCAATGGGGGCAATGAGGCAGAACTGGACACGGGATCACGGTCCGGTTACAGCCACAGCGGGACCCGCTCAGACTTAGAATACTTACTGTCGACTTTCTTCCTTTGCATGCAGCAGCTTGTGAGTTCAGCCCCGCAGCGTGACAGAGGTCTCCGGCTGCGTCAGTTACAACAAACCCCTTGGCTGATGTGTGACGGCTGCACAAAGCATAGGGCAGCCATCTTAGCCAAACTGAGTCCCAGGGGATGTTCCTGGGGTCCTTTAACACTAGCACCACCTATATGCATATTGCAGGTACTGCATCTGTCTCAGTCACTGCCTCAGTACTGCCGGTGTTTCTCATGTTGAACTTCCTCTGTCTGATGAATAGGACCTTCCACATGCTAAGTAGCTTAAAGAGGATGGACTTCCGATCACTCTTTGACGTATACTGCAAAAGCTCAAACACATTAGGTGCACTGGGAGACTCTATTGACTCCTGGTTCCTGTGTGTTTAGAGATGCAAATAACCCTGCTTGTGTATTTTGGATTCTGTTGCATATTTAGACTGAGCAGCATCGCAAACGACTTCAAATAACCCCACGTACATGCGGTGAAAGCGGGGGCTTCCCGATCTGCTCAAATTCACCGTCTCTATAGGCATGCTAAGCGCTTGTTATTTCCAGAACCGAAGCCCAAAGCGTTTCCTTGAAGATGCTCGTCTTGGTTCCTTACATCCCCGCTGCGGATGCATTTCCACACACAATGCGCTTTGTGCTCTTCCTCCCGCTCCCTGCGTCACGAAATGCGTGACGATTGACGTCGGCCGTCTGTCCCGATCTCCATGGTGAAGCCTCGTCCTGTCGTGGGCGGAATGGCAGGCAGCCAACATCGTCACCCCCCCAGCTTGGTATCCACGTGGGGTTGCCGTGCCCGTGTGGGAGTCCTCCCATGGTGCAGAGACGCACTGACTCCTTAGCTGTCATCAGTGAGAGCCATCATGTCCTGGGATCTTGGATGAAGGACGATGAGAAGGCTTGAATATTTCGTTACATCTGGTGGAAATATATCTATTTGTACAACAGCAGGTACATTGGAATGTGTTAGTTTTCACATATTCCATCTTGCTGTCCTTTTTAAGACACGTTTGCATTTATAAATTTGCAAGCGACGTAGATTAAGGGTTGGACTCAATTCTGATGGTGAGAAGCTCCATATATCCCCTATTTCCCATGGTGAGAATCACTAACACGTGCCGTCCAGAGCCAAGGTGCACTTAGCTAATGTCTTATTTAGCCCGACGGTCACAGGTCAGGCCGCCAGCCGGAAAGTAACTCCCAGGAATTAATAATCTTGGCATTTTCAATCTGCACACCAATTAGAATCATGAATCAGTGTTTCTCCATTTTCAGCCTTTCCCCACGTATGTAAGCCCGCTGAACCATCACGCTATCAGAGGCACACTGGGGACCGGGGGGGGGTGCCCGTGGGGGCCCTTCTCGCCGCCAACCATGTTCACAAGGTCCCCCATGATTTTGAATGGATGCTCGATGTTGCACTGTAAGGAGGCTTCAATCTGTCACATGGCAAGTGCTTCGACGTCCGAGCATGCGCAGGAGGGCAGGCATGCCGTAGCGGGGTACTCAGAGCGAGCATGCGCAGGAGGACGGGCATGCCGTAGTGGGGTACTCAGAGCGAGCATGCGCAGGAGGGCGGGCATGCCGTAGCGGGGTACTCAGAGCGAGCATGCGCAGGAGGG
>JAODKF010000068.1:503040-513979 GCA_026779585.1 Mormyrus proboscirostris | reverse complement strand
ATATAATATTCAGCTACAGCTGTCAGGCAGACAAGAGTGGGGGTAACATTTTTGGTCAGGCAGGTGATGGGGTTCATCATGGAAGGTAAGATGTCATAGTGTCATTTTTTGGCTCCCAATAAATCCAACCTGGCTTCCATTTTGGTTTTCATAATTCCCAAAGGACATATCCAAAGGTAATTGTTCTCGCATCTTGCCAAAATGACATGCTTGGCTCTGGAATTTTCCTCACTGTGCCGTGTTGATGCCGTCCCAGACCAGGCTCTGTAGGTCGTGCCAGGAGAAGCCCTCTCCCTAATCAAACCTGCATTCCCACGCCCCCATCCAGCACGCCAGCATCCACTTGCCGTCCTTTCACTTGAGTAATGCCCCCTGCCATCCACAAAGATATTGTTTTACAAGGTGCAGTCCGGGGCATTTCAGTGCCACATATCGACAGAGAAATGATCACTTACTATTCATCCCTTCCTGTGAATTTCAAATAAGTGTCAAATAATATATCATTTTCCAATAAGCATGGGTGCTATTGTATGGCCTTCTTTGTAGTTAATTAGTAGCTTTTAATCATAATTATAACCTCACAATATGCAAAGCCTGATGCATATAATTACTTAAATGAGTCATAAACTGGTTTTATTGAGAGTCTTCCTATGTTTTGCTTTAAGAGTAGCCTAGGTGCCTAAATGGATTTGTTCTCTGGTTCCTTGTGAAATCCAGAAGGGTCGTTTGTAATCTGTTGGTCTTCTTAGCATGAGATCCTTATAAAAAGGTATTATGGTATTGCCATCAAGCACTGCTATGGTAAAACCACTGTAATTTGACCACCTATATACCACGGTATTCTACATAGTATTACAAATTTACAATGTATCTTCAGTTAAAATAAAATGGTAATTGGTTAAGCTTTTTGAATTGTACCATGGTAATAACATGCTTTTAAATATGCTATACACTGGTAATTTAAGCTTATTTTCAATATTATTTATGTAATGTTTACCATTCTAAAGATATAGTACTGAAATTAGACATTATAATTACATTAAATGTAATTATACCATGCATGAAATGCATCTGTTTTGACTTTTTAACAGTTAACTTTAACAGTTTAATAGCTACATGCATCAAAACCAATTAACCACTTAAGGAAGGAAACTTTCTTTTATCAAAATGCATGTTCAAAAAACAGAAACAAAACTGTTCACATTTTAATTGTGTCTTTATTTGAAAAATACTTACTGATTTCTGTGAGTTGCATAGATGAAATTCACGGATTCCATCGCCGAATCCAGTAAAACTAAAATGATCGCAGTCCAGTGTAGCCCCGAGTGATCAAACATAACAATGCCCGTGCTAAATACCGTGTAGTACCAGTGTAGCCCCGAGTGATCAAACATAACAATGCCCGTGCTAAATACCGTGTAGTACCAGTGTAGGTTGAAAATAAATAGCGTGGGACATAACAGAATACTATGGTACCAGAACAAATTAGAATAGTATAAAATAAAATACTGTTCAAATGCTAGGAAAATATACTCTATGTACATCATCATACCATAAATGTACCATGCAATCAAGTACAACCATTCTGACATGATATCACCATGGTAAGGGGAGTGAATGCAAACCAGCTTAGGGAAATGGGTGAGTCACATAGCGGATGCAGGACTCAGACCCACAGCCGTAGAGGTGTGAAGCCTCCATGCAGCTTCATAAGATTATGTGTGAGGCGGCGTCTGAGCCATGAGCTGACATCTTGGTGGGACGCTCTTGCCTGCACTTGCTAGCGCATGCCTGTTGCTAGTGAGGGCTGGGGTAATTCAAGCACCCTATGTATGGTAATCATGTTAAGTATCCATTGTCTGAGCAGGAATGTTGCAATTACAGTATGAAAGCGCGTTATGTTTTCTTGATATATGCTGCCTCTTTCATCCCCTTGAACGTGTAGGTACTTCAAATCCATTCTGAACATAGCCATTCAAGAGCATGAGAAGAGCAAGCAAGCCCAGAGCTCAGCGCGGAGTTTTCTCACTTCCTGTCTTCTCTCGTCTCACGGTGCGTGACCAGGGTGTTAGTTTATCTGAAGAACGTCCGTTTTGGTCTCGGATTAAGTGCTGCTGGAAGGGTTTGTTTGCCAGATAACCAGCGCGTACATGTGCTGATCTTTTCCAAGCAAGCGGTATCTCCCACACTGGACCAGATACCCCAAGCGAGCTTCGCTGCTGTCATCAGAGGCATCAGAAGGACTTATGGGTTCCGTGTATGACCAATCTAAGCTAGAACCTACTGCAGTAGTAAATTTTTATCTTCATTGTGGAGTAAAGCACTTTGATGAGATATAAAACATTATGTGGCCTATTTTAAGGTCTTGTGAATTGCAAGTCACATTTGAATTTATGCCTTATTGTATGTAAAATACTCACTGTTAAAGTACCTTAATAATGGCTGATTTCTGCAGCAAACCCGGCTGTTGTTGCTCTCTATCGCTCTGTTGTGCATTTGTCCTGTCTATTTATTATGACGATTAATGGAGGGCAGGCAGACCCGTGCGGCACACTTTATAGACTTCTGCAGTGAAGCTGAATCACCACATGTTATGTCAATACTAGGAGCCACGGCATTAATTCGTTCTGGACCCTGTCACCTTCCAGACTGCCGTCAAACTCAGTGGGAGGGAGGATTTGGCAAACGACTAAAGCTCGCTTGTTTGCTTAAAACGTGGAAACCGTTTATGGTTTGTTTGGGGAAGCTACAATAAAGCCGTATAAATACTTCACTAGGTAAAAAAGAGGACATATTGCAAGTAAAAAAAAAAAAAACAAGCTTGGCACCCAGAGCTGGGAGGAGTGAGGAGATGTATAAAAGACCGCAGATCAGAATGGAAACTGGGCCACTATTAATTCCTTAATGACAAGGTATTTTTTCCAGGTGGTTGTGGAGTTTGCTTTGTTTCGATAGTTTATATATAGCTAAAAACACACGTACGATTTCGATGCGTTGATATTTTAGATCATAGAGCGTTCTTACGGTCACTTTCATTTGGCAGGACATTCCCAGAATAAAACAAATCACGCCGTGGTGAATTATGAAAGCCGTAACAGACGATGGATATCCGCCCCTGCTTGTCTGTGTCTTTTTTGTGACTCTTGGCAGCGCTTCCTGCATCATTTTTTACTGCCGTGTAACGCTGCAGGAAAACAGGTGGCCTTTGTGGAGATGTCTTTTCGATTCGTTTGCAGGAATCACGGCCAATTATAATATCCGCAGGAAAGCGTGAAATTAATTTGATGAATTAAATGGTAACGTAAGGAAAGTAGCTCCGTATTTCCGCCCCGTTAACCATTTTTCCCACCTTATAACCACTATCGTTTCCCTGTTTAAAATAGACATGAATCCGCTTCCAGTTTTCCTGTTTCCTTTATACTCTGCAAGAAACATAAATGATAAAAAAGCCAAACTGCCAAAAAAAACAAATCGTTCTTTTTAAGTGATTTGTAAAAAACATAGGATGTGTTTCATTTCAGTAAAGTCAGATTTCTGTAAATATTTAAAGCAACAATCAATACGTTTTTGTACCATTTTACTAAATTAATTTAATACGTCTTATTCAGAGAAACTTCGTTTCCCAATTAAGTTTTCTGCATACTTTGTTTCGTTTTACCACACACAGGGATTGCTGTTATTATTTTAATAATGATGATTGCCATTTGGGTCAATATTAATAATGCAAATAAAAGTAATGTGCTTATACTGAGCTGCATAAAATCACTTCGCACATAGTAAGTTAAATTCTCAGTAGGCTCCAGTTAGTTTTACCCATTTGTTTTTTTTTCTGTTTAGAATAATTTTGAAAATTTAATTTTGAGAAATAAACACATGTTGCACAGCTGTGGCGGTGTCTGGACGCGTTGTCTGTGACCGCGTTGGCTTGTATCTCGACATATGTTACCTTGATTATTCTATTATACTATCAGATTTGAGTTTCTCTGAATTATGTGAAAACCCGTGGGCCTTGAAATAGAAACAAAAGCCAGGTTAGCCCTAAAAACCCAGACGCGCATGCAGACTTATTTTCCATGAGAAATGACACATTGCCTGGTCAATTTATTAAACTCGCGTTTCTTTGGACTGCAGACTTCTCTGTGGCTCACCCTACTGGTTTCTCTGAGTATTACCGCTAAAGATGTGGTGGTGGCCCAAATCTTAGCATTTGAGATCTTAGTCAAAGCTCATTACATACATGTCAGCCTAGCTGCAGTGAAGCAGTACGATGGGAGCTATAAAACCTCAGAAAAGGTCTCCTTCAGCTCGCTGTGAGATTTTCGTCTAACGGCCTGACATGGGCTCAAAACCGTGATGCATAACAAAAATATAATTTTATGGCGTTTTGGATGCATTTCGCGTTTCTCCATTAAAATTGTGCAGCACATGCAGAAGGAGGCGTCCTCTCGGGTCGGCCGCCCAGTATGGCTGGCGGTGCCTCTCCCAGCCGTCAGGACCCCGCTGGAGTTGTCCTCCGCATTTGCCAGATGGGCCATGCTGTGGAGATGCTCCTCGGGGCGGCAGCATGATGGAGCACCTTGAAGACAAGAGCACGTGGCCCCCACATGCCAGAGCTTCCCGAGCAGATGGACAGAAACTCAGCAATCGGCACAGGGATGACTCACTCCAAGTTTTCAATCATCATGTCCTCCTCGGCTGTCCTTTTTCAGCTGCCTGACAACGACACTTACAGATTCTTCATTTGCTTTGTGCTTTTCTCCAAATAAGCAGTTCACCCATCCTACAGTCATCCGTCCATCTTCAGACCGCTTATGCCGCGAAGCTGTTTGGTGGCAAGCCCCGGCAGCAAAGGGTATGAGGTCCGGCTCCATCCTGGACAACATGCAGTGCAATTTACATAGTGAATATTTTACTGGAGTGATTTGAGCAGAAATGGTTACTCAAGGGTACAACAGCAGTCTTTTCAGAGATTGAACCTGGCACAGAATCCTCTTGTGTTCACGTCCCCTATTTCACACAACACTACCCCGATAGACCCCATATGTGAATAGAGGCCCAGCGCTGGAGGAGAATGCCATTGTGGAAATCGTACTAGTGACAGAATGTTATAATGAGGATCGTCTATAAAACCTCTTCCTGGCTGTGTGACCTTGGACAAGTGGGCCCAAAAATCATTCAGAAGGTTCATTTCACTTTTTGCGCTTTGATGACAGACTGCAGAGAGTGACAGAGACCAGCCACAGGCAAGCTTACATTTGGCTTCTTGCGAGTCTGTTTTGGTTTCTCCAGAAGCTATCAGACTGTACTAGCATTTGGGAGCCTGATTCACAAAAGAAATATTTGAAATAACCATGAACCAAAGCGGTCACTCAGGAAGAGTCCCAGTTATTTGGCATGACTGACTTGTGTCTTCATTTATATAACGACTAATGACAGTGAAGAAATCACTGAGCACCGGCCCGCCACAGATACTGGGTGTCAGCGTGGTGGGGTGCAGCCTTCAGAGCTGCAAGAGGCTTCCACCGTCACCGTCATTGTTGAGGGTAGCGCTGTCTCGGTGTCCTTGGAAACATCCGCTTAGGATTCGAACCCCTCCCATCCCTGGATATTCACGGGTCCTATCCCTGTCCCACCACCAATGCTTAGACGTAGAAAACAAGGTCTGTCTTTGCTCAAGTCCAGAGTTAACTTAAAACATTTTTGTTTCTTTAGTAGGGTCTTACTACTAACGTTTGAGAGATCAAAGTGTTCCCACTTGTAGTAACAATATTAATTGCCAGCTGAGTGGAGTGTGATGTCACTGGCAAAGCTGGACCTGGATCTAATAGCAGCATTTGATGCCGTGTGCTAAGAGCTCACTGAACATTTATATTGTCTTGTTTCCTGTAAGAAGCAGTACACAGCTACGCATGACTGCATGCGGCTCTGCTGCTACGTGTTTAGTGTGGTAAACACGTAAGTAGGAATGTACAATTTGAAAATCTGTGGGTGGCTCTTCATTCTTGATGTTTATTATGATTGATTTGTTCATTTGTAGAGCTCGTTGCGTAATCGGCGGCTCTACAAAGCTGGCCGTTGGGTTTATTTCACTTGTGTCAGTGCGATCCCCAAATGAAAGGACACATGGGTAAAAACAAAGGCATCCATTAGCATGCTGTTGACTCTTCTTGGGTCGGCCGGTTAGAAAAGCAAACAGATGAATGGAAAATGGGACTTCATACGGGGATGGAGTGACTTTAATGGGGCTGTGGACTGAGTGTGTCTCAAGGACCATTTGCATGACAATGCTGAGTGAGATAATCGGCGTTTTGCAGCAAGTGCTGGCCATCTTAGTGAAATTGGCATGTTTTGCCGCCCTCGCCTCATGGGCACCATCGATTGTGCAACGTCTCCTGTCAGGAGGCCACCAGAAGAGGTTGGGGTTGAATGGTGCTGTAAAATTGAGTTGGTGTGTAGAGTGTATCTTTGTCATTCTCCGCATTCTTCCGTACCATGGTCTACTGTATATGTCTCTGACTGGAGTTTAACCTTGAGCAGCCAATAGTGAGTCGGCTTATTCATCATCTTGTCCTCAAAAGACTGTCTTGTTTGGGGTGAAGGAGGTGAAGATGAGCCTTGCTTTTTTATCTTCCGGCTGTTTGGATCTTCTGAAACGAGACCAAATGCACTTGTCAAGATATCGCAATGATTTTACCATTATCAGGATTGGCACTCCCTGTATACATCTGCCATGTTTGGAGACCGGTGCTTAAGGCTATACCCATCCCTCTGTAAAGATGTCTACTTTTCAGGCGTTACGAAATCAGACTAAATAAATCTATCAGGCAATCAGATTCAGGAGCATGAGACATTCGAAGCACAGTCTCACATATCCAGCCTTTTGTGATCAATCTTTAAACCGTGACGAAAACCAACAAATGTTAAAATAAACAATACTTAGACAAGCCTGATAAAATACTTATATGTGGGCATGATGAAATCGGCTGCAAGGCCATTCGAGATTTGTGCCGTTTTCCGGGATCCATTGAGCAGCCTGGCTGTGGAACAGGTGTCGCTCTATACTTGTGGATTTTCCAAACTACAGGTTGCAATGATTTATAGACTCGCTGCATTATCTTTAAAAAAAAAAAAACCCTAGCGAATGACGGCTACTTATGATAAGATTTGTTTGATGTGTTCTCTGTGTTTCAAATTAATTTCATAGTTGTGATGGATTGAGCTGCCCCAGAGACACACTGGACCCTTATCTGGTCAATAAGAGGTAGCTTTGGGCGTTTTGCATGGCAGGAAACACCTGCTCCGTCTGGCAGGAGGATCGTTACCATTCCACAGGTCTGTCAGCAGTCCTGGCGATTTCCAGGTTCAGGAATAACTCGTGCTACCGGCCAGCTAATCGCTTTCAAAGCCTACGTAGGTGTTCAGATTTGTAACAGGTTTTGACAAAGGTAGCTCAAGTGAGGCAGTAGCAAATGGATATTTTGCGATGCAATTATCAGCAGTGAAGGAATAATCCGTGAAACAAGTCCGCTGTGTTGCAGTCCTATCCTCTCTGATCCATCAGCCAGAGCCCGAAACACAACAGAATGTGAAAAATATGGACTTCACACCGCCTCTTTCGAATAATTAATCCTGCATCCTTTCTCCTCCAGCTAAAGACACAGCCCCTCGCCAAATCCGATTACAGCCATGCTCGTGATTTGATTAGCTTCACGCTAGCGGTTTTCAGAGGCGGGGCTTTCGTCACCCTTCATCGAGGAGAAAAGAGGATGGCAAGTTTGGAGGAACACTCCGGCGTGTGCGAAGTGGCCACTTCAGGGTCACGTCCTCGAATCAGGCCATTTGTGTTCAGCGGCACAATTATTCTGGGTGCTTCCATCATGCGGGAGATGTGTCACACCAAACAAAGAGGCACTTTTTGAGGAGATCGACTTGAGAAATCCTCTGTGCTCAGCACCCATTCGGACCCCCCCAGGGATTGGTCACATTCATGAGATGCTCTGAGAGCCACGGCCCGGGGACTTGTGGCCTGTTTATGCTTTATGAGTATCTCCTACAAAGTCCACTGATGTGTAGCGTGTCACTACGCTGATTCTGTGATTCAAAGCCAGTTACACTCAGGTAGTAGCATATTACTGTAGAGATTTTGGCCCTGATGAAGGCATATCATATTGGGCCCCATTCCAGACTAATTGAATTATGTTCCAAATTTTGAAACCATCCTAACATTCACCCCCTTTACAGCACCTGTCCTGTACAGACTAGGAATTAGTGATTGTTGTTGTAGAGATTTAAGTTTGAAGAATATTTGTGGTGAGAAATGGTGCACAGATAAGTGCATATTGGTGATATGGTAGACGTGCAACCGCATGGGTGGTTTTTCTAGCCGTGGCGGGCACGCAATTTAGTTTTTTTGAGGCCGTAATATTAATTGACATACGGCGGGTGAGTTATCAGATAGGAATTGCATATAGATGAAGTGTCAATACGCACATTTGCCCAGTCTGTACCTAACTACACATTAACTCCTTCAGTTAAAAAATATCTGTGACTAAGGCACCATCAGATCTATGGGCTTATTGTCTGTGTGAAGCTGTATGCGAGCAGCTTCTTAGAGTTTTCTCAACATTAAAGGAAGGTCCCTCATACCCTGATCCCATTTTTCATCTTTTGTTTCCCGTGAAGCCTTGATGCTATGAAAAAAAAAAATACTGGGAGACTGGCGACACTTGTTTTGTTACTGAAGGATGTTCATTTTAGATTCACACATAGCAAAATATAGTAAACTAACTGTATATCTGTGATCCAAATCTGTCTGCTTCGTGTCCTATAGCTGAACCCTGTTGTGCATTTCTGCCCTAGGAATCACTCAGGCCTTGTTGTGGTCCTGCCTTGAAGCCTCCAAAGTGCTCTTTGTCTACTGTACCTGAAATATTGCAAAGTGTTTTCTGAACAAACATGACTTATTCATTATCACACCATTAGAAAGAATAACATATTCCACTGAAACAATACTTGTCCATTGGTTCTAAGCTCCCCAGTGTCGCCCTACCTGGATTTAAATGGTTTCTCTTTAAATGGTTTTTTTTTGGAAAGTTATGACTTTCAATAAGACCTGAAAGTTGCTGTGTGTTTGTTTTCCATGCCATTGCGTTTTTATCGCTGAGCATTAAAGACCTTTTTGCTGCTCAGAACAAAAGGTATCTCCTTTTTCTTTATCGTTTAACACTTAATGTGCGATGGGATGTCAGGGTCTTCGCCACTTCCGCGTGTCTGGTTTTCCCGTGATGCCCCCATCGCCCCCCGCTGGGGGAGAGGACGGCGGCATGCCGAAGAAGATCTCTAAAGCTCAAAGACACCTGCTACAAGGAAAAGGCATACAGAACATGCTGGAAGATGCTGGTGAAGGTGGTGTAGAAGGTGGCGGAGGTTTGCTTCTCAGAGACAGCGGTTGATGGAGACCTGGGGGGCCGGACCTGGGGGCCGCGTGGCCATTAGCTGCCTGCAGCCCTCAGTCATTATACATTATAGTTGCTTCTTTCTTATTAGACGAGTTGCATCTGACCAGGTTTTCAAGAAGTTCTCAGCTCTGCTCATATCCTGACAATATTCTTTGATTTTCTAACTGTTTTACTGCATGTACCAAGCACCATGGCTTCTCAGACCTGACTCAACCACACAGAATTGCTAACCACCCTGCCCCCCCCACTTGAATACTAAATGTACTATTCCGGAAGGGGGGGACCTGTGTCACATCCTTAGACCCTTGGGGTCCTTACCTTATTCCTCAAGTTACAGGTTTGTTTTGCTTTCGAACCCTGTAGCCTGTGACCCTTGGCTTGGTCTCCCCCACCACTCTGTTTATTACCTGATCTACTGTCGCTCCACACTGATCTTGGAGCAGCAACCGGCCTTTGGAAATTAAAACTCATCTCTGTTACACATTGATAGCACAGGCTGTGATGTACTTTGCTCTATTTTCACATTACAATGTCGCATAGCATTTACGCCGTGAAGGATCACAGGGTTATGTTCACTGCAGCTAGGACTGAAATAGGTGGTATTAGATGAAGCTGATCTATGGGATCTCGACAGACAACCTGCAGAAACCCTTGTTGTCTTGCACAAAGGCTAAAAAATAAAAAGACACAAAGTTTATTGTGCCGGTTCTCTGGAAACACACTGCAAAATGCATTCACTTCACCTGTACTGTAATACCACTTATATAAGGGCATGCTCCCAGACCAGGCGTCCTTTCTGCCTGCCTGTCATCCTGCTTTTGTTTACAGTATTTTGTTACATCCTGTTCACCTTTGGACCTGCATAAAGTCTCCATTCTTTACAATGTTACTAAATCCAAGCATCTATTGGATTTATTGAATGTGATACCATATAATAATGTCAGTTCGTCACATCAAATCGAGGTGGCAACATGTTTTCCTGTAAAAGGTGGAGTGACAGTGAGTCCCGTGGATTCTGACAGCCATTTAAAGACAGACAGTGAAATTGGAAACGTGCACAGGAAGGATGTCCTCTCTCCACACTGGCGAAAGGAAACACCGCTAGAGAAGGCTTTGGGATTCTTATCTTGAAGTTTCAGTACTTTAGTCCTGAGCTCTGAGTTTTTTTCACATTTTTAATTAATCTCCCAAGCTGGGCATTCCTGAGGGGAATTGCTTAGAAATAGAGTACATTCAGTGACCATATGGCCAAAACAAAATTAGTCAAAATTAACGGCTAGGAGAACCAATTAAAGATAGACATTGTCTGTTAGCTATTCTATTAACATTTGCAGTATGCAATGGAAAGTTTACTCAGCTCATTTCTCATCCATAACATTCCTAACGTGACTCTTACTCCATACTTCTGAGTGGATGTTTATCAGGCACACGCAGAGGGGAATCTCTTTAACCTTTGACCTTTGCCTAATTTGCATATCTCC
>JAODKF010000068.1:475643-487127 GCA_026779585.1 Mormyrus proboscirostris | reverse complement strand
GTTGGTATTAGTAATATTGTTCTTTTGTGATGTGACTTCGGCTGTCAGGTAAGCGGCTGCAGCAGTTATATTAGTGACGTGTGTTGCGGATCTGGGTGTTGGTATTAGTAATATTGTTCTGTTGTGATGTGACTTCGGCTGTCAGGTAAGCAGCTGCAGCAGTTATATTAGTGATGTGTGTTGCGGATCTGGGTGTTGGTATTAGTAATATTGTTCTTTTGTGATGTGACTTCGGCTGTCAGGTAAGCGGCTGCAGCAGTTATATTAGTGATGTGTGTTGCGGATCTGGCGACAGGTCATGGTGTGTGAATCGTGCAGAGAGGTGCCAAATAAAACCAAATGTGATAC
This sequence comes from Mormyrus proboscirostris, assembly GCA_026779585.1. NCBI lineage: Eukaryota > Metazoa > Chordata > Actinopteri > Osteoglossiformes > Mormyridae > Mormyrus > Mormyrus proboscirostris. The sequence continues at coordinate 486,779 of JAODKF010000068.1, read as the reverse complement.
ACAGCTGTTATTCAGTTCCCACAAGAGTAAACGCAATTTTTTATAAAAATCTGTGAATGCAATCAAAACCCTACAAATACCGAAAGCCTTGTATTTTGTTAGGGTATTTATGGTTAAGGTTATGGCTGAGTAGGTGTTATGGGTGACAATTGGAATTAGGGTTCTTCCCATAGAAATGAATGGAGAGTTCCCACAAAGATATAGATACCTAATCTGTTTGTGTGTGTGTGTGTGTGTGTGTGAATGGGTTTATGTGTGATTCTACATCAGCCTTCATCGCTGTCATTTCCCAGCCTCACACTTCCCGTTAATTACACTTTAAATTTCACTTAAAGTTCAGCTCGTTCATTTCTCTTAAATATCGTCTTGTGCATAATTTTCGAGGGCCCGTATTAATTAGATCAACTCATACTTACTTTTGAACTCGGCACATTGTTAATTTATCTTGCCACCGAACAATTAATTGCGATTGTCGTTTAATTATTTTTTAATTACTGATGTTTTTTTTCCCAAATCTCATCTCTTATCCTTCTCTGTTTGACTATTCTGGGCATCTGGGCATGAGTGAAAACAAGAAAAATGAGCAATTTAATGGAGCAGCTTGTCAACCAAATATATTCTGAGCTTTCAAAGTGATTCGTCAGGAAAAAGGCTTTTATACACATGCATATCTATAATTTTAATTTGTGTATGTTGTGTGCAAAATTACACAGCTATGAATATGCACAATGGCTGATTGATTACCCCAGGACAAAAGCCCTCTATGCTAAAAGCAGTGATAAGTTTTGCTGTGTGGGTTGAAAATATTAAAAATAAAAGTGTTTCTAAATAGCACTTAGAACAAATAGTACAGAAGCAGCCGAGGTGCTGAACAGACAGCCCATATTATGCAGCTGATGCAGTTTCCCATGCAGCAGATTGACACTCAGACCACAGACTTTAATATAATTTGTGATGGCGCTGCTGTAAGGCTGAATGCTGTCTGAGGTCGAGATGGTCCACCCTGTCGTCTGGAGGTCGAGATGATCCGTCCTGTCGCCTCGGGGCTGAGATGGTCTATCCTGTCGCCTGGAGGTCGAGATGATCCGTCCTGTCGCCTCGGGGCTGAGATGGTCTATCCTGTTGTCTGTGGGACAAGATGGTCCATTCTCTTGTCTGGGGGTTGAGATGGACCATCCTGTTGTTTGTTGGCCAGGATGGTCTGGTCTAAGGCCCGGGGGCTGAGATGGCCTGTCCTATCACCTGGGGGTTAAGATGGTCCATTCTGTTGATTGGTGGCCGAGATGGTCCATCCAGTTGTCCACGGGCTGAGATGGTTTATGCTGTTGTCTGGTGGCCAACATATTACTTCCTTTTGTCCAGGAGCCAAGAAGGTCTGGACTGTTTGAGGGAGTAGGGGGTTTGAGGGCGTGCTAAGTCTTCAGGTCTGGTCTCCAACAGCTCTGTGAAGACTGATTCATATGTACAGTAGGCTTCCTCCTGAAGGAGCAATTGACAGCAGGTTTATGGCCAGAGCTCTGTATAGAGTGGGCTTGCCTGGACATTCTCATTGGAGCACTCCTCCTGATCACCCTGGTCCCTGGTCTGCCCGGGGCGTGAGGCACCATCCAGTCTGTACCATCCAGTCACATCAGCTCTCTGTTTTCAATAAACCTCAGATTCAGTCTGTTTTGGTCAGAACCCATTCGTGTGGTAGGACCTTTTGGGTCGCAGGCCTGTTTGGGTCGCAGCCCATTTGGCTGTGCATCACCACGCATATTGTTTTATCCTGACCCTAAAAAAAACAACGACCACTTGTTGATCTCCATGAGCGGTTGCGGCTGTTTGCATACTGCACAGACATGCACAGAGCCACATCTATACTTTGAAATTCATGATTTTTTTAAGCTGTTTCTCCATGTGCAGTCAGCAGCCATGGTCATTAACCATCCAGTTTCAGGCCACTTTTCTCAAGTAGCAGCAAGATAAAATGACCTGGGATAGAAGATACCGTCATCCCCCAAACGCACCCTTGCAGACAAAGCAAAGGTTTCAGTCTCAAGCTTTTAGACGCAGCTCAGCACAATGGGATGCGAGTCATAAATGCTGATGCTGACTGCCCTGGAAACTGTGAGAAAACTGCAACGTCCCTCATTAAAGCCGAGATTAATGACTTTTAATCGTGTGCCTTTCGGAGGAAGGTGGGACAGGCAGGGTGCGTTTTGTGACTGTAACAAAGGTCAAGGTAGCGCTGTGTTTGCAGTTTGCGTCTTTTGTATTCTTATGGTAATTACAGCTGCTCTAGCGACAGTCCCACACTAAACATCCCAGATTAGTCTGGGAATGAACAGGGAAGAGTGATAATGGATGTTTTAAATAGCCTATAGCTCATTAGGACTGACTGTAATCTCATCACCTCCCAACACGTGTAAATCATTAGATTTTAGACAAAACGCCCTATTGTTATCAAAATGCAAATGTGGTTGCTGATAACACCTGATAGAAAATATAATTATAGTAGCAGAACGAGAAGCTGAAGTCTTAATTCGACTGTGTAGTGAACGCAATGTAATTAATGTATGATGACGGTTCATAGATAGATTTTATAATTGGTGCTGTGTTTCGTTTTTCTTCCCTTAAGATTGGTCAATGAAAGTCTCTGCATCAGGCAAGGCAAAATTCAACAAATGCATATACGCACAAATTTCATATTTGAAAATTATGTTTGTCTGCTTCATATAATCTGCCTCATCCTCAACGCTTCGAGAAGCGTCCTTTTATGAGGTTTAGGGGACAGTGTGGCAGGCCTGCATATTTATATTTTATTAATTCAGCATTAAGGTCAGCCAGTCCCTGGAACAATTGGGGTTAAGTGGCACCACTCTGCCAACACTGGGATTTGAACTAGCGACCTTCTGATAATGGGCGAGGCATCCTAGCCCACTGAGCCCCCCCGTGCCCAGTCCAGTCATACGTGGGGGTAATCACCTAAAAGGCTTCCCCCCAGCACCTCCGCATTGGGGGTTAAGTGCCTTTGGCCTCTCATACTGCAGCTCCTGCATTGCTGATCCTGGCCCAGCCAGTCTGCCGCACCGTGGCCCCGACACGTTAATCCCTCGTTCCCGCAGTGAGTGACACCACCCCCCGACAGCTCCACGCAAAGGCATGTGGGAGGGGGTCCACCGGCTTCCTGCGGCCAACGCCACGCATCGCTGGCTAATTAAAGCCTCCACCTCGTTAGGAGTGACGAGCAGGGAGCACGTTCCCTGGATGTAGTGACATCTTATTTCAAGCTGTAATTTAAGACAGCATGTATTACTATGGTAACTAAAGGGGTATCTGGTCAATTTCAGATTCCATACTATATATATACTAAACAGAATGCTACATTTTAACTGTTACGACAAAAAAACAACACTGACACGATTACATGTGCCAGTATATTTCCATAAATACAGTATATGTGAGCTCCAAAGAATCAGGTACTGTAAGCTGCGCCTTTTTATTTTGATCTTGGTATCATGTGTCGTCGTTCAATGTCTTGCTTGGGTGTCTTTTTTTTCGTCAGCATTGGCTGAGGTTCATGGAATATTCCTGAAGAGCCTGAACTCTTACAAGTTATGGTGTCTGTGTTTATATGGTCATAAGATGATGCCGGTTGGTAGCTAGGCTATTGACAGAGGAAATGAAGTAAAAAATTCTACATATAGAAATGATTAGCAGGTTAGAGTTTTGATGCTGCTAACTCTTGCTTGACGTGGAGAATGTGGGATAAAGTTATGGTGAAGTGTTTACTTGGTATGACCAATCATCAAGTTTCACCAGTCCGCTGTCTTCATAATTCTGCGTGTTGGTGCTGTGATTGTGTGTCATGACCTTCCTATGTAAATGAGAAGGCTTTTGTTCTTAAATCAGTGATACAATGAACACTGGTGCAGAATCCCAAGCCAAGCATGCAGACACGCCAGTGCGGGTGTGATACAGACACGTAGGGGGCGGTAATGTACACAAGAATCTTCTGACAGTATGAAGGGTGATGAATTGCAAATTCTGTAATTCCTTTGTTTGGAGATGTCTAGATGTTTCTACTCTGAGAACAGGGTACCATGGCAACAGATTGTTCCATGTTAATCTTCATATAATTAAAACAATCCAGGCTTCTTCAGATCAAGTATCATCTCTCTAAATAAGCACGGGAACGCGTTATTTTCCGAAGGCGTGTTTTTCATGGTTTTCACCTGTTAAAACTTGCTGTATGTGCTACTTTAGCATTGTAAATGACATTCAGGCTCAGCATTTCCCACATGTACGTGGGAGTGGCTCCAAACCCATCAGTATTAATTTTATAGGGCAGAGGGTAGCACACTCACCTGACACCTCTAGAGACCAGGGTTCGAGTCTCCGCCCACCGGCCTGTGTGAGTGGAGTTTGCATGTTCTCCCTGTATCATCAGGGGGTTCCCCTGGTTCTTTTCTTTCTGCTCCATTCCGCCCGCCCCCTCCTTGCGGTGTGCCCGCAGAGCTCCCCTGTCGTTCCTATTTACCACTGTTCTCATTTGCTAATTGGCTGTTGTATTTCTGAAGAATGACCATTTCTCCGTGTTTATGCTAAGAATTACGGCAGCTCCCATTGAGGCGCCGTACATCAGCGGTGAGGATGGAGGGTTTTGTTTGCTGAGCATTATTTATAGGGGATCTGGCACCACAGGGATAAGTGCTTTTATTTTGCCTGAGTGTAATATGTTGAATATTATTTTACTGTGTGTGTAAAAAACTGACATAAAATGGCTGCTAAGTCACATGATTTGGCTGAATATCACCATGCTACTTTGGTTAAGCTTTTTGTTTTTTTTTGTTCACACCCACCGGCCACCATTTCTACTTGGGGAGGGGGGCATACTGTACCCCGTTCTTTTGGGAGGCCCAGATGCATTTGACCTTAAAGCCCTCTAAGTGTTACTCACACTAGAATTTCAGCATTAATAAGCAAAATACTGTTTTGAAAGATGCTAAGTTATAGTTGCAATGCCTTGCTGTCACATTTTACAGTTTTTACAAATATGTAACTCACTATGATTTCTTGTTTGGACTGTCTTTATTTCACAAGCGTGATTATTAGTTGTTAACTCCGCTTTTCACCAACTGAAGTGACTTGACCACCCAGCACACCTGCATTACAGTAAGTGTCAAGAAGTTCTGCTTACATTTACATTTCGCCTGTTCCGAGCTCACAAAATTTTAACCCACATATAACATGTAAAAAATACTAGTAATAGTATTAATGCATTTCTTTCAGGCCTAAGCAGCATACATACAGTATTATGGGGATGTTGTCGCAGGGGCACTGCCCCCCCAGAACCACCCCTGGTCACACTGCAGTGTGGAGGGGTTCTGCGTTCAGCACAGGACATTGCGCATACTCTAAGTATGATCGAAACACCATGAAATTTCCACCCTGGTGTGGCCAATGTAATAGTTATCTGGAAGCTTGTAGCTGTCACACGCATTGTACAGGAATAAACGCTGAATGTTTTGGGATTGGTTTCTGTTCCAAATAACACAGTCTTTAGGATGTAATTCCCGTTCCATAACCATGGCCTTCCTTCGTTTAGCTGCCGTTCACACCCAAGGTTCTCCATGTCACGACAGCCTTTAACATAAATGGCCTCTAAAATTCTCCATTAGCTTTTGTCTCTGCAACCAACGTCCTAGACATTCCTTAAGGCCGTCATTTTGAGACTGCAAATTCAAGCGGCTGAGATCTATGAAGGTGATTCTTCATCCAAAATAACAGGACGTATGTGCTTCACCGCACCCACCAAGCCCGCCCACCACAGGTCCTTGCTGGTGGCAGACAAATATGGGGGAGCTGTAAGACAGAACCCGTCGCTTGGAAATGAAAAAAGAAATCTGGGTCATAGTCTAAGGCATGCAATTTGAGCAGGAGGATGGTTTTGGAGGGAAACCATTCAGGCGGGTCACTGGAGCACGTTTCACTACAGCGGAGCTCGAGCGAGCGGCCGCAGAAAGAGAATGGCATTAGTGCGCTTTGATTGAAACAAGCGTTTTGCTAGAAACTCCGGAAGGGCTCATCTCCTACCATCAACTTTTGTGGTTTCCTAATTTAAAGTTAGCACCACTTTATGTAAAGCTACAACCACTTCACTTCCTCTCTCTGCTCTTTGATGCAAAAGGGGAACAGAAATGCTTTTGCAGTCCCCTTAATGTTCAGCATTGTCCTTACTGACTCGGGACGGCCTTTGGATCTCCACTGAAGGTCCAGGTCGTGATAAAACCAGCCAGCCATGCCAAATCTGACCCACTTTTGAAATCTTTCTGAACGATGGTACCTAAACGACTTTCCATTCTCGGCCGACTGGCTGTAATCCGAGCTGCTCCGCTGGAGACGGGCGTGATAAGTCTGGATCCCACCACACCGTCAACATGCCAAATTTTGCAAATCCTATAAGGATGCAAGGCCCATTTCAGGCAAATGACACTGTCAGCAGCTCAAATATTCACTCTTCACATGGTGCTAAAAGTTACTGTACCTCTAATATGTAATTAAACTCTTCTGTAAATAGTCAGCAGGTGTACTGCAGCATATCTAAAGTCTTGAAGTCTTAATGCAGCCTATCTCTCGCAATGGCTTCATCTGGACTAATGTTCCGAAAATCTTAACGTTCCCTAGCATTCCCAAAGTCTTAATGTTCCCTAACATTCCCAAAGTCTGAGGCTGCTTGGGAGCTGCAGCTCAGTGGGGGTCTTGCTGAGGCTTCCTGGGGGTCTTGTTGTGGCTGCCTGCGGTTCTTGCTGAGGCTGCCTGGGGGTCTTGTTGAGGCTTCCTGGGGGTCTTGCTGAGGCTGCCTGGGGGTCTTGCTGAGGCTGACTGTGGTTCTTTCTGAGGCTGCCTGGGGTTCTTGCTGTGGCTGCCTGCGGTTCTTGCTGAGGCTGCCTGGGGTTCTTGCTGAGGCTGCCTGCGGTTCTTGCTGAGGCTGCCTGGGGGTCTTGTTGAGACTGCCTGGGGGTCTTGCTGAGGCTGACTGTGGTTCTTGCTGAGGCTGCCTGGGGGTCTTGTTGAGGCTGCCTGGGGTTCTTGCTGAGGCTGCCTGGGGGTCTTGCTGAGGCTGACTGCGGTTCTTGCTGAGGCTGCCTGGGGGTCTTGCTGAGGCTGACTGTGGTTCTTGCTGAGGTTGCCTGAGGGTCTTGCTGAAGCTGCCTGGGGGGTCTTGTTGAGGCTGACTGGGGGAGGGCAGGGCAGTGTCATTCTGAAGAACTGCACGTCCTATATTCACGGCCACTTTACCTCTGCTATTATTTACATCAGTTTACCTTCCTTTCCCTGTCATAATCATAACCATAATTATCTTGAGAAACGTGACGTAAAGAAAAAAAAAACCCAGTGCTGGTTTTTGGAGAGAAGCGACCATTCAGGAAGAGCTCCGTCGTGTTTACATGACGATTACCACGTTTTCCCCACCTCTGCTTTTTTTAGATTAAATACAAGAGAGCAAATGAGGCAGGCTGGAGATCGTGTAGCAGCAGAGCGCTTTAATTACTCTTTTTCATCATCACAGCGATAGAGTGAATGCAGAAGAGGTTTCTGGTCTGAAACATCACTTTCAGATGGTGGCAGTGCATTAAAGGCTGTTTTCAAATTTTATATCCAAAGTACCGGCTGGAATTAGTCTGGATGCGAGAAACTTTCTGCTGGTTTCATTCACCATGTTTGTAATTAAACAGGAAGCAAACAGTCTCTTTGTTCAACACCCAGTATGAAGGCATCCAATGCAGCACAAGGCTTTTGGAAATATTACAACCTGCATTTTTTTGGTGGGGGGGGTGTAATTCCGGGATCTGCACAGTATCACTTAGCTGCCATCAGTGACTTGGGAGGCTCTACTGATGTTAATATGAGAATATCTCTGGAAAAAACCACAGGCTTCTTATATCATAGCTGAATATGTGATAGAATCTGAGCTGGCTGTCTGGGTTATTGATACCTTTCATATTTGGCTGTTTTACACAGAGGGAAACCCTTGTGCAGGCGGAACATTCAGCAGACGCTCTAACGTCTCCTTGGGTACCTTTCCTGCCTGTGTGTTTTAAATTAACCTTATTCTGCTTCTCGTGCTTTTAACTCAAATCCATCCGTCAGGCTCAGGGTGAAACACTTTGTTCGTCCCTAGTAATCATTGGCGAATGATTAGACTCTAGACTTGAGTCGCTGTGTTGTGCCTGACCCTAGAAATGTCATCCTTAGATCAAACATTAATGAGATTTTGTATCTGACCAGCTGATTTTCTGTTGAAATGCGGAAAGTTGCCTAGTATAAAAGAATTAATAGGTGAAGGTTCTGTTAATTATATTATGTTTATCAGGGTTAACGGGTTGTACTCTTCTATGACAATGCCCTGCAAACCAAGCCGCACATGGCTGCTTTATATGCTGGACAGAGAGACAGGGAGGCTCACTGTCGCCTCCCTGCTCATCTCTCGACGTCAGATGATGTTTTGGTCCATCCATCTGTCTCTTTGCTTTAGACTGACATGCACGTCCCTCCTCTTCCTCCTTGTCTTCCTTCTCATTCTGGCTCGGCAGTGCTTGCATGTACGGCTGATGCACAGATCGCTTGATGCCATGCGCCTTGATTGCTGACCGGTGCCATGATCAGTGGCTGTCTTACCCAACCCCAGCCATCCTCTAATATGCATCTTCCGAGGAAAAGAAGGCCATGATGATTAGGAAAAATATAAAGGTATGATGTAAAGTAAAGGGTACAGCATCTCAGGTCTGGCTCTCTACCCCTTCAAGAGCCCACATAATGCGGTCGGTGAGGACATCACTCCGGCGGCTGTGAAAGCCCTCCCTCCCCCCGGCGCTGCAGGTGAAGCTATCTTTGAGATCGGGAGCTTTAATGAGGAAGTGTGCGACTCTCGAGGTGTCACGGCTCGCACAAGCACGCGCTACTGCCATGTTGTCCACCTTAGCAGAGATTGTGCCGCAGACGGCTGCTTTATAAGCTGGAAGGAAGCGGGCATTTTGAGTGAACGCAGTACCTCCATAATGACAATCTATCATTGTGCCTAAGAGCCTGCACAATGTGTGAGGCATAGTGCTCAGTTCTGGAAAGGGCATAGTGATGTGGAGAGGGAGATGGTTGGCCGGAGGTGGAATGGTGCAAGCTACAGGATGTAGCCGGAGGCGGGGTGATGTTCAGAGGGCGGCAGTGGTGAGGAGGTAGGGCGATGCATAGAGGGCAGAGGCTCGGGGGAGGGGGGATGATGTGGAGAGAGTGGCTGTTGGGCAGAGGCTGGGCGATGTGGAGAGAGCGGAGGTCGGGCACAGGATGGATGGTGTGAGCTTGGCGGAGGCAGGGTGATGTGGGGAAATGGGGTGATGGGGAGAGTCAGGAAGCAGGATGATGTGGAGAGAGTGGCAGCTAAGTGGAGGAGGGATGGTGCAGGCTGGGGGGAGGTGAAGTGATGTGGAGATGGTGGAGGTGAGCATGATGATTTTGGCCGGCCGGAGGTGACCGTCTGTCTGAGTCACCCAGCCAGCATTTTCTGAGCTGCCTGTGGTCCCGTGGAGGTGAGGGACTGCTCATCCAGCTGTTAGCTCTCGGCAGCTGATCCTGCTGACAGGCGCCTGATTAATGACTGTCACTCTGGTTCTGGTCTCTGGTGAGGCCTGCTCCCCACATCCCAGACGTAGGTATTCCAAATCCTAAAAAAAAAACCTACTGCTGTGACCGTGCCTTTATTGCTTGAATAAAATCACATGCTAAACTTTTATCAGTACGACAGGCTTACAAGAAGAATATGTACTGAACAGACATACTGTCAGCCCTTAATGTGCAGTCAATGTAGTCAAACCATAATGTACAGTCAATCTAATGGACAGATGTACAGTCAGACTATAATGTACAGTCAATCTGATGGACAGATGTACAGTCAGACTGTAATGTACAGTCAATCTGATGGACAGATGTACAGTCAGACTGTAATGTACAGTCTGGCGGACAGATGTACTGTCAGACCATATAAAGCCAGCTTGGATCACACTTGGAGTGCAGTTCTTCTTATTTGAGCACATGGAAATTATCATATTTATTGCAGGTCACACAGAGCTGAAGCCCATGGAGGGTGAAAAGTCAAACTCCAGCATGTGGAGGTGCTGAATCGTGTCTGTGTGCAGAAGGTGTGCACACCAATGTCTCAGGGAACAGGTTTTTTTGTCTCAAAGAAGAAAAACTTTTTTTTCTTTTCCCTGTTTATTTAGTAAACTCTGTTATTTGGCTATTCTCCTGGTGCCTGCTTCTTGGCTGCCTGCCTTCCCTAGTTTGGTCACCTACAGAGCATAATGATTTTGTTACATGGTGTGTGTATAAATGTTTCAGGAATATAAACAAAATGTGTTAATATTTAATTTGATCTGGTCAAAATATAAAAATCATCATCCTTAACAAAATATAAGTGGGTTCTTGTAGTGGTCCCCTATACTGACAAGTACATTACATTACAGCAATAATCACAAGAATATGGGAATGCTCACATGAACACTGACAGCGATAATCACAGCCGTGATGGGAATATGGGAATGCTCACAGGAACACTGACACGAACACTGACAATGATAATCACAGACATACTGACTGGAGTATGAGAATGCTCACAGGAACACTGACACAAACACTGACAGTGATAATCACAGACATACTGACTGGAGTATGAGAATGCTCACAGGAACACTGACAGGAAAATACCGGCGAACAGACATGAATTTTCATGGACAGGTACACTGACATATGTTCAAAGTGTTGCATGTTCAAATTAAACCTAATTGTTTATACATGTATGCAGTTTATTGAACAACAAAATGATGTCTGCCAATCAAAAGGACTTCTTTCACATTATTTTGTATGTTAAACTGAAATCCAGATTACTCCTTCTGCAGGACACCTTTATGAACAGGACTTAAAAGTTCTCCAGACTCGCTACAGGTGAATAAATAACATGAAAGCCCATAAAAATCAATACAAAGGCCATTTTCAGCAGCTAGGCTGACACCTGAGACAGTGGGCAGAATGACACTGTGTATTTATTCATTTAAGGTCTGCACTGTGCAAGCACAGAGCTTGGACTACATAGCTGGGAGG
>JAODKF010000068.1:461403-472692 GCA_026779585.1 Mormyrus proboscirostris | reverse complement strand
GGGGGGAGGGTGGGTTGGGCGGTGTTGCATGACACCACTGCTCCTCAGTGAAGGGGGGTCCTCTGTATCCCGTGCACCTCCTGATGGCAGCAGAGGAGAAGACGCTCCCTGGATTTGCTCTTCCGCTCTTTCCGCACTGACGCTCTCCGTCTGTCTTTGATAAACCCCACTGAGGGAACGGCCTCAGATCAGCCCCCACCATCTTCAGATTGCGATATCTGACAAAGGGTGGGAAGTTGCCAGAGGCCAGGACTGGGGCACTGCCATTGTCCTGCCGGGGGGCATTCGCGTTGAAATTGGGCTAAGCATCCGTTGTGACCCAACCCCCCCCCCCATCCCACTCTGCTCTGACTGGTGTTCTTTATCAGTTGCATGGCAACCGTCCTGCTGTGCAGTTTGAAAAGTCATTAGCAGTCTGAACATGTTGATTTTTTACTTTATTTTATTTTTTACGTAAGTAGATCACCTCCCCACCCCCACACATTTTTACAGACTTCATTGTCCGCTGAGACATTTCTTCATTCCAATCAATGTGTTTATGTAGTGCTGAGCAGGGGCCCCTTTCAGTCGGTGACGGTCTGTGTAGGGGGGCCACGGTCACAGAGGGGGGATCACAGCTGACACCGTCATGAGGCTCAGGGGCCACTTTGCTGTTTCAGGGGCCCCTGTCAGCCGGTGACGGCCTGATGAGAGCCCGGGTGACATTTCAGGCCTTAAAGCCTGTTAGCTCTGAAATGAAATTTTATCTCTGATGTCAGTTTATCTTCTGAATTAATCGTTTAATTCAGTTTTTTGGGTGCTAAATGTTCATTGGGGATTAATTTAGATATCGCAACAACGTTTATAGACTTCCTTCCACAAAAAATGGTCATAATTTTGATTTTAGGACATTTATTACTCATTTTTTCCATTCTTAAGCTTTTTGTTGTTAATTTTTTAAAGGTCAGGCTTACTACAAGGTTTCTTATCTTATGTTGGTACTGACTAAAACTGGGTAATCTTTTGTTTGGCCATCCAAATGTTTTTTGTTGTGAGAACCATCACTGTTCTCAGGGAGCTGCAGAAGCCCTGTGTCATCCAAAGCTCTGGTAGAAAGTTTTGCAGATAACCTGCCATTCCCAGGTTATGCCAGCTTGGGACGGAATGTGGAGGGTGGAGATTTCCTCCTGAGTCAGCGTGCTGGGAGCAGGAGGTTGTGGGTAAACCCTCCACTTCAGAAGGGCGCACATGGCTCTGCCACTCCATGCGCCTCGTGTTGCATGTAGAGCTCTCAGGGTCCTCTGTTCCAATCATCGAACACTTTATAGAGCAACCACAGCATTCTGCCATTTCTCGTTTATAGCATGAAGCAGAAATTAATTTATTAGAGAGGAAGAGGTCATTAAACAATGCAGTAATTCTACTAAAAGTAATATTTAGATTTAGCTGGATGGCTCTTAAGAATTTGTGAGTCGCTCTTTCTGTTTTCATTTCCACTGTGCTATTAAATTCCTAAGATCTCACGCAGATGTGCTGCTTTAAGGGACTACCTCAAACCCTGGCTCCTGGGGCTGGAGAAGGTGGAGGAGATGCCGCTCTTGGTCTCATTCATGTTAGTTTTGACCCAACCTGCCCCATCTCTGCCAAAACCCCCCCTGCCGATGCCTGGCTGCTAGGTTACTCTTAATCGTTGATCGTTGGTATGAAGGCTGGATTTCAGGTGAGGTTAAACATGTCTGGGGAATTTTAACTATGTGACAGTCCCCCAGATGCCCTCTGGGAGCTGATATGTGCGTGTGTGTGTTTGGGGGGCGGGTGTTAGAACTCTCCCAAAATTACGAATCAGGAGAAGCTTCTGGATGAATACTCTCGCTTACTTGGTTATACATTGTTTCCCTGTAGAGCACTTATAAAGAGATACAGTGAGGCTATTTGGGCAGCCTGCAAGTTGGCAGATTATGCCGTTGTAGCATGAAATATTAAACCACCAGCATAAAATGCACACTTTGCTCACAGACCATGTCGTGCTTCGGTGCAGAAATACCTGCACAGTGCAGTATGTGTTGACTCTTGTGCAGTGAGTACGCCGTGCTCAGATTTAAGGTCAGTCCGCTTCACTACTTTACCAGCCAAAACCCCAAAAAGGTTGTTTTTTGTTTTCATTTCTGAGCATAGACACGTCTTTTTAAATCCCGTTAAGCAGGCTTGGGAGGCCGCTTTTCTGTGAGCTTGCATTTAATCAGCCTGCCTCTTGCTTGCTGGTTTAACCACGCGTGTCAGAAATCCCCCGAGGTCCGTAACCCCTAGCAGGGCGGTGCTCCGATTCTAGGGGAGACCCCGGGCGGGCCCGACCTACGCTGGCCCTGGAAGCACCTGGCAAACATTCACGCACCTGCATTTGTTAAAATAATTGATTCCATGAAAGTGGTTCGTCCACAGCGGGACACGACTGGGGGAATTACGCTTGTATGGAGAGAAAAATTGCAGAGTGATTGCGAAATTACAGTCCTTGCGATTTGTGTATCGTAAGACAATTTGCATTTTGAAAAAGGATGTGCGTGTCATTTATTCATAACGCCCTACCAAACTGCCCCAAATGTGTGTGCATTTCACATTATTATAATTGAATCATAGTAACCATGGCGATGTGTGAATGCGGAGACTTAACTGCACGTTAATGCCTCGGTATTAGATTATGTGTCTCCCGCTGAGACTGAGCAGTGTCCTGGTTAACCCAGGAAAACGGGGGGCATGAGAGCACTCCCAGTGCGATGGCGTCGGCCCCCGCCGGCCCGGCACCCGCCGCATTTACATGTTTGCATGGGAGTTGTCTTTCGACAGCCCTTGATCCTTTAATGGTCTGTCTTTACAGTCTATTGTCTTCGCTAGAGAGCAGACGGAGGCTGTGCGTGATAAGGGGGGTGGGGGTGCCATGTCAAGCCCAGGTACGAGCTAGCCGGTCCTTCATCTGATTCAATGGATGCTGGTTGCTTCCTTGCACGCTCCAAAGTGTGAGAATGACCCAACTGGAGCCCCCCTATTAAGATCCAGTGTAAACTCTGGGTCACTGAACTCACCCCCCTCGCGGCAGTTTGAAGTGGAAAGCAATTCTTTTGTTCCTTTTACCAGCATAATCTTTTTTTAGTGGACCAGCACGCAAGAAATACACTGGGCCATTATGCTTCTTGCTATGATCTGCTGCTACTGCTAACTGCTGCTACCCATTAGTAATGCTATATGGTCCTACTGCTAACTGCTGCTACTGCTAATTGCTGCTACGGCTCTCTGCCGGTGCTGTTATCTGCCGCTGCCGCTATCCGCCCATGCCGCTATCTGCCGGTGCCGCAATCTGGCGATGCCGCAATCTGCCAGTGCCTCTATCTGCCGGTGATGTTATCTGCCAGTACCGCTATCTGCCGATGCCGCAATCTGCCAGTGCCTCTATCTGCCGGTGATGTTATCTGCCAGTACCGCTATCTGCCGGTGCAGCTATCTGTAGGTGCCGCTACCTGCCAGTGCCGCTATCTGCTGGTACCACTATCTGCCGGTGCTGCTCATTGCTGATACCACTAACTGCTAACTGCTGCTACTGCATGCTCTGCCACCACGCTGTTCATTTATTCTGAAGTATAATCATTTTCACAGCCATTTAACAAATGTGAGAAGTTAGTTGATCTTTTGCATAAATCCAAACATAGGAAGAGTATTTGTTAAGCTCCTGACCTAAAGACCCCCAAGCATAGATAAGTGTGCTGGGGGGGGGGGGGGTCTCCCTCTCTGTGAGACGGGTACTGGACCCATTCCTGTATGTTTCAAGCTCTCTTAATGGGTACAAATTGTAAGCTGCTTCCGGTAAAATGTCAGCTAACTAACCAAAGATAGTAACTATTTATGATAAACAGCATGATGAACTATTCCAGCCATCCTCTAATCTGCTATCCTGCTGGGGGTCGTGTGGGGCCGGGAGCCTATCCCAGGCAACCTAGGGAGGAGTACATCCCTGGACAGGATGCCAGTCTGTCACAACGTGGTAATGAAGTATTCTGAATGTAAATCATGCCATGTGTAAAATCATCATGGAGCTGGTTTGGGCTGTCTCCTGCGTTTGCGAGTGTAACCGTGAGTGGCTTCACTATCGCACAAAGGAGGTTCTGTCTGATCAGTCCTCAGATTAAACTGGTAGCGGCACAGCTGTTTTTCCCCTTTCTGTGTCACTTTTAATGTGTTAAAGCGGAGGCCATCCAGCAGACTCCCTAGCCAATCAGAGCTCATAAATGTGTGTCACCTGACAGCCCTCAAGGTAAGACACTCTGCACCCATCCAGTGAATGCTGGTAGACAGTTTGGCTGCATTCGAAATCACACACTTCCACACCAAATAATGCACCAAAATAGTACATGAGACATAATAGTGCATAAAAAGTCTTTAAAATAACTCTTAATATTAGAATTCAGATCATAAAAAGTATGATGAAAGCATTAAAGGCACTGATAAACCTGCACAGTTTGTTTGTAACTTACTGAACGCATTGATAAACCTACACACTGCTTATGCAGGACACCCGACACGAAAGGTGACAGTCCAGCAGTTCAAGGGTAACGTAGTGCATCTGACAAGTGTATGAAATTCTGTAGGAATCACACTAAGTGACCGCTGCCCTAATGTGTACTTTTTCCTCATTTAAGTGCACAGTATATCATTTCGAACACAGTCTTTGACTTGTGTGAATCCAGGTGACCCCTAGTGTACAAACGCAGTAATTGTGGGTAGTTTACAAGCACGTAACGGCAGCCCATGGAGATGGTGGATCCCCAGATCAGTGTTTAATATCCTCTTTATCGTAGTGATTAGATCCTTGCCGAAGACGTGAGGAACAAAGACCACAATATGAGGGAGAAGATCTCAGCGCAGGAGATGAGAAAAAGCACTGAAGTCTAACATAAGCAAATGGCACGACAGTAGCAGTCGCCATGACAGGCCCGTCTCTCCAAGGACGGTATCCTCTTGTTCGGGTTTGGGATGCAGCTGAGCGGCTCCACGTAAGCGGAGTCTCACCTGGACAGTGATCACACAAAGCTCATCCTGTCAGCTCACCAAGCTTCCGACGACTACTCAATTCAGTGGCCATTACAGCGTTTATTGGGAGCTAGTCTGTACTCATCAAAGCACTGGGACTATATCAGCCTTTCGCCCTGCTTCCGGGGTGTTTGAGAATGCGGTAATGCTGCTGTTCTTAATGACACATACTGGTGCATGACCTTAATGTGTTTTTGGGGTTGTTCAGTCAGTGAGATTGACAGTTGCTGAGTATTTCCACATGTCATTGTGGCAGTAGTACGCAGTTACTTAGGGCATATGAATAAGAAAATAAATACAGAACTGACAAAATGCAGATCAGAATATTAAATGCTCGTTAAAATATAAAAAATAACGTGCAGTATCTTTAAGGAAATCCTTATCAAGCCTTTATTATATATATTGAAAATTTGGACTTGCACATTCTGCCAGTGCAAGTGCTATTTATAAAATAGAAATGATGTGTGTTATTGAATTGTACTTCTTTGTATTATGATTACTATTGTTTATTTATATGTATAAAAAAGGAGAAGCGGCACTTCTCCAGGTATCTGAAGTCACGGATTGGAAGGTAATCCTCACTGGGGAGTTTTTGGTTCCTCTCTTCTGCTGTCGCATGGCATACTTAATTTCCCTGTTCCCCCTTTCCCTATTTTCTGCACCATTTTGTATAAACAAACTAATAATGTGTCACCACACGCTCTTGTTGAGCGCCTTGGGGCAACTACATGATGCTGTAAAAGGCGCTATAAAAAAATAAATGGAGTTGAATCCATGGTATCCAGGGAGGCGATGTGCCGGCACCTTTCAGCCTGTCCTCTTCCCCTCTGGGCCTGCAGTGTCGTCCCTGACCCTGAGAGACACCCTTTGGCTGCAGTGCTGCCCCTGACCTTGAGAGACACTGTTTGGCCTGCAGTGTTGTCCCTGGCCCCAAGGGACACCACTGGATCTGCAGTGCTGCTGGAAGCCCAGTATTTCCTGTCCCGCTTCCCCATCGTTGGTGTTGGGAATATCCCTGTCCATCACCACGCCCCTTTCCAGAAATCATCTCAGAGGTGTGTTTGCTGATAAAAATGTAGAAAAGATATTTCATTCCTGTCCTTCCAATTAAAAATGCAATGCAGAATGTAATAATCGTCAATTAAATATTTAACTGTCTGGAATACTTAATAGTGGACAGCCCCAGAATAACTGGACAAACTAATTGAATGACTGATTAATCCTAATTCTCTCATACTAATTTGTACTTTTTCCTTGAGGTGGTTAAATGCGTCGACTCATATTTCACCTTCCGCCCACACGAATGAACTTTTAGCGCCGCTGAAGGCTGTGTGGTCCGCAGCCATTTGTTTGGGTAGTTATTTTGCCCGTAGCTGGCCGGAGACCTGGTTACACAGCCGCATGCTTGCGGTGGCAGGACCCCACAGGACTCTGCTCACAGGCTCTCAGCTCTTACAGTTTCATAGTCGCCTCTGTCTCTGGCCCTTTAAAAGTGAACTATCCTGAGAGTAATCTAGTCCCGTCCTGCGCTTACGTGGCCTTTGCTCAGATCATTACTTTTCCTGCATATTTACCTTATGCTTTTCATTGTCCTCCTCATTCACCTCCTTCCAGGGGATCAGGAGGTCAAATGGGATCAGATCAGGACTGTCATTCTGGCCTTCACTTGCTGTCATTGTTCCTTTTCTCCAATTCTGAATCTCCCATCATGGCTGTCAGATGACTCCTGACCTCTTCGTTTCCATGGTTTCTGCAGTCACGGTTACGGTACCGGCACGATTAGCCTCATGCTACTTTTTAGGTACACTAATAATTTTGATCAAATAGATTTTACCACTAGATACAACATAAAAAGGCCACATCCTGAACTGACCAGATGCCTGGTCATGTTTTTGCAGTAATAGTATCGCAATTCAAGATCAGAAGCATTGTTTTAAAAGATAACTTGATCCTAATTTGCCAGTTGCCTAATAAACTCGCATCTCTGTGTGATTATGATGCATTTTACACAGCTGCTTCCCCAGACACGCGTCTTTTGAGTGCTTTTCACGAGGAGATGTGTGCTTATGTGCGCAATGTTTTTCCACTTTTCCTTAATATTTCACATATCGCAATAACGTGTCAACTCTCAATTGCAGCAAATTTGCATACATTAGTGAAATTAAAGAGATGTGCCAGCGATGCATTGGCGTCATAATTTTTAAATGAATACACAAAGAACATATAGATTATTTCTCAATGAATGTGCACAGAAACATTAAACCCTCA
The DNA here is from genome assembly GCA_026779585.1 of Mormyrus proboscirostris. NCBI lineage: Eukaryota > Metazoa > Chordata > Actinopteri > Osteoglossiformes > Mormyridae > Mormyrus > Mormyrus proboscirostris. The sequence goes on along the minus strand of JAODKF010000068.1, from coordinate 465,369 downwards.
GTCTCTTTTTTATTTTTTTTTCTATTACGGGCTTAATGAGAGCACTGATACACTCAGCCGTCTTTGTCTCTGGACATCGAGTGTTTCTACAGCGCTCTGCCTGGATTAGTGTGAAATAACTGGCGTCAATGAACTCGACCTCCGGAAAATCAAACAGCCCATAGTGTCGGACACGTGGCTGGCAACAGACCAGGTCTCCATAGGGGAGTGGCGCCTTTTCTAGTGGGATGTGACCTTAAGATGCCTGAAAATGCAACCTCACAAAGGGGGGGGTGGGGGGGTACTCCCTGCCCTTATAGTGTGGTGGCTGCAAAGCCAGCAACACCTTATTTGGTGTGGTATGTGTGTGTCACCATACCGAACATAATTAGTTTTCGCCGTCAGGTTGCGACACTGCGGAATACGCAAGAATTCCCTTACGAGGTCTCTCAAGAGGAAATTAGCGGAACACTAATCTGGGATAGATGGTCAATTAATTAAAATCCATCTACACAGAAAACATATCAAGCACACAGCCAATCAAGAGTGCCCCAGGGTCGCGTGATACTTTTATGCTGGAGAGCAGTAAATAAACCATGCGGAGGTTAATCTACTTTTAATTTCTGAAAAAAGAAAAACGCATGACTGGCTTGCTGTTCTTTGGCTCACGTATTAAGATCACTGTTCTGTTGAATCACGTTTCCCATCAACATCGCGTCCTGATCTGTTCTCGCAGGGCAAGCATGCAGCTTCACTCGCTATTGTTTAGCCAGCCGGATTCCGACTTGCTTCTCGATTTTCCGTCCGGCATTTTCTGGATAAGCCGCTCCGTCTCTAACCCGTAACTGTGACTCATGTCAACAGGCCCCACCTCACGTTGCTTGAGCTACTCTAGCACACCGAGGCAGAGGCTTATTTCATTATGAATATGTCTGAAGTATTCGTATCACGCCAAATTTCCATCCCACAACAGATATGCTTCTGTGTTGAAATACAGACGTCAACCGGCACTGTTTTGAGTTCCAAACGCCTTCATTATGGCTGATTGGAATGGAAAATTTTTCCTGGCCTTCTGTAATACCCTCTGCCGCTAACTTCTGAAATTGCGTTCACCCTGTTCAGAAATTCATGGGACCTTCCTGGGGATTTGTTTACAGGATTTGCATTTGATTTGACGTGCGCAGTGACAAACGACATACTGTTCTCCTATGGGACAGTACAAAATGTGCCTGGCCAATGAGCTGCTTGTATTTGCTTGCACTGAAATACATTCATCTCGAAAGTCTATCATTTAACGCTAAGAAACGGCAGTAGTAAACACCTCCTTAGAGATTCCTCCGGATTTCTGCCTGATTATCATGATGTTTGCCTTATCAGTCATTCTACACGTTCTACTCTATAGTGATGTATTCATATTACATGTTGTATACTGATGCATGCAAATGATGTGTCTCTAGACGGTTTAATGTCAAAACGCAGGCTGTAGAAATATAGGCTGAATCTAAAAAAAAGGGCAACATTCACTGGTTATTTCCTGCTCTTTTTTTACTTGGCTTCGAGTACATTTGTTAGAGCCAATGTTTGATCACATCTATGTACCAACTGTGTTCGATTGCGTGTTTTAAGGACTCTGGCTTCTGTATTTACTGAAAATAGAACCATGTCTGGCCCCGTGCTCAGGCTAACACCCATTTCAAGTCAAACTTTCAGAGTCAAAGAGGAACAGAGCACGTCTCCTGCAGCAGATATGCTTAGATGTAAACAGCCGTGTCATTGTCCTCTGCGCTTTCGATTAGGACGTGATGCTTATCTCAGGTGGGAGATTCAGTGCAGCAAGACGTTAGACTTAACCTGGTCATCATTCAAGTCGGTCCACCTCATTGTAAGTCCTACAAACGCTGCGATCACAATAGAATGAGTGGACTGATTATGATTTCAGGCATGTTTTGATTACATAACTGTCGCTGTTAATTCAGTGTTATTCATTTATATGCTGTGGGGAAGTACATTTTTAAACAGGTCTGTCACTTTGATGTAATTAAAAATGGCCATCACACGGAGACTTTAATGACGACCTACTATATTAAGCAGAATGAATGAACCTCTGTGGTTATGTTGGTGTTTGATCTTCAGCAAGTTAATCCACTTACTGTACGATTTTGGCAAGATAATAAAACAATCAGATGTTTCCATATTTCCATAGCAACAAAATGGGATTAAAGTCCTGTCGTGTTAATCTGAAACAGGATTTATTTTCGTCTCACTGATGCTGTGGATGTTGTGCACAGCATCTATGTGGCTGCTGCTCCCATTTGGCCAGAGTTGCAGGGCAGTGAACTTGTTTTTGCATCCCCTCACTCCGATAGTACACGTCGATTTAACAGGCTGCGCTACCGGGCAGCTCAGGAAGGACAGGCTGTGTGTGCGTGACATTCCCAATGGCTTAGGGGCAAATCTTCCTACTTGGGAACTCCAAAAATCCACACAGACACAGGGCAAACCTGCAAATCCCACATAAAGGGCACAGGGATAGGATCCAAGCCCCAGGAGCATCATTGAGACTCTGGGCTGGAATAGTGTTTGCTTACATGTCCTTTAAGTTCATTTCCCTCCTATATTAGGATTTACTAGCCCACTTGTGCTTGGTGAGATTCGTGCATGCGTAGGAATATCATTTCGTATTATTTCTTACTCAGAACATAAGATTCTTCATTCTAATGATTTGCGACTCACTTCAAGCCACGTAATTAAGCAGAATCCTCCTTTATTAACTTCCTTACTGGCTCTTGGCATTATACTGACGCAGTGACTTTGTTAATAATGCCTCAGTTCGGGTAATGCTGTCAGGTGTTGCTGCCGTCGAGTCCGAGATGTCGGTAATGATTTCGAATTTTAGGGCGAACGGGCCGGAATGGAGAGGAAACTTTCCGTCTGTACTGAGCCCAGGACTGATAAATGGTGTCTGTGTCCCCAGAGGGAACATTAGTATGAAAAGCACAGGAGCTTCGTCCCTGCAGATATTATTCATACTGACATAATGGAAATAGTCATCTGACTTTATGGGGCCTGAGTGAACTAAACAGTTAGTTTGGCTTCCTCTGTCACAGAGGAGATGAAGGACAGGCCCCCACTAACAGACAAAAAGCCGGCCGTGTTTACCTGCGCAAAAGAAATCCCCCCTCACCAACTCTGGGGGGGGGGGGGGGGGGGGGGAGACTTTATGATCCCATTTATGTGCTTTAAGCACATAGGCTTTGGGCAGAGACCGAAAAATCTGTCAGGTCAAAATGGGCAAGGTTCACCAAATTATCTGGCATTTAAGAAGACACCTTCTTGTTATAGATGTCACCAGATCCCATCTCTTCTGTCAGCTGAAATGACCCATAATAACCCCAAATGTTGCTTGGTTGAAAAGACTTACAAAGAATTACAGGACAGACTATTAAGCAATTAGTTCCAGTTGGCTAGATAATATAACCAATCCTACAGGTAAATCTTTCATTGTAAGAATATTGTAATAACATTAACCATATGTCACTATATGTCACGGGATTTTCAGTATGTCAATTCAATAACTTCTCTGTCCCTTCTCTGTTTTCTTGCTACAGAAGAACTTTTTTGCTCAAAAGTTTCATTCAAAATATTACACTTCCTCAACCAGAGCGACCAGAAAATAATTACACTTACTGTTTTTATCAGTGACTGAATTAAAATGTCAAATGCGTGTGGAAAAGGAGCAATGTCTCTATGGTAACCTTCACTGGCCTTAACATAAGAAAAAGAGGAATGTCTCTTTGGTAACCTTCACCGGCCTTGACGTGTGAAATAGGGGAATGTCTCTTTGGTAACCTTCACCGGCCTTAACGTGTGAAATAGGGGAATGTCTCTTTGGTAACCTTCACCGGCCTTAACGTGTGAAATAGGGGAATGTCTCTTTGGTAACCTTCACCGGCCTTAACGTGTGAAATAGGGGAATGTCTCTTTGGT
>JAODKF010000068.1:419518-432824 GCA_026779585.1 Mormyrus proboscirostris | reverse complement strand
AGTCCCAGGAGACATCACCGGGTAAGGATGGCGGGCAGAGAAGGCGGGTAAGGATGGCGGGCAGAGAAGGCGGGTAAGGATGGCGGGTAGAGAAGGCGGGTAAGGATGGTGGGTAGAGAGGACTGAATGAATACTGCACTGAATGAAATGCATTTGTGTCTGTGTGTCTGTCTATCTGTTTGTGTTTGTGCCTGCATGTGTCTGTGTCTTGCTGTCTCTCTGGCTGGCATAAGCCATCAATGGCTGCACATGGCCTGTCTGATTCTGGTCCCAGCACCCAGGTTTATTAGCTCAAGGTAAAGAGAAAAAGAGGATGATAAAATCAAAATTTTAGGGCCTGCCGGATCACTGTTCCTCCGAAGCTCACAGTGCCTGTGCCTCCCTCCCTCTCTCCCTCCCTCCACCTGTCGCTATCTCCATTCCTCCCTGTTTCTCTCTCCCTCCCTCCCTCTGCTTTTCGGGGGGGGGCTTCCAGACTCAGTGGGTCCTAACCCCAAACTCTCCCCTCCGTTACTGGTCTTCGGCATGGTCACTGGTCCCCAAGTTTGTGCTGTGAGAAGCAGGCAGGAGGAGGTAGGATTGCCTCAGTCTCTTCTTCCCAGTCGTGTGTCACTCGTGCTGTAACAGGCAACATTAGGATATCTATCTATCTATCTATCTATCTATCTATCTATCCATCCATCCATCCATACCCATGGGGCATTTCCTTCACTTCTCTTTAAACAGCAGTTAGAGTCCTTTTTAACAACTTATGGCCTTCAGATATCACAGGTTGGGATTTTACTATAGTTGTAGAAATACACACAAAAAAGTAAATATACTAAAATATTGAACAATTTGGTACTCTTTCTGCAACATCATCCCTCTGCCGATGGGTAGCACTGACCGTTGGGCATGGAGTTTATTTTTTTGTGTAGTCTAAGTAAATGCCAGCCTTGTCGAAATTCATAAAAAATTCAGCATAAATATTTTCCCTCAAACAGCTGCCATGTGTGCAGTTTTGTGAAAGATTTTATTTTATATAAAAACATTTCATTCTATAAGGACATGGGAAATGAGAGAGGGAACTAAAGAAGAATTGAAAATCGGGTGGGCTTTTTCCAGGCAAAAGGTGGGATACGTCCCTGAAGTGTGAGGTGGTGCAAAGGGTGGCAGACAGGTTTTATGTCTGTCCCCCCGGCGCACAGCACAGGTGCCACGGGTCCTTGGCAGTACTGGCCCGACGCACCGTCTCCTGGGCCAGCATCAGAGCCGCTCCTTAACACTGATTTTACAATTACCGCCACTGTGCAATTTATACTGCTTAGGAATGATATTGATATATCAATGGCTCCTTTATTTACCATTTTTCAGAACACAAAATGGGTTATTTCTTGATTATTGTTCATCAATATATAATTATTTTTGTGTCTTGCACTGCTGATTATTTGGATTTTCAGATATACACCTTTCCTTGTTCAAAGCAAGTCACATTGAAAGAACAGAAATGAGCCTGGAAGAGAGATCACAGCCTTGCTAGGTTTGAGAATAACTCTTGTAATACAAAGCTGATGTTGATCTGCATCGTTATTTTGCATGATATTTGATACTTTACAATAACAAAGGACGTCAGTGAAGGGTGTCACTGTCTGAAATCCACTGAATGGAGTTTGTATTTTTTTCTGCGTCCTAACTTATTGGAGCCCCCCAGCTTAGAAAAACTTTCCAGATCTGAGAAACTAAGAAGCATGGCCCTCCTGTCGATAGGAGGAACCTTGTTGTGAAATGAAAAAGCGCCTGAACTGCAATTAAGGCATTAATGGCAAATTGACGTTTAATAAACTTTTCTTGAGCTGTTTAGCAGGCAGAAAATACAGCGTTTGAGGATTGAGGTTCAATTGTCTTCATATCGATGGCTGTTCCTTTCAGACAGAGTGAGGATTATGGCTATTGTCACGGGAATGGTGTTTCAGAGTCTGAATTTGATTATCGATACCCTCGGTGAGTAAGAAAGGCCCCGCCATTGATCCAAGAGGAACACGGTGATCTGACGTGGAGCTTTGGGAGCTACTACAAAGTCGGGGCGTCCGAAACACAGAGACCCTCCACTTCAGGCCTGTTCCGCAAACTGCCCCTTTTTTTACTGACTTTATCAGCCCTGGAGGGCAAGGCCTCCTCCACTTACTAGCACCTACCTGGCATTTGCAGATGCCAGCAGCAGGAAAACAAAAACTTGAGTCATGTTTTAGAGATGTTAGGGAATGCGCCTCATGGGAACATTGACAGCAGACAGGCTATGCTGATTCCTGGTTTACCTCCTCTTCCCGTGGAGGTGGACTTTATTGAAGTGATTTCCTACCCGCAGTTCCTACACTCGCAGACGTCCCCTCACCCCTTAGGTCTGGGCAGGCCAGGTGCTTTAAAAATAAGGGCTTTTCCCATCTTAACCGGACGTCAGGATGCAGTGAGCGATAAACATGCTCATTTCATAGCCAAGCCCTCTGGTCAAAGTAAAGATCCTGTGCTTTGATCTCTGCGACGCGGGAACCATGATTCCGTATAATCGACACACTCCGGCCTGGATTAAAATCAAACAGATGAAGGAGATCGTCTCGAAGAACATCGGAGGACAACACCCACAAGCCTCTCATCAAGTTCTCCATCACGCCAATATTGTTTACAGGCGGTTCTGGCTGTTTCTCTGTACACAGTCAACAGGGATAAATAGCAGGGATGCGATGCAAAAGGATGCTGCGACTCTTGTTATCACATGATTTTCAGTCCCAAAAAGGACATTTTTCAGAGTCTCTGAGCTCTGAATCACCACACAGTTTCATATGGCGACTGATGGCTTAACAACCAAGATAAGTTTATATTTAAATATATAAAATTTTAAGGACTGTCAGCATTAACATGCTAAATGGCTTCATATTAATCGCAAGTTAATTCATTGCTGACAATCTTATTACGTGCAGTATATCAGTCGCACATAAGTAGCAGAAATGTGGTTTGATAATCTAAGCTCTATATGTTATTTTATTATAGAGCATATATCATGTTTGTAATGCACTAAGAGCTGTCAGAATCGGGATGACCAGGTAAACTTTAACTTTAAATGGCTCTAATGTGCTGACATGACAGACTTAATATATCTTACAAAAATATATGATTATCTTATACTGAAATATGACCCATAATTCATATTCATAACCCACAATAAACCATTTCTTACACATATTTAAACATATTTAAATATTTTAAAATGTGACTTTCGGCTTTAATGCATTAAATATGTGCATTTATTCCACACGGTATTATCCCGCATATAATATTCATGTCTGAAGGAAGGTGACAGTCACATCTTGATGCCTTGTCTTCTATTAAGCAGAAATCCTTCGTTGCTTTAGACACTTGGTGAGGTATTATTCAAAAATGGAGGGAACACTTGACAGATGTTCAACAAAAGACGGGTAATGTCAGGTCTCTAAAACAACAGTATTTTTTAAATAATTGTATAGCTACTGGTTTAGTGGGACATTCACAGAGTCATGTAAGAGTTAAAGTACTTCTCTGAATTCACCAATATGCATCACCCATAAAAAAATAAACAGATTAAAAGTAACTTTGAGTGTTTTAATGGCGAGAGAAGTCAGTATTGTTCACTGCCCATCAGGGAACGGATAGCACTTTGATGTCTTCAATAACCAATAACGCAAGTGGCTGCTGCATCCACACAGTCTGTTTAACGAACCACCGCTCGTTCACTCACACCCTCTTACTGCCATTGTGCACTGCGTCCGTCTCCAGGACCCCAACTATTTACCCCCCCAGAAAGGGTATGAGGGTACCGTCAGAGTCCACATGGGGAGCTCTTAATGCACTAAGACAGCAGAGGGGTGGCCTGCCTGCCAAACGCTGAAAAGTCACCCAGGCATGGAGATGAGGTGACAACGGCGCAGTTATTTAGACGTTGGCAGCTGACGAGGGCGTCCCCCCCACCGATGCCTGGAGTGCTGTGTGGTTATCGGACAATGGAGGTGTCGGCTGAGTCAGCAATGGGAGATGTTGTGGTCCAAGCTGCCCCCTGCCACAGATCACCTCCCGTGACGTAATCACAACAGTGAATATTGAAAATTTGCTGACTTCTGATTACTTATGCTGTTACTTATGCTGCTATTACTTACGGTTTGATAACATATCATTTCCAGATGTGACAGTGTCAAGTATGAAGCTAACTGTCACATTATAGGAATGAAAAGAAGACAGAATAGGAAAAATATTGAAGCAGAATGACTTCAACAAAGTGTCAAATGTATTATCCAGGAAAATTAATCACTTCTTGTGACTGAAGGTGACTTTTTGCACAAACGAGCGTTGTTGAAAAGAAAAGCAGTGCTGTCACATTTGAATGACAAAGTAGTAACCCACATTTGCAACGTTTTACAGGAGGTTGTTAACCTTAAGGTTTGATTGTAACCACAATAAACAATGATACCACAGTAAACAAGTAATATAAGTTGTTTTGTCTGGATAAGGCAAGAGAAATGAAATTATAGCGAGCAGGTGGCATAAGGGAGGCCATCTGTGGCAGGGTGGCACCAGCAAGGGGCCCGGGGAGAGACGGGAAGGTGACAGCACCGGGTTTGAGAGGGTCTGCAGCGGTCCTACTGCTGAACAGAACCCCAAAATGCAGAATACAGGTTCACATTATGATAGCAGGTCCTGTGAGATGTAAGACACACTAAAAGATCTGTAATTTAAATATAAACCAATCAACACAATGGGAACTGTGGCAGGCACAAAATAACGTGCATCGGCTGTAAAACTGGATATTTATTTGTGAGCATGTTTGTTGTGATCTGTGAGAAACCGGCGTGTGTTTTTGCATGAGAATGTCAGACAATGGACTTTGATGGCACCATACCCTCGATTCAGTGCTGAATTTAGTGAAGCAGCTTTCCTTGTTTAGAATCTAAAGTTAAGCTGATATATTTATTTTAGCCAAAAGACTGTACACACCGTTTTGAAAGCAATCCATCAAGGTTTAAAAAAAATCTGTTGGAAATTTTTCACCGTTCTGTTGGCGCATGGCATTGATCAATGTCCCACGTTTTGGAAGCCTGTTTCTATTAAGGGATCCCTGGAGCTTTCTGACTATGAAACTTTTTCTAAAAGCAAATATCTAAAGTTTGAGTATGGGCAGCATGAAATAAAGGTTGTGGCAGAGCGCCAATGCGGTCACCTGTGGCTCAGACTGTGCAGACAGGAGGGAAGTCATTAATATTTTCTGATGTTTTTGGTATGCGTTTTATAAACAGGCTTGCTGATTATGCTTGTTGCCCTACACCTCTTGGGTTCTCCCTGCGTTTTGTGGACTATCTCTAGCAGAATAAAGACATGTAGTTAGGGTAATTGGCATCTTTAAATTGCTTATAGTGTATTATCATGTGAGTGTGTGTGTGTGTGTGAGAGAGAGAGAGAGAGAGAGAGAGAGAGAGAGAGAGTGTCTGTACCCTATAATAGACTGGCATCCCATCCAGCGTGTAACTCTGCCCTATGCTGTCTGGGGTCGACTCCAACAGCTGAGCTAATGTGGTAACAAGATCTAGTAATTACAATGACTGTGAAAGAATTAGGCATCATTTTAGACTTAGACAGTGAGACAGGTTCATTTAATGCCATAAATATGTTATAAATATGTTATGTAAGGAGTCTATAACTGCATATGCAATATATATGTAGGTACTTTATTTATAAAGAATGAAATATTTACGGCCTGTAATAGCTCTGAAAAAGCACATAGTTCGTTTGGATCAGTGGTATTGTAATCTCCACCCATGTTTGATGTTTCTGTCTATCTAAGGGGATTAAGAGTGCCAAGGTATATTATTGCTGTGAAAATAAATGTCACAATATTTATGTTACCTTTAACATCTTATCCTCAGGTGTCAATATAAAGTGGACCTACAGCAAACACAGTTGATTTCTGACTCTCTGGAGGTGAAGTTGATTGAACAGGAGCCGTGAGGTTGGGACTTTGATGAAATGCACATAATTCAGCTCAAGCCCCAAGTCCTGCTCTGAGTCCATAGCCCCACCACACAGACCTGTGTCCGTGTCAGGGAGGACACAGGGGAATACTACTGAGTATCGTCTTCAGCGCCATCCAGTGGATAATAATTGTTACTGTCAAGTGATGGCACGGCCTGTGAGGATCTCTGTAAATCTGTACGGTCCCGAAGCTTTCAATTATGCATTCTGTGCGAATGATTGTTTGGGTGCAGCGCCATGGAAACCACTGCATTTGCCCTCCAAGTGTTCATATAAAGGGAGTCTAGTGCTACTTAAACCATATGAACCCTGACACTGTTACATTGGTTACATATTCCAGTCACAAAGCTCTTTGTAATAGGAAAAACATAGTTTGAAAAGAACATCTGCTTTCAGAAGGAGTGATATGTAATGTTTCAGAAGGAGTGATATGTTGCCTCAGATACTGTATGAAGAAATTCTGTTAGTCTGAATACTGGATAGGGCGTCGCCTGGTTTCATGCAGAAAAACAGTAGTGTGTTTGCTAAGGCTGTCAGGGTTTTATATGAAGTAGAGGCCATTAAAAAAATCTGTAGTAGGTACAGCACGCTGGCATAGAGGAAAGTATCTTCTCAGCATCCTGAAGGAACACCGGAAGTGCAACTGAGTAGAATGGGCAACGGCCTTGGAATAAAGCCTTGTGGTACAATACTGGGCACTGAGATGGTGAATTCCTGCAAGAGAGACGGTAAGTGGACTAGCACCAGAAAAGGAATCCTTGGACCGGCCAGGAGGGGTGTTTTGACAGCAGCAGGGAGAACGACTGACCCTGTGGAGATCTGACATGGACTGAGACTCCAGTTAGTAATGAGGAGGTTGGGCAGGATTAGGAGGGAAAAGGGTTTAAAGGAAAAAAAAGGGGGGGGGTCAAACCAAGACTGTTCTTTAGGTCTGAGGTGTGTAAAAATGCGAGAAATATTCTGGAAAATAAACACAAAGAGGAGGAGGGCTGTTCTTTCTCAGCTTGTGGGCTCAGCACTGACATCCAGTAAAAGAAGTGGTGCGTCACTGGTGCGAACAGCATGCCCTAATATCAAGTAGACGGCAGTGTGGATCGCCGCAGGGTGGCTGTGGGATGTTCCCTGTTGCATTTTGCGACATTGGATACGGATGTGTTCTGGTGGTAATTGGATTGATCCATGGGGTTTGGGGCGCCTCCTAGAGACGGGTCCTGAAAAGGCATTGTGTATAATTTGGCTACGGTGCCATCCAATCGCTTGCCATTCATGTGATGGGGGCCCCTCGGGGGCTGGAGGGGTGAGGTCACTTTTTGAGTGGAGCCTTAGAAACAAGAAACCCGTGCCTGTCTGGGGGAGGTGGCCTGGAGTCACCAGAGTGTGTGTAGGTGGGATGAAGGGGAAGGGGCAACCACATGGAGCTGCTGATTTGGAGGTGGTGTGAGCCAGAAATGATCAACCCGGCCTGGGACCTGGACTGATAAGCCGTGTGATCCAGAAATGATCAACCCGGCCTGGGACCTGGACTGATAAGCCGTGTGATCGCTGTTTAGACTCCCTTATGCTTACTTCTTGATGCTTTGGTCATCACTCATCAACAGGACTGCCTCTGGCAGGCCCCATCCAGGCTCCTGGAACTGAGACTCTGCCTGGAGGCCTCCACTGATTCACTGCTTTAAATGGACAACACATCTGGCCTCAGTCTGCACATCTGTAATCTACTGATGCCTCTCCTGTTTTTTGAGCTAGTTTCCTGAAACATGGGGGTCATAGAGAGTACCAGTGCCTCTTGATAGCGTTAAAGGTATGAAGACCATTATGGTATTTTACTGTCCTGTGAATCCTCTCTTCGCAGTCCTCTGTGCTTCCCTGCATCACTAAGATTGAATAAAACGTTTCCTCATATTACCGTTTAACGAAACGGTGGGATGCCTGGAGCATTAGTTTACATTAATGGAGGACCCCCTCACAGCCATAACAGCATGAACGTTAATCATAATAAGAGTGCGGGAATTACACAGACGCTCTGCAATCGAAGATTAATTTACGCGCATGCTCGGGATTTTATAAATAATGCATGAATTTTGCCAGCAAGCATGTTAATATTTTAAAAAAGCTTGTAAGACTTGGCTAATCACACAGCCTTTTCTTGGGTCGGTGAAATTTGACTTCTTGTTTTGAGCTGAGTAACTGGATAGAAAAAAAATGTTTAGAAGAGATAGAGAGACCAGTGTTACAGGACAAAAAGGAAAGAATTTTATTTGGTTTCCTAAAATGCACATTTTTTTAAAATTGATTAAAACATGGCTTATTATATTTATTTTTATATAGCAGGGGCTCTGCCTTCTTTTCAGTCTGGCCTTTCCTGACATCCTGACACAGACCACGGCAAGAGAAAAATGGAAAACTCTTTCTGTGTGGGGGAACACATCCTTCTGTAATCTGGTAAAATGACACTCAGACACATTTGACCATGTGCTTTGGTGGGAAGAGATCTTTGGAACTGCTGCCTTCTCCACCACTCCAGGCTGACTTGACCAACCCCAACCCTAACCTAACCCGTAACCCTAACCTAACCTAACCCGTAACCCTAACCCTAACCCTGCGCCTCCTTTCCAACTACCCTAACCCTAACCCTGCAATCTCTCCCCTGTCGCTCCAGGCTGACCGGTATGAACCTGCCTTCACCTGTCATAAGCAGCAAGAACTGGCTGAGGCTCCACTTCACGTCTGACAGCAACCATCGACGGAAAGGCTTCAGTGCCCAGTACCAAGGTAAGGGTGGCAGGGTGCCCCCCCCCTCGCTCCCGTGAGCATCTTGCTTTATATATTTCTATTATATGTATCTTTACTTATCTGCTGTTTTAAAATGTGCACTTAAACAGTGCTGGGAGATATAGAAAGTAACTATATAAGCTATTATTTATGCACTCAGATTTTACTTAGCAGAAGTATTTTGGTTTTCTGTTCTCCTCTGTTTGTAACAGTCAACATGCTCATATCTGAAAAACCAACTATCTCACTAAGAGGCAAAAACCCTCAATCTGCTTGAATAATTTTAACATGTATTCCTCGGTTGAAGAAGTAGCCCAGGAACACATAATTCCCTTGATTTAGAAAGTGTGTTTAAAAGCATCCACTGGCTGAATGTATCTGCTGGCTGTATTCAAAGACGGCAGAAACGCTACAGTCCTATATTATACTGTAATGACGAAATGGCTTGGTGACCGGGGTGCACGGTAATCATATTTATCACTCGCCTGCGTACAGCAAGGCCACAGCCTAAATGCTAATGCCAACATGCTGAATCATTCCCATCACGAGTTTAAACACGGCAGTCAGAGTTCATCTTGCCGTGTACCTGCTCTCTGCCGGCATCTACGTCACAGTTTCCCAGAAATCCATCAATCCCGATTGGTGCTCCCCTCAGCTGTGCTAAAACGAGAAAATTTCACCTGCGATAGCAGCGGCCAAATTGCTCCTAGTTGATGCAGGGGTAGAAGACTGGTCTGGAGAGCTGCCTGCTGGGAGCAGAGCCACGGTGCGTGAGCTGATTGTGTAGGCAAAACCGTTTAGGGCCGGTCCCTCGTTGCCTGGGAGCCGGCGACTGCGCCATAATCGCCGTCGAGGGATCCAAAATCCAGGTCCTCATTCCCGCTGGCCGCCCACGGGAGGTTCTCAAAAGGAGAGATCGCTTGGCTAATGCGGCCTCCGAGGATGTTCAGGACTCAGCTCTGCCAGCTGCCATTATTTCACTGACATTTGTACCACTCGGGTGCAAAGAAGAAGAGTGAAACCATGTCATCTGATTACTGTACTTTACATGCTAATATGCTAATTGCATGAGCCAATTGAAATTCGTATTCCTTCTTTTTCCTGCCAGTGAAAAAGGCCATCGAGCTGAAGTCTAGGGGCGTCAAAATGCTTCCAAACAAAGACACAAGCCACAAAAATGCAGTCCGTAAGTATTGTTTCTCTGACCCGCAAGAACTGGCATGTTAAATCAGATCAAGGTCCAGAAGGCTGTTTTGTAGGCCTCCGTGAGACTGTACATGGCAGCCTTAAGGGCTTCAGAATTGCATTGCTCAGTGGAGCCACGCTTAATGCACTGATGCCGGCGTCCTATTTTCACGATTACAGGCAGTCCCCAGGTTATGAATGAGATCTGTTCCTTAAGTCTGTCTTTCAGTTGAATTTAGGTAACTTTAGGTAAGTTGGAAAAGTAACAGTACAGTACAAAATAATAATCATTATACAGTAATAATAAAAGTGACTACATATGGCGGCGTAATGTATCTCACTTTCACGAAAAACTGAATCCGCACAATGTTTTCACGAGCGTCACAAACTAATCCATGCCTTCATTATTATGAACCGTTGTATTTAATCTGAATTTTTAATATAACAGGATTTATGGCAGTTCATAAGTCGGGCGTTCTTAACCCGAGGGCTGTCTGTATTTTTGAGTTTTGTTCCCTTTCAGATGTTGTAGTTTGTGCCGTGTGACTGCAGCACAGGCATGGTGTTCAGATACCAGACACACGAGGCTTGTACTGGTGCTCTGAAGTATTCAATATTCACCCATTTTTCGCTTTTAACTAATTTCAGCTTTTAGTTATGAATTTGCATTAAATATTCATATTATTCACTTGTTTGCATTAATAATTTTCTATAGCTCCCAAACGGTCTGTGTATAATACGTGTTGGGAGGGGGCGGGGGGGGGGATTTCAGGTTCCTGCTCCACAACACATTAGAGCGTGTTAATAATTTGTGGCATGCCACGCTCCATGAAGCGTGCGCCATTACACGGAGCATGCCGGGGCAGACTTTCATCGGGAAGCATTACAAGCCTCAGCCTCGCTAATGCGCGATTTGTTAAATTTACGCTTCAGAATCGGCAGTCACTGGTATTAATGATGTTTCTTTATGAAGGACGATGTTCCCTTCCTACTCATTCCCGGAAAACCTGCCAATGGTAATGAGGTCCAGTAGCTCATGGCTTCTCCGAGAAATCCAAACTATCTTGATGAATGCCTTTGCGGAGTATCCCAATGATCCTAAGTATTCCAATGAATGGGTATCTGGAGTACCCCGATCTATGGCTATCCAGAGTACCCTGATGAACTGGAAACTGGAATATTTTAATGAACCACTCTCCACTGTATCCCAATGAACCTGAGAATCCTGGTGAATGCTATTTGGAGTAACCCAATGAAGGACTAGCAAGTGTATCCCAATGATCTGGAGTACCCTGATGAAGGGCCCTCTGGAGTGAGTACCCAATTGAAAAACTATCCGTTGTACCCAGATGAACAGCTGTCTGGAGTATCCTAATGATGATGAGTATTTCTCTGAATGGCTATCCAGAGTACCTTGATAAACGGCAATCCAGAGCATTCTGATGAACTGCCATCTGGAGTATCTCAATAAATCCTACCCAGTGTATCCTGATGAATGGCTATATGGAGTACCCTGATAAATGGTTATGTGGAGTACCTCACTGAAGGACTATCCAAAGTATGCCAGTCATTCGGAGTATTGTGAAGAATGGCTGTCCGAGTTACTAACAGCCGAGATACTGCGTCAGCTAAAGCATTACCCTAAAGGCATGGATGTCGGCGTGGTACTACTTGTGGTATTAGATTCTCGGCTAATTTCTTAGTATACGTCCACATAATCTGTGCTTGAAATATTGCTATTTAATCCAGGGATGGACACAGCCTTGTTGGGGGGAGCTGAAAAACAGCAGATCAGAAATAAGGACATTGTCCTTCATCGCGGTGCGTAACTCCCATCATGAGGGCTGATTTCCGCACCTCCGGTGGAAGAGCTCAGGGAGATGCGCGTTTCAGCCGGAAAGCATCTTCTCTGGCTCGCAGACGCCACTAAGTATGCCTCTCTGACAGCCATAAAAGAAAGATTAATTTCACTTTAATTTGAATTTTTTTTTGTAATTGTGCAGTAATGTCCCCTGTAAGCCAATCCCATGCTCTTTTTGGATTTATTTGAAGGCACTATTGCGAGAGCCCTTAAACACCGGAATGAGCATTTATTAATGAAGGCTACGTCCTGGAATTATTTGGCTGTACATCAAGCACCCTAACAGAGGTGTAAATGTGTCCTAAACTCCCTTCAGGGAGCGAAACACATGTTTACCTGTGTGATCTCTGAGAGAGGATCCCGGTATGTATGTGTGTGTGGTGGTGGTGGGAGGGGGTCCATGGAAGGCGAGGGGGGTGAACCTGTCACGTCTGGAATGTTCTAGAATCATGGTTCACAAGTGTTTTATGCCCCCCCCAAGCTTGATCCCCCAATTTCCCATCCCCCTATAGCTGGGCTTCTTACATACTGGTGTCTGATTCTGTGTAATGCCAACACATAAAAACTGCACCCAAGCTCTGGACGATCTCCATACATACACAGCAGTCAAGCTCTGGACGATCTCCATACATACACAGCACCCAAGCTCTGGACAATCTCCATACATACACAGCAGTCAAGCTCTGGACGATCTCCATACATACACAGCAGTCAAGCTCTGGACGATCTCCATACATACACAGCACCCAAGCTCTGGACAATCTCCATACATACACAGCAGTCAAGCTCTGGACGATCTCCATACATACACAGCAGTCAAGCTCTGGACGATCTCCATACATACACAGCAGTCAAGCTCTGGACGATCTCTATACATACACAGCAGTCATATCTCCATCAAGCATATGCCCTTTCATTACTGTAGTGCTGCTAAAGATCATTAAAGCTCCATATCTTCTTAAATTGAGGGAAAAGATTTAATCCTAAAATGTCATGTCTATTTTTTTAAAAAGGGAGGCCTATAGATCTGCTGTTTTAACTGTATATCCATCCATACATGTTCTGAAACCGCTTAATCCCAACTGGGGTTGCGGGGGGACCGGAGCCCATCCTGGGAACAATGTGCGCAGGCAGGAACCAACCCTGGGCAGTCGCCAACATGCCGCAGTTGTAATTGTAGATGCTTTTGGTTTTCACTAACCATCCCAGAGCTTGTTAGCAGATGAAATGAGGATTTATTTCATTGCTGTTTTCATTGGGAGATTTGGGACAAGCTCGTCTTTCACTTGTACCATCTGTCCTCATCATCTTCTGTACTGTCTGTATCATTGTGTGTCCTGCCTGTCCTCGCTAGAAATGACTGTCAGGGTCTGTACTGTCTGTTATCATTGTGTGTCCTGCCTGTCCTCGCTAGAAATGACTGTCAGGGTCTGTACTGTCCGTTATCATTGTGTGTCC
>JAODKF010000068.1:344908-367279 GCA_026779585.1 Mormyrus proboscirostris | reverse complement strand
GAGGGTATAGGCTGAAACCACTGACAAATCCACAGGAGGGTACAGACTGCAATCACTGATAAATCCATAGGAGGGTATAGGCTGAAACCACTGACAAATCCACAGGAGGGTACAGACTGCAATCACTGATAAATCCATAGGAGGGTACAGGCTGAAACCACTGACAAATCCACAGGAGGGTATAGACTGAAATCACTGATAAATCCACAAGAGAGTATAGGCTGAAATCACTGAAAAATCCACAGGAAGGGACTTTGATCTCACATTTATATTGGCTGAATCTACTGACAGATCCACAGGAAGGGACTTTGATCTCACATTTATATAGGCTGAATCTACTGACAGATCCACAGGAAGGGACTTTGATCTCACATTTATATAGGCTGAATCCACTGTCAAATCCACTGGTGGGGACTTTGATCTCACATGTATGTAGGCTAAATCTACTGGAGGGGACTTTGAGCTCACATGTATGTAGGCTGAATCCACTGGTGGGGACACCAGCGTAGGCCACCCTGGGGCTGCTTTCAGTTTATTTACAGGATAAGGAAAAAATGCTCTGTTATTTTGCGGCATCCCATAAACATAAATGTCAGCCAGCATTACAGCTTTTTCGATTAAGTTCCCTTTAAAGGCAGATGATGACAGCGTGCATCGCAAGCTGCGGCTTAAAGTTACTTCAAGGGCACCGAAGTTACTCGCTGGACCCGTGGCAAACTTTAAGAGCAAATGTCTGTAAAAATTTCAAAGGGTTTCCACCCCCCCTGCTCTTTCATTCTTTTCATTTGGATGACCTCCAGATGCAGAACCAGGAGAGAAACTCACGGAGAAAGGCCTGCTGTTCCAAATGTCAGCTTTGCCTTAAATAGAATTATATTAAAGCTTATGTATTACCACAGTCAAACTGACGCAGCTCACAGGCAGAAAGTAAAAAGCCCTTTGGGGGGGAGCAGCTGCTTTTTAAAATGCAGCTTTATGACTGAGGCGCCGCAGGAATATAACTGTGTCATCCTGCCATTAATGGCCACATTGGACTTTTTATACTTTTTTTTTTTACTTTTTTGTACTACTGATAAGCTTATGGGGCATTGAATGTGCTGCTTTTTATATTTTACTCGAAGAATAAAAAAAGCACTTCTATTGCTGCTGTTCCCCAGTACTTATTACTGCAATGTTTATGTAAATTGTCTCTCGTATTAATTTGTAGTCGTTAAAGTTAAGTACTGAGTATAAAAGTGCTATTTTTTTTTACTTTATGGAAAGTTAGGGATACCGCCGGCTATTAGAACCAACAGGTCAAACAGATTGTTCACTAAATGATAAAAGTTTCAGAGGGTAGGAACAAGAACAGAAAGTTGACCATATGGGATGAGATCAGGAAGTTCTCATCCCAACTGAGGTGTGATGTACAGTGTAGAAACCCTGATATTTGATATTTCTGTGGGTTTCCCACACATCTTCCTCTCTTTCTGTTTTACCAGCATATCTGTTTTGTGGTCAGACAGCCAGCGTTTCTCGTTGTCGTGTAATGCCCCCAATAACGTGCCGTCTCTGTGTCCCATCACAGGTACTACGGCGCCTGCTCTGCTCAACAGCACATCCAACCAGCTGTACCTCCATTTCCACACGGATATCAGCGTGGTAGCCGCCGGATTTCACCTGGAGTACAAAAGTAAGCATTAGTGCCGCTGTATCTGCGGCACATTCACGCACTTCAGCCTGCTGGGAAATTATACTTCATTATTAGAATGAGAATGTTTCTAATGTGGTGATGCCACTGGCAGAGTATGAGCCATAGATCTGTCCCAGACTGACATTCAGCTGTTCATAACTGGAAATGGCAAAGCTGCCCTTGCCAGGCACTGTGCTTAGGGGTTACCGGGGACCCATCGCTTTGCTTACTGGTAACCGGTGATTTCAGAGTGTGAGGGCGTAGCCGGGAGGTGAAGCAGAGTTTTGAGCGTGTTTGCTTTAGTCCATCCCCTTTGAAGTTGGCTATAGCATTTAAAGGTTCCTACCTGCTGATGGCATCTCATCCAGCTGCCACCCAAGCTTCACAAAGACAGAGACACTATGGTACTAGGTCAGGAGGAACTCCCAAGTGAGCTGTCCTCTTCACGGCGTGATCTGCTCATGGTTTCTGGAGTTAAAGGCCTTAATGGTGATGAAACGGCATTTCCATAGTGATGGGAGAGTGTGTTTGTAAACATCTTTCTCACACTTGTGCCTACTTGCTTAGCCGTGCTGCTTCACTAGTATCTAAAGCACCCTGCTCTTATTGGTCACTCCGTGAGGATATCCAAACCACAGCGCTTCTCTGCTCTCGGATGGTGATTCTTGCACTCGCCGTTTCAGTCTGTCAGCCCATATCACAGAGAGCACACGCCGGAGGAACCAAGTCCCGTTTCCTTGTATCGACTTGAATGACAAGGAACCATTTCCGTGATTTAACCACATGAGCAAGCTGGTTTTTTCTGACAGTGTTTGCAAACAGTAATGGCTTTGTTATGCTCACACCCTTTCATTACACATCTAACGGTGTTCATGGCGGATTTTCACGTTCTTGGGTGTCTTGGGTGTATGCAGCGATGGACCAGGGAACCAGAGATAAGGCATATTTAAGAATATGATGCTGCACCCTGACAAGGTCTCAAGAACCATGTATCACCCAAAGTGATGGAATTCACCGTGGATTCACTATGACAATTGTTACAGAATCAAGTAGCGTTAGGATGAAAATACCTACAGCTCTGCAGAAATCTCCAGGCATTCAGAGTTCAGCTATTAATACACACTGAGAGGCACACACAATAGGACCCTTAAACGATATGACCCTGTCATTTCACACTTCACTATCAAAAGCTTTTCACAGCCTTAAAACCCTCCAGTGGTTATGACTTTAAGGAGAATGTCATCAGGGACGTTATCGCACACGGTCCACAGGTAATATGGCTGCCAGTCATCCCAATCCAGCCGTTAAAAATGACTGACATGCCAGACTTCTGTTCTGTCGGTCCATGACTCATCAGTTAACCACATCGATTAATGTCTTTAGATTTCGTGCTTGATGACTCTCTCCGGCTAATGTGAAACATAAAGGAAATAGTTTACAAAGTATCGATCTGGGTTTGGATGGGAATTTGTGTTTTCATTAATGGGAGATGATACTTACTAAAGCATCTGTACACCATGAAGCTCTGAATTGACCCCCCCCCCAAATGACAGCTTAGTGGACCTTCCTCCGATGTCTTCTCTGTGTAATAATAAGTCTCAGTTATCTTGCTTCATGATGGGCCGTGTTTGGAACAGAAAGTTAGGGAGTCACAGACCTGCGATTATGAGTCAGTGGAGGAATCAGCAAGGAAAGTTGAATGTAGAACAAGCCATATACTGTATTACTGATTAGCCCTTACACCACATTCTTCCAGAATGTTCTGTTGTGCTTTCTGCAGTTTTTTTATCCATTCCTAAATCTGCATGCTTGGTGTGAAATACTGTTGGCTTTTACTTAAGAGGATTTCCACTTTCTGGCTGGGGAACTGTTTGTGTTTGCAGTTTCCAAAGTGAGCCAAAATACAAAACGTTAGGCATATATTAAGGTCAGGTTGTAAATATTGTTTTGAGGAAGGTTGGTCTTTAAAAACCCAAAAGTCCATCCTGAAACTGACACTAAGGTCAGTCCCCAATCACAGTTGAATGCAGATTGGCATTTTATTATTTCATCATTTCCTTTATCGTTTGTTATCTCGGCAAAATGTCTGTGACATTTTATCAATTGGTTCCTCAGAAAAGTAGCATCAAGAATCCAGAACTGCAGTTCACAAGTGATACAAGTCAAAATAAGCAACAAGCGGAGAGCTTGGCCACAATGGGGTGGAGTAATATGGGGGCAATTAACCCGCAGGCGGCGACTCGATCCTGCAGGTGGCGACTCGATCCCACAGGCGGCGACTCGATCCTGCAGGTGGCGACTCGATCCCGCAGGCGGCGACTCGATCCACCATATCTCACGACTCCGAATGTGGAGTCGGAGGTGCGGAAAAGTAGCTGCCCTGAAACACGGAGTGACAGTTGGCTGGTTCCGGACCAAGGAGCTGAAATGCTCATTAATATTCATGTCGTCACCGGTGTTGGACAGAGTGTAGCTACGCTGAAATGTCCATATGTCGGCGGACTTGGCAGGGCCCACAGCTGGCAGACAGCAGCTCGTTCCTGGGGGGGTACGTGCGAAGAAGCCGGGCGATGTGACCTCCGCTGGAGAGGATGGGAAACCTCGCGCCTGCTTTTTCGGGGAGGTGCTCTCCGTCTCATTAGGGTTGGGTTAATCCAGCCCCCATAGAGGAATGTCACGTGATCCTGGAACAGCTGGAATGCAGAACCATTTTCCCCCGGAAATGTCAAGATAATCAATTTAAAAATTTGTTATTGTAATTATAATTATGGTACAGCTGTACTATCACTAGGCTTGTGAAAGTGGAAAAGATGAAGACAGTGGGGGAATGCCGGCAGTAAATACAGGTTACAGATTGATATTAAATAAAGCATCAGTGAGCATGCAGCCGTTTATAGCGAGGAGGCTCTCGCTGGTTTTCTGTAGCTCTGCGTGTTCAGTCACGCCTCTGATGCCCTTTTGTTCTTCCTCAGTCACGGTCTGTCTTGTTTCGTGCTGTGGTGATGGTGCTTAGTCTGTGTTTTTGATTGGAGGCCACAGCGCCACCTCTCGTTCCCTCTGGTCATTGCAGCTGTGGGCCTCACGACGTGTCCGGAGCCGGTGGTGCCTGCCAACGGGCTGAAGACGGGCGACAGGTACATGGTGAACGAGGTGGTGTCATTCGGCTGCGAGCCTGGCTATGTGCTGCAGGTGGGTGCTGCCGGGGGGGCACTGCCAGGGGCGGGAGGGGAGTGGTTTATTGAGTGACCGAGCAGCTGAATGTTCACCACCCCCCCCCCCACAGGGCCACTCCCACATCTCCTGCATGCCCGGTACGGTACGGCGCTGGACTTACCCCTCCCCACTCTGCATTGGTAATACCTCCCGCCACTGCCCAGCCCCTCCCTCCATAGGGTTCTACTGTGCCCCACTCTAATTCCCTCCCCTCCCCATTCCAGCCCAGTGTGGGGGGACCCTCCATGACCTCAGCGGCATCATTCTGAGCCCTGGCTTCCCTGGCAACTACCCCGGCAACCTGGACTGCACCTGGAGGATCCTGCTTCCGGTTGGATACGGTGAGGGGTGGGCAGAGGTGGCATCCGCACGCCACACTGCCGCACGCCGCACTGCCGCATGCCGCACTGCCGCACGCCGCACTGCTGCAGTGGAGTGTCTGCAATGCCAGCCGTTTGCCATTAGCCTCTTAAGCTCACTTGGCCTCCATTTGTACCCTGGCTGTGCCATTTACACCCCCCACCCCCAGCTTACTGGGGCACACTAGCCGAGCGGAACCATCTGCATCTGCCCTCATCCTCCGGGGCTCTTTCCCCGAGACTTTCCCCGGACTTTCTTTCAAGCAACCAGTTGAGTGACTGTGACTGTGACTCTTTGTACTCGTTATACTTGTTGGTTGAAATAAAAACCTGCTCTGCCCTTCCCGCATGGATTCTGTACCCCAGTGTGGGATATTTGACTGGATTAGCCAGCAAATGAGTAAGGAAAAGCAGAAATCCAAAGAGTCCGGGGGGGTGGGGGTGGGGCACTCTGCTGGACTGCTTGTGCTGCCTGCAACATGGGAGGCCTTCACATTCCGCCTAGGAGAGAAAATGACCTGAGAAGAATATTCAGGATGAACATGTGTCAGATTATAGCATAGTCTGCATGTGCTATGGCCTATAAATCACCCCCTGTCCTTTAGATGAGCCAATCGGACAGGCAGTCGATAAAAACATCCACACTGCTGTAGTCAGAAGTGTTCATTTTAAGCTGAATCACTTATAAAAGTCTCCCAGACAATTAAAGGCCATGAATTAAGTTGGAAAAGATCTTTGTAACATCCTACTTTTCCATACACTCTGCGGCTCAAATGAGTCCAGAGAAAGGAAACCATTACTTAAGTTAACAAGATAATTGCATGCGATTAAAAAGCCTGTCTGCACACTTTCTGAAAAGAGGTTTTTTTTCTGACCCCGTTCCAAAAAAAGAGTAAATTAAAGGAGATTTCTGTCCAAGTAACAATAAGGAACATCTTGTTTGTTCTCAGGACAAAAAAAAAAAATGCATTAGCTATTGGCGTTAAGAAGCGGCTTAAAGGAGGCGGGTGCTCATGAGAGTGCTGATCTCAGCTTGGGGGTGAGCGTAGGGTGAGAGTAGGGTGAGTGTAGGGTGAGTGTAGGTGGCAGGATTGATTTTTAAAAAGCCTTTGTCCTGAACATCCGTATGAAATAGAGCCAGATTCAGGGGAATGGTCACAAGGTGTCACGTTCCTCCTGGAGTCTAAATATCCATTGGGGGGGGGGTGAAAAACAGTGGAGTTGTCTGCATGCTGCTTCTGGCAGATGTCCAGCTCTGTGGCCAGAATACAGTCCATCTTTTCACTGTTTCTTCTCTCTTTTCTGCTGCACTGCTGGGTACTGCCTGTAACTAGTACTTTCTTTGCTGTAACCTGCTGAGGTATGACGTACAGCAGAAGACAAGACCCGTACCCGGCTGTCAGTCTGCACAACAGACCCGATGCAGACCTTGATCAGTGCTCTTTGCCACCACTCAGACCTCACAGCTGATTGGGGCCCCTGGTGGCCACTAGACCAAATGTTACGTAAATGCGTTCTTCATTTAAGAGAAGCTGATGCAGATTGTCCCGCTAGCTACGATCGTCTGAAACCTCATGGGGGGTGACTTTCTGAGCAGAGCCTTGGGTGGAAGCACGAGGTTTCTGAGAAGCAGCCATGGCCGTGATGTCCTGAGAAGAGACGCACTCTCTCTCTTAGGGGTCACCGGGGGATGTGAAGAGCCCGTGTATCTTAGACCCCCCCCCCACCCCCAGCAGCCGAGCTCTACTGAGGAAGCCATGCTCGTCCCTCATTATGTTGTCTGGGGAACATCCTGCTCCCCTCATGCAGAATTTGCCACAGAGGGAACGGGAACCGACATGGGTTCATCCCCCGCATGCCTCCCCCGCCGTGACACCCTTGTGTCCCTCTGCCCTCAGGTGCTCACATCCAGTTCCTGAACTTCTCCTCGGAGGACAACCATGACTTTCTGGAGGTGCGCAACGGGCCGCAGCACATGAGCTCCCTGATTGGACAGTTTAGCGGCAGCCAGCTCCCGCCCCAGCTGTTGAGCACCACCCACGAGACCGTGATACACTTCTACACGGATCACTCCGAGAACCGGGCAGGCTTCAAGCTTCTCTATCAAGGTGAAAATCAGCACAGCCGCTGCCTGCTGAACACCTTGACTCTTCTGACAGAGGTCCGTGTTGGATGTCCGGTGACTGACATCCAAGTATCACTCCCCCTGCCGGTTTAATAAGGACGTGTTCTGCTGGCCATGGGCTCTGTTTCAATTTCTGCATCATTTTAGCAATAAACTGTATTTAATGAAGTCCTCCATCTGAAGGGCCCTCAGAAAGGTCCTCGACAGGAGAGAGCCAGACGCAGTGCTGTGTCCCCTTGTCTGAAACCGTGCTAAAATTAGCAATTGCTCTATTAAATCAAAATACTTTAAGGCAAAACAATCTATACTTAATTAAGCCATAGAAAGTGAATGCATTGGAAATGGCATGATGAAACACCACGGCAGACTCGCGTGGTGCCCATGTGTCCTGCAGCAGCGGTGAGGGACAGTCCCAGCTCTCTGACATCAAACATCGATGTCCTTCCCCCCTCAGCGTACGAGCTGCAGAACTGCCAGGACCCTGGCCTCTTCCCCAACGGCCTCATCATCGGTGAGGCTTACAGTGCCGGCCAGTCCATCACCTTCGAATGCCTACCCGGATACGTCCTGCTTGGGCGCTCGGTGCTCACCTGCCAGCACGGCACCAACAGGAAGTGGAACCACCCTTTTCCCCGCTGCGTAGGTAAGCAAGTGGACGGGTCCAGGCGGAACGGGAGCACGTGACGGGAGACAGACAGACAGACAGACAAGGGGTGGTTGGGGGGGGCAGTTGACCATAAAAAAATATCCAAAAATTCAGAAAACTTCAATTCAATTTTATTTGTATCAAACATTTTTACAACATTACATTGTCTCAAAGCACTTTGCATTATCCCCACCCAAAGCCCCCAAGCCAGAGGAGACAGTGGCAAGGAAAAACTCCATAGAAGGGAGAAACCTTGGGAGCGACCAGACTCAAAGGGGGAGCCCATGCTCCAGGGGGCAGCAGAGGAAGTCAAATGAACAATTTGGCAAAGTCCTAATTTACAGTTTCAATTTTAAGATTTGAGTCTCAAAAACTGCTCAGGGTCGGGGTTTTCCATAATATGAAGAGGGGCTGCAGGTTTTCTCGGACCCTCGCTGGTCTGATTGTGGGGATGTCCCAGAACAGGAATGACAGCGATATAACCAGCCAGCATAGTCCAATAATGGAGTAACAAGCACTGCAGACTACTGTACCAATGAAATCCCATCTGTCTGTGCATGCTGAGGTCATTAATTTGCACAGAATAAGGCACTGGGGATGTGTCTTCTTCGCAGTAAAGAGCCCAGTGCAGTGTGCACGCTTTAGCCGCATAGCCCTTTGATTAGTGGCCTGGGCGACGTTCATGGACGGCTTTAGTAAATCAGCATGCGCCATTTTTATTAAATTTAAGCAAAATCTGTTAATCAACTCCTCTCTATTTATTCTTGGCTGGGCAGCAACCAGCGTGTTATGAGTTATAATCAGCATATTCAATAAGAGCTGCCAGGACGAGCCCATCCCGGGGACACTGGACGAGTCATAATGTTATCAGATTTGGGGAGAATTAATGAACGATCGGGCAAAATTATACAAACTGGGGATCATGGGACTGTTCAGCTGGTCAGCCTTAATCTGGCAGCAAGGGAATGTAAAGCAGTCAGTGAGAATGACTCGAGGGCAGAGAAGGGCCATTTTTCTGGATCCTTCTGAGTCTCCTGGGTAAATATTCATTGGTGCTGCTAGTTTCTGTCCGGATAGGTTGGCGCCAGTTGTGTCTTTTCTGTGCGAATACGAGCACGCCATTCTGATCTGACCTGCCAGGCCAGAGAAAAGCGCCTCTTCGTGTTTTTTCATTCCTGTTTTGTTACCCTTCCAGCCCCTTGTGGCTACAATGTTACAGAACAGAACGGTACAATATACTCACCGGAGTACCCCAACGAGTACCCCAACTCCCAGGACTGCACATGGATTGTCACCGTGCCGCATGGACACGGCATCTACATCAACTTCACGCTCCTCCAGACGGAGCCCGTCACTGACTACATCGCTGTGTGGTGAGCACTGCTCCACTCCCCCGTACCCCAAAGACAGACGGTTGAGGAGGTGCAGAAGGCAGGGGGAGGTGTCGAGGCACGAGGAGGTGTAAAAAGCAGGGGAAGGTGGAAAAGACAGGAGGAGGTATAGAGGAGAGAAGAAGGTGAAGAAGAGGTATGAAAGGTAGGGGGAGATGTCAAAGATGGGGAGATATAGAACACAGGAGGAGGTGTAGAAATCAGGGGGAGGTGTGGAAGATGGAACGGCATAGGAGGCAGAAGGAGGTATACAAGGCAGGAGGAAGAGTAGAAGAGAGGGGTGATGTAGACACAGAAAGAGGTGTCGGTGATGGGGAGGTGTAGAGGGCAGAAGGATGAGTAGAAAGCTGGAGGAGGTGTAGACCTGCATATAAATCTCCCAGTATATTAAAGGATGAGAAGGCAGTGCAGGCAGTAATCACACTATCATGGTCTGTCTGTCTGAGAAGTGTCCATTTTCACCGTCTGCAGAATAATAATTAAAGCTCACATCCGAAAGCAGACTCTCTGCTAGACTTGAGTCTATTTGACATGAAAGGTAAGTCAACACACACAGACACACTGGCACTCCATGTGTGTGTTACAGTACAGTGGTGTGTGAACACTGCACGTGACTCCATCCCCTCGCACTCTGTGACACCCCCCCATGTCTGCCTGTCATTCAGGGACGGCCCGGAACAGCACTACCCCCAGCTAGGTGTCTTCAGTGGTAACACCGCCCTAGAGTCGGCCTACAGCTCCTACAACCAGGTGCTCATCAAGTTCCACAGCGACTTCTCTACCAGTGGCTTCTTCATCCTCAATTTCCACGGTCAGTCCGCTCCCCATGTTTATCAGACATGCCGTGCGGCCCAGTGGCGTTGAGACACATTAAAAAGGAAAGGGGGCGCAGGCGAGTTCTCGTTGAAGCCATAGCTCGATAAACGAGTGCAGAAGGTGTATCACTGGCTTTCAAAACACTCACAAACACCGGATGTATCCCCGAGGGGTTTGAGACTTCAGAAGATGCTCAATCGTGGCCTGTCATTAACTTCCCACAAAGCTGTTGGTGTTTTTTAAGCCTAGGATGAATGTGTGAGACATCCTTAAATTACCTGAAGTAACAGTGTTAGCTGTATCGCGCTTTTTTGCAAGTTGCATGAGTAGGTCTGGATGGAATCGCATTTATCGTCACCATTCAAAGTCCACCATCTCTGTGAGCATCTCCCCAAAATGCTTATTAGAAACTTCCAGTTTAGTCTATAATGTCCTATAATGGTTAGGGAATTGGGATTGACGTGTTGGGTGGGCGGGGATGCCGTGCCAGAGAGCCATCAGCTGGTGCTGGAACACCACGTAGCCTGTTGCCTGACTCGTGTTCCACATTGCCAAGCTGCAAGTAATCACCGCTATCCCACATCAACAGGCAGGGGGCAGCGGTGTGCCGTCACGCAGGCCACAATGCATTGTCATTATAGCTATATGTGTGGTCATCTCTGTGCCGGGCTTATGATCATAATTCTCATTTGGTAATTAAAACTAAAAGCATGCTTCTGAGGTGATCAGGGTTATTTGTGATGATTGAGTATGCTATTTCTTAATAAACAATAAAGGTTAGTTATGGAAAGTATAATTAATCATCAAGTTTGGCAGTTTTAAGAGATCAGATCAGGATTCATTTTTGAATTGTGTCTCTTAGGAGTCCAACCTTTTCTTGTGGAGCATTTAAAGGATGTTTTATTCTGTCGATCCTCCCTCCCCCCCATCAGCCTACTCCCTTAAAAAATGCCCGCCGCCTCCAGTGGTCGAAGACGCCGAGTTAGTGGCAGAGGACCAGGATTACGAAATAGGTACGTGTGTCAGAGGGGGGCGCTAGCGAGCTCGACAGGCAGATCTTATCTGATTTGCTTTGCAGGTGAGATTTTTAAAACAGGATGCAGCCTGTGAGGCATGATTGGAGCAGAGGTTAAAATTATGCCGCCTCAGTAGCCGCCTCTTGACTTTCCGTTGTGTCCTGCATGGCCCGTAATCTCAGCAGAGCACAGAGTGTCGTGAGCTGTGTTATCTGACCGCGGTGCGTTCAATGGATTTCAGGTGACACAGTGCAGTATCGCTGTCTGCCCGGCTTCACGCTTGTGGGGAGCAACGAGCTGACCTGCAAGCTCAACTCGCACCTGCAGTTTGAGGGCCCAGCGCCATCCTGCGAGGGTGAGTCTGCCAGCCCGCAACGCCGGTCAGCACTTTCCCTGTGGAGGTGAGGGAGGAGCTGTTTAAACCAGCCTCTGCCCGAAACCTACGCAGTTCTTCAAAATGGCCCGTTTTACTAATAATGACTCAGAGGTGCTGTTAATTGTGATGCAATTTCACATTCCAGGATTCACAAACGCTTAAGAGACATACACTCTGAGCAGAGTAATTGGCAGTTCAGTACTGTCTGGGTATAATCCAGAAAGAGGAGCACTTCTCACACAGGAGGGGTGGTGTGCGGCTTCATCCATGCAGGCCTCGATTAAAACAGAGAACGGAAACGTGGCCGTCTACAGGACGCCATCAGGAGGCTGATAGTGAGCCTGTGTGTGAGCATTGTGATTACCGGACTTTGCTTCAATGTGGCGATTACACCGAATGATGCGGAAAATGAGGACTGGCTTGTATGGTCTTCAGGAGCTGATGTCTCTCAGTTGTAGAGCTAGGATGGATGCTGTGAAGGTCTTTTGCTGTTATAATTCAGTCTGTGCCTTTGGAGATACAGTACAGAGAACAGTGAGGGCCCATAATGTATAACTTTACACACCCAACACACACTCTCGGATTTAAAGCAATGCCTCTAGGATTTCTGGTAGCTCTTGTGTCTCCTTTATGGCTCCCCAGCCCAGTGTCCAGCCAATGAGGAGAGGACTGAGTCTTCAGGTGTGATACTAAGTCCAGGATACCCCAAGAACTATCCCAATTCCCAGACCTGCTCCTGGATCATCAAAGTCAAGCTGTCTTATACCATCTCCATCTATGTTGAGATGTTCCAGAGCGAAAAGCAGTTTGATGAGCTGGAGATCTTTGATGGTAACATCCTCTGCTGCGAGACATCACTGTTTCTCCCTCTGGAAGGTTCCAGGTCTGATTGTCTTTGCCTGTCAGGTCCCTCTGGGCAGAACCCGCTGCTGGTGGCACTAAGTGGAAACCACTCCTCCCAGCTGAACTTCACGAGCAAGACCCACCAGCTGTACCTCAGGTGGTCCACCGACCACGCCACGAGCAAGCGCGGCTTCAAGATACGCTATACTGGTGAGTCATGTGACTGCACTCTATAACTGATAAACAAAGGTGGTACCACTGTCAAAGTGTCTGAGGAACTGCTGACTGGCTTCGGGAGAGTTACCAGCCACTCTGTACCAGTTTCTGAATATTTTCAGTGCTGAAAGAGCTGATGAGCAGCATGTAAAAGTGTCTCTTTCCTAATGCAGCCCATGTCAGTCCTAGATCCGCACATACAGGGGGCTTCTCTCACGTCTTCCTGTAATAGATGAGTCTTCCTGAGAGACTCTCCTGCGCTGAGCCTGCTCTCTGCCATCTTCAGGCTTTCCTGCTGCCCTCTTCCTTTCTCTTTCTTCTTCCTCCTCTTCCCTTCTTTCTTTGCAGCCACATTTGTAAGCCCTGCCGGACCACGGTGTGCTTTAGTGCCCTTTAAATAATGCAGACCTCTGCAGCTCTGGCATATCACAGACCTGTGAGTCGGCTCTGGGGAAAAACCCTCCCATCCAGCCACAGGGACTTCTTGTTCAGTCTTAAACAGCCGGCTGGGCTGTCTTCGGACTCAACGGGGATGAATATGCCACCTTAGCTTTAACGTCTAATCACTTGGCATGTGAGTGACCCGGCAGGCAAGTGTTGGTACTTGTCTGCTTGTGGATTAAACTCAAGACGTTCCGAAGGAAGATGCAGACCCCCCCGCCCCCTTCCATTCCTCTAGGACCTCCAATCACAGCGCGTCGCGCCCCCTTTATACCACTGCGTTGCATTCACAGGCACAAGTTCCGTCTGTAAAGTCATGTGACACCTGCTCGCGTTTCCTGTTTCCTGCTTCCTGTATGTTCCGCGGGGACAGCTGCATACTGCAGCGCCGGTGCCACACCCACAAACGGCGCCATCCTCAACAAGACGGGCGAACACACAGGCAGCCAGCTGCAGTATTCCTGCGACGCCGGTTATCGGGCCGTGGGCCAGAGTAACGCCACCTGTAGGATGCTGCCCAACGGGCTCTACGGCTGGAGTGCCCCGCCTCCGCTCTGCCAAGGTAACGCTGCGCCAGGTGCTGCCGACGATGTCACGGGGTGAACTTTACTCTAAACGGCACTGACCGCAGACCAGCCCGTTCACATTATACACTATATATTTATTTAGCAGAGACTTTATCCAAAGTAGTGTATGAAACAGAAGTTTCCGGCAGACATTGGAGCAGTCAGGGATTAAGGGCCTTGCTCAAAGGCCTGACCACATCATTGTGCCGACCACCGGATTTGAACCGGGACCTTCCATTCACGAGCACATCGCCCTAGCCTGCCAAGTTATACACAGGCTCAGTCTGTATGGATTTCTGTTTAGTAAATATGGGCATGTACAAATCCCACGCCAGGGTGCCATCACACTTAGCGAAGGTCAACCACTTGGCCGCACTTCACTGACTGAGCCTCGCTACATGTGTAAACTGCTCATCAGCGCCCCCTGGTGTGGGGCTCACTCTTCTCGCAAAGGCAACACGCTATTCACTCAGTTTTGTTTGCACAAATAATCCGTTCATTACCCCTGACTCCCGCAGAGTTGTTCTGTTTCATTGGCTGTGGTGTCCATCTCCGAGCACATTACTCACACACACATATCCATCCGTGTGAAGGCATGGAACATCGCGTCTGACTGGCAGACACTGGAAATGCAGAAATAATTTAAGGCTGAACAGCCACGAGTCTAAAATCCAGAAGCAGAAATCAGGACCTACGAGGCCATGAGATCTGGATGGACTGAGCCTGATCTCTGTCCACTCAGGGGGTCACTTTCCAATATCTGTCCCATTAGACACAGTGTAATATACAGGAGCATTACTGAGTCATTAAAAGTCAAGCATTGTTCAGTATAAGTGTAAAGAGCCTGTTTATTGTCCAAAGTGCCACTGATTAACACACCTGCCAGGAGGCGGAGTGCAGGAAAGGGCCGAGCTTCGCCGGGCTCTGCAGAAAGTGCCGGAACCTAACATGAATGCATTGAAAAAATTAGCATTATTACTGAAAGCTGTCCTAATGAGATGTCGTTTCTGTCACCAGTGTCACTTAAGGGCCCTCTTTGAGGTTTAAGTGTGAGCCAGCAGCCCGGAGCACACAGGCCGGCTTCTGCATTTACGTCACCACCGATACCCGACTACTTGACTGCTCCCGGGTTGCCATAAACTTGCCCCCGAGGACCATGAGAGCTTTTGCCAGATATTAAGCATTAATATTACAGCCTGTCAATATTATTTCCAAGGTAGGGGGGTGTAATGCGGTCCTGCTGCATGGTGCAGCGACTCGATTCACAGTCTGGCCTTCCAAAGGGCCACGGAAGCAATTTCACTGAGTCTCCAAACAGGTATGAGGTCAGGGGGCCCCAGCTGTCAGGCAGGAGAGCGTTAGTCACCTGGCAGATACTGCCAGTCAGCACCTTACCTGTGGCCCTTCACACGTCGCAGCCACGGCAAACATGCCGATCCTCTTCTCTATATGAGTGAATTCCCACAGTAATTACTTACGAGTGTATTAAAGAAGAGGGGATGTAGGTAGAACGTTCCAGTGCTTCTTGGTGACCTTTAAAAATGACTTCTCCACCAGGTGTCAGCTGTTTAGTTTAACATGAAATGCAGCAGATCATCCGATTAAGTGCCATGGATCTTCAGAGTTACGGCACTGGGAACCTCTTTGAATGGGCCTGAAGCACCAGAGCTGGTTAGAGTGTCATCTGGTCGTGTCGTGGCTGTCGGTTTGAGGTTATGTGAACGGCCTTCCCTGTTGAAAAAAACAGCTTCAACAGCTTAAGTTAATTAAGCTGATTGACCAATTTATGGTAGCTGGACAGCTTAAGGTATGTTTTCGCATGATGGATTTAGCTGGTCATACCGGTTTATGATGGTCATTCTAACTGGTTTAATTGGTCGCATCAGCATGACCAGCTTTATAGACTGACATGACTAATTAGTGACCCACCCAGCTAAACTATCAAAGACCAACAAGAGCTACCACATGCCCATCTAAAGGTGGTCATATACTGGGCAAATCTTTGACCAGTGTTGCCTGGAAATGTTGCCAGCAGCGGGCAACCAGGTGAGACACAGGGCAACTAATCAAGGCAACGGGGAATTGGCAACAACCAGTTATCAAATGTAGAGCAAATCTATGGCCAAGGAGACAGACACTGCCAAGATGGGCGATGAAAGTTTTGTAGCTGTCATTCTTGTTTTGGCTTCAGAATCTACTTTACTTAAGTATCAGAGCTTCAAAAAATCGAGTAGACACTCTGGTCAAATGATAATTTGTCATCTTGCCCTAGAATAAAAGATGCATGTTGCCCTAGAATAAAAATGAAAATCTGCCTTTACGTCGCCTTGAACAGGGAGAGGTCGGTACATGGAGCTGACATACCATGAATCTTTAACACTGTTGTTCCCTCTTTCATATATAAATCCTGCATATGTTAAAGAAGGCGGTAAAACAGCCTGATTCAAATCCTAAACTGTTACATAACTTATTTTAAAAATCAATGAACTTACTGAAAGTGAATTCATGAGGCACAGTAGTGTTCAAAATGAATGACATTTTGTAATTTACAAAGTTACTGCTTATTCAAATTTGAAGTTGTC
The DNA here is from genome assembly GCA_026779585.1 of Mormyrus proboscirostris. Lineage (NCBI taxonomy): Eukaryota > Metazoa > Chordata > Actinopteri > Osteoglossiformes > Mormyridae > Mormyrus > Mormyrus proboscirostris. Next base: position 351,017 of record JAODKF010000068.1, on the reverse strand, counting down.
CTACCATGAAAGGAAGATATGCATTTCAATTGTAGTTCCGTAGTGAACACCATCCCCCATTACAAAATAGAGGTTGTAACTCCCTGGTCAGTGTAAGCACAATCCAGACATGTGCTCTTGTTTAGATAGGAGTCAAAAAAGTGAGCATTTTCCCGTGTCTTTTTAGCCAGTAACGACTGCCGGATTACCGTGTCATTATCACATGAATAGTGCTATTTGCAAGTGGACGGGCGAGTGGATCGGCGCTGCTTCCTGACTCAGTCAGTCTCAGTCTCCTTCTTTTTATTCCCCTCAACAAGTACCTAAACATATTTGGGAGTGTTTTATGTTTCTAGGACAAAACTCATTTGTAAAACAGTTTGGCGAAATTTCAGTTTTATCCGGCATGCGGCATTGCCAACATTATAGGGTTAAAAAATATTATGCCTAAATTATAGCCGGAATACATAAAATTGGACGCCCGTTGGCATTTTAAGCATTAAATGAGACAGATTCCCTGTTTTGGGTTTACACATGACAACAATCCATCAATCCATCCATCTATTTTATGAAATCGCTTATCCCAGAGGCTATGGGCACAAGGCAGGGAACAACTCAGGATGGTGCACCAACCCATCGCAAAGCACACACACCATTCACACAGACACACCTACGGGCAATTGGGTAACACCAATTGACCTCAGCATGTTCTTGGGCCGTGGGGAGAAACCGGAGAACCCAGAGGAAACCCCACGATGACACGAGGAGAACATGCAAACTTCACACACATGGAGTCCAGGTCCCAGAGGTGTCAGTGCTCACCACTGCTCCACCATGCCACCCACATGACAACTTACCAGGATAAAATAATACAAGGACATGCTAATTGCTCCATTGCCGCTGTGAGGCCGCCATTTTTGTTGAATTTTTCTGAAGCTCCAAGTCTGTCACGTGATTGGTTGCTAGAATTCTGATCGGAAGATCAATTGCCCACAGAGATCACAACTGTCCAGATAGAAATTTGCCCATTCTCAATGGGAAAGCGCCTGAACAGCGCTGCTGAAAAAGTCACCATCTTCTTAAAACCATCTTACAGTAGACTATCTGAGACTTCTTTCCCCCTCAGCTAAAACCAGCTAAATGCAGCCATTGGTATAAATTAGTTGTCTCAGCAATGATTTGTCTTTTAAATAATTAAATTACTTGCTTGACTGTCGATTGTGGCTAATCTGGACCTTAAATTTCACTAAAATGACAGACTTCTAGTGGATCCCCCTTAGAAATTCACAAAATGTTGGACAAAAAAAGAGTAGAACTACAGCTTACAGTACAACCCCACAACATGACACAATATAACGTAGTGTAACTGTGTAACAGTGTAACACTATGTAATGTATCATAATGGAGTGTAATGCAGTCTAACAGTGTAATATATAATGTAACAGTGTACCTGTAATGCAATGTAACACAGGATTAAAGCAGTTTAATGTAGTGTGACACAGCACAGTGTAGTGTAATGTGGCATAACAGTGTAATGCAGTGTAATGTAATGTAACACAGAGTACAATCGACCCTTGTTTATCGCGGTTAATCAGTTCCAGACTCTACTGCGATACGTGAATTTCCGTGAAGTAGGGTTCTTTATTTTTAAATCGAATATTTTTGTAGTTGGAGCATAGAAAACCTGTTTACGACCTTCTAAATACAGTTTGCAACATTATTAAAGCCATCTAGACATGAAATAACACCTTTTAGTCACCATTACACTCCTATTTCCCAATATATTAGACAAACGAAGAGACGATAAGATATTAGACATTACAAATATCATATTATTGTTTTACATTTAATTACACACAACCACTAAGCTATGAAAGTCCATGAAAAAGCCATCGTGAGGCTTAGATAAAAGTTCTCAGAAATTGCAAACACACAAAGAAAGATGCTTCCAATGCGTAGCGATGCATCGTTTTCACTGTCTCGATCAACTTTTTAATGAATATACTGTGGCGACGGGCGAACTGAGGCATCGCGGAAGCAGAGAGACACGGGGACTCGCTTGCGGGAAACACGCTCATTATTAGTAGCCCTTACAAGGACTATATCAGGCACCCGACAAGCACCGCAACCAATTACACACAAGAAACACAAGGCTGTCAGACGCCGAACTGTAAGACACATAAACGGTGGGGTATTTACGGAAGCTAATTACACACGAGGATAGACGGGGTACGCACAAGACACAGGTAAACACACGCAACAATAAGGAATCAACCATTAACAATAACAGCAACCACACAACAAGGGGTATTTACAACTGCACGCGGGGCATGCTGGGATATGAGCCCCGCCGGTGCTACAATACAAAAAACCGCGATAGTGAAGCTGTGAAAGTCGAAGCGCGAAGTGGCGAGGGACAACTGTAATGTGGTGTAGCACAGTGTAACAGCCTAACGCGATGTAATACAATGTAAAACGCAGTAACACAGAATAACACAGCATAAAGCAGAGTGTAACGAAGCATAATGCAGTGTAACATGGTGTAATACAGTGCAACAGTGTAGCATCATAATTTAGTGCAACAGAGTAACATGGTGTAACACAGTACAACTGCATAATACAGCTTAACTCAGTATAATGCGGAGTAATACAGCATACCAAGGTGGATAGTTCAGAATCAGAAAATAAAAATCCAGACCAAGATTTTGTTTCAACCCACCAGTTGAGTATTCTGTGACTATGACTCTTAAAACTCAACTATCGGTTGAAACAAATCTTGCTCTGGGTTTTTATTCTCTGAACCTGAACTACCCACCTCTGACAGTTTTAACGCACATGGTCACCTTGGCTGACTGAAGCCACTTCGTCCCTGCAGCCATCTCGTGTGGTGTTCCCGACGTTCCGGGGAATGGGTCGTTCCGTGGCTTCCAGTACACGGTGGGCAGCAGCGTGCAGTATGAGTGCAACAATGGCTACCGGATGGAGGATGGTCAGATCCCTACGGCCGAGTGCCAGGAGGAGGGCATGTGGAGCAGCCGCGGGCACCTGCCACAGTGCACACGTAAGCCCCCCTGCGCTGTAGTCTTTACGTGGGATTTGAGCTTATGGGGTCCCTCATGAGTTTCTAAGTCCAATAGTTAGAAGGACAATCACTCAGCATTCGAGGCTAAATGATCATGATGGTCAATGTGTGTTTGGCTACAGTCAGTACCCACACAGAAATGAACAGATACAGTAAATGCAAAGATATAATTAAAGAAACCCAAATATCTAATCATACAGCAGCTTCCGACGACTCTCCGGAACATGAGCAGGTTAACAGTGATGGAGTACTGCTTAGGACTGGCCTGAACCCACCCGTAAGGTCAGAGGTCAGAGGTCAGAGGGTGGCTAACACTAACTTCCCTCACAGCGGTACGGTGCCCCGACATCGAGACGGTTCTCCTGGAGAACATGGTGTGGCGCCTGATCTCCGGGGCCCCTGGCGAGTTCGGAGCCCAGGTCATGCTGAGCTGCTCCCCCGGCTTCTATTTGGAAGGACAGCGCATCCTCCACTGTCTGGCCAACGGCTCCTGGAGTGGCCTAGAGGAGAGGTCCGCCTGCAGGAGTAAGACAGCCACCCACTTTTGCCATCCCTCCATCTCTCATCCCTCCATCTCTCATCCCTCCATCCATCAACCATCTCCACATCTGATGGAAAGTGAAAATGGAAGGTGAAACTGCAAATTCTTAACCGCCTGATAACATGCAGATGATTACTGACTGGTCATGGTTACTGACCAAAGGTGAAGAGAGCAGGAGGCAGTTGTGGCTCACCCAGAATGCCGACCTTCCACAGTAGGGTGTGGCAGGCCGGCTGTCGTCACGGCGATAGGACAGGGCCGCCCCTTGCAGCTCCCACACGCCAAACAAACAGGCGCCGAGTCTCCTGTCGGCTGACTGATGAGCCGGCCTCAACACCCCCAGCCCAGCCCCCTTGCTGTATGAGGAATGTATTTGCCCCCCCCATCCCCGCCATTCGTCATTGTTCACTGCCTGCATTTCATCAAAATGGCTACTGACAGCTCCATCCCATCATAACTTGTGAGGGGTGGCTGATCATACCTGCCACCCTACTGGGTCAAACTAGAGCAGCCCGGTCATAGCAAATACTGTGGTCCATTCTCAGCTTGCTACCACAACCCGACCGTCTTTGGTTATGCTTTGTTTGCACACAGGTTAGGCAAACACTGTAATAAAAGTAAAAGCTCTCTCCCCTTAATGATTGAATCAGGGGCATCACTCTAAATGCTTTCTGTGTCCACAGTGTGTCAGAATGCCCTCCGGGGGTCCCATTGCCGTTTGCTGTGTCACTGACAGTCTTCACCATTTGCATCCTTCTTTCCCCCTCAGTCATCTCCTGTGGTGACCTGCCCTCGCCGCCAAATGGCAACAAGATCGGCACACTGAGCACGTTTGGTGCCACGGCCATCTTCACGTGCAACACGGGCTATACACTGGCCGGCTCGCATGTGCGCGAGTGTAGCGAGAACGGCCTGTGGAGCGGCGTGGAGACCAAGTGCCTTGGTGAGTGCTGCTAAAAGACGACTTTCTTCTCCTCCTTCCAACGATGGGTGAAGCTGGTAGAGCAGGTTTTCAGCAGAGTTACTGTTTCATCAGTAAAAAGCCACCTCAAAGTGGCGAAGTGTTTAATGAGTCACTGTTAACTTTAAACATGCTACATAAAAGGCCTGACAGGACTTCTCCTCAAACGAGGATCTTCCCAGGCCTCTTTGTCTAACTGACGTCACTAGAAAAACATCACCATGCTGGAATCCTGCTAATCGACGCATTTCTCATACAGGCCAAAGCCTTTCGAGTCTCGGAGCCAATATGAGGCACCAGCATTTAGTGGCAATTAGGATCAGAATTGCCTTCTTTATTTGGTCTGCATTTTTGTTTGTTGCTTTACAAGTGTGGAAGCAGCAGGAATAGCATCACGTTGAACTGTGGGAGATCTGAGGGCCGTCATCGTCCGATATGACATTCCGCCCCCCTTTCCTCCCCAGCCGGCCACTGCGGGACCCCGGACCCAATCACCAATGGCCACATCAGTGGCGATGGCTTCAGCTACCGGGACACCGTCGTCTACCAGTGCAACCTGGGCTTCCGGCTCATTGGCACATCTGTGCGCATCTGCCAGCAGGACCATCGCTGGTCGGGGACCGCGCCCGTCTGCGTGCGTAAGTGCGGCCCGCTGCTGCCGCACCCGCGGGGTCTCCGGGCCACTCTTCAGCCGCACGTTCTCATGCATCTCTTCCCCCGCAGCCATCACATGTGGCCACCCCGGCAACCCTGCGAATGGCCGGACACACGGCTCTGAGTTCAACCTGAACGACGTGGTGAACTTCACATGCAATGTTGGATACACGCTCTACGGCGCCGCCAAGGCGCAGTGCCGCGTCACGGGCCACTGGAGCAGCCCCCTCCCAGCCTGCAGGGGTATGAGCATAGCATCCGCCGCGTAGCATCCGCCAAACCGGTGCCCCTCACACGACCCCCAGATGCTGCCATCTTCTCCACATTTTGACACGTAGGTTTAAAACTCAGATGGCTGAACCAACCACAATATGGCCACATTTTAGAAGCAGTGTTTCCATGTGACCAATGCCCTGATGTCCCAGTTATATCTTTGTAATAAAGCAATAAGACTTTACGTGGTGCTGCTCGCCTCACAGCGGGTTTCCGTGGTGATGCTTAGCGGTAATGTCATGGACTTTCGTAAGTGAGGGGGATATTAAAGATGGCCATTCCTAGCCACCTTTGTCTTCTGCTATGATTTCTGTGACCTTTACGTGCCGTCATCGCCAAGGGTACACGTTGCTGCAGCCCACCGAACCACAGTGGCCAAATATCAACCGTTTGCCAGGAGCAGGTGCTGCTTGTTATTCAGTTTCCTGCTCCATCCCTCATTCCACATTACCTGGGCTGTTTAATTGTGTGCCAGGGCCCTAGCAGCTGGCTTAGGGGGCGGGCAATCTGTCTCTGATGCCCCATTATGAGCCCTGGTCTGTTCTGTTGAAGGAATGAGGGAGGTGAGATTCCACAGGACAGAATCCTGGGGCTCCTCACGACTCCGTCTGTCTACAGG
>JAODKF010000068.1:305273-315926 GCA_026779585.1 Mormyrus proboscirostris | reverse complement strand
CACGCAGCAGGGGGGGTCGGCACCTTGGTTACAAGGGGGCAGGGCTCTGGCACACAGCAGGGGGGTCGGCACCTTGGTTACAAGGGGGCAGGGCTCTGGCACGCAGGAGGGGGGTCGTCACCTTGGTTACAAGGGGGCGGGGCTCTGGCACACAGCAGGTGGGTCGTCACCTTGGCTACATGGGGCAGGGCCCTGGCACATTGCAGGTTTGTCTCCCTGTCTGTCTGCTTTCCTTACTGTCTATCTGCCTAAGTTTCTCTCTACCGGTCTGTCTGTATTCCTGCTGGTCTATATGCCTGTGTCTGTCTGTCTGAATCCTTTGCTTTGTATTTGCCTAAGCATCTGTCGGCCTTTCTGCTGTCTGCTTGTCTGCTTTCCTTACTGTCTGCTTAACTTTTTTCTATCTGCCTGTCTGCCGATCTATCTGCCTGTGTTTTCCTGTCTGTATGTCTAATGTCCTCACTCTCTATCTGCATAAAGTGTCTGCATGCCTGTCTTTCTGCCTGCCAGTCTATTTGTCTGTTTGCGTCCTTTACTGTCTATCTGCCTATGTATCTGTTTGCCTGTCTGTCTGTCTGTCTGTCCACCTACCGGTCTGCCTTTCTGTCTGCCCGTCTCTCTGTGTCTGTCTGCATATCCGTCTGCCTGTCTGTCCACCTTCCATACTGTCTGTCTGCTTGTCTGTCTGTCTGCCTGCTGGTGTGCCTGCCTGCCTGTCTCTGATTTCATTGTAATGGTCATGATATTTATCAAAAGAGAGAGAGCCCGTTACATTTCTCCAGCTCCAAAGTCTTAAGAGGGTTTAAAATCACTCTGCTACTCTGCCTGCTACCATGTTGAAGTCTCTTCAGTTAATCTGCCGCAGGCTTAATATTGAGTATAAAATGTTTCTTGTGTAGGTGAAGTGACAGTTACATGGGCTGTTTCTCTTAAAGTCAGTCAGACTCTTCGCAGGTTAGCGGCAAACATGATTTTATGCTTCCTGACAGTGTGCGGAGTATGGGGCTGCGATCACTGAGTACAGGCCATGCATTTCTCATTTATAATTTATCAACATCTCTCTCAGAAAACATTTACGATTTAGCAGCTTTTTGTGGTCCATGTTTCAACAGTGTTTAGTAAGAAACCTGTTGGAGGTACCATAAGTATCATGTGTGTGGTAAATAACAATTGTTTTAGCTGTTGTCCACGTTTCCCTGTTCTGAACAATCCCCGAATCAGCCTCACACATGGAAATGCAGCCCCTCCTGTATGGTCAAGTTGTTTGTAGGTTTTCTTTGTCCTTCACGACAAAAATGAAACTTAGGTGCCATATAGGAGACATACAGGGGGGGTCCTACTAATGAAAATCTCATCCACCCCCGCCGCCAACTCCCCCCCCCCCACACACACACACACTCTCCTTTTGATTACAAATATCCTTTTCCCTCTGAGCACAAGGTCTCTCTAGTCCATGTCAAAAAACCCTCCCACTCGCATCTGCTGGTGATGCTGTTTGCAGGAACAAGCACATGTGATGAGGACAAAACCTAATGCAACAGTCACGCAGATATGATGCCTAGTTTAAATTTTTAAAAAAGGAGTGCATAAATGTGTTTAGGAATTCATCACCACATATTAAGCCGGTGTTTAGGAATACATCAGCACACATTAAACCTATGTTTAGGAATACATCAGCACACGTTAAACCTGTGTTTAGGAATACATCAGCACACGTTAAAACTGTGTTGAGGAATACATCAGCACACATTAAACCTGTGTTGAGGAATACATCAGCACACATCAGCAAACCTGTGTTTAGGAATACATCAGCACACATCAGCAAACCTGTGTTTAGGAATACATCAGCACACATCAGCAAACCTGTGTTGAGGAATACATCAGCATACATCAGCAAACCTGTGTTTAGGAATACATCAGCACACATTAAACCTGTGTTTAGGAATACATCAGCACACATTAAACCTGTGTTGAGGAATACATCAGCACACATTAAACCTGTGTTTAGGAATACATCAGCACACATCAGCAAACCTGTGTTGAGGAATACATCAGCACACATTAAACCTGTGTTGAGGAATACATTAGCACATAATAAACATGTTTGGGAGACTTTGGGGCTCCGTCCAGCTATCTTTCAGACGTCAGAGTCATAGCCATCAGAGTCATAGCCATCCGTGTCCTGGTGCACCCTCTGTCCCCCCCACTCAGGTACTTGTCCCTCAGCAGTGGCTCACAGGTCCGCAAAACGCCAACATTGTCATTTCAGGATGAAAGACCATCATCCCTCCATGGCAGTTACCGGCACGGTGATCCAGGGTGTCCTGGGATGGGGGTGAATCTCTTTGTGCACGCTTATGGCATGGTGATCCAGGTCACTGTGGTCCCCCCACTCGCTAAACACCAGGTGACCTCACTCGCCCCACTCATTAAGGCTTTCAGATACCGTGTAAACAGATGATGGTGTTTGTGCTGATCCAGGCTGCACCCCCACCTCCATCTGCATAATAACTCATGCAAAAATGTTACCGGCAAGTGCTATGCTTGCATGAAACACACAACATGATTGTGGCATTGTTTAATTTGCTCTGGAAAAAGGTTGATATTTATCCAGTCTCTTATGTTCTTTAACAATGCATGTAATCCCTGCCCTGAATATATAACTCCCTACAGTATACTTACTTCTTTCTTTTCCCGTGAGCTTCAGCTTCCACATTTATGACGCGGTAAGGGCGGGTTTTCAATCCCAAAGGTGCTCCTTAACTAATGCACTTAGTCTCTGTGGGCTCTAATGTCAGTGGCACAAAAAGCAGACCGCGGCCCCTGATTGGCTGAAGGGGACGATTTTCGTAATGCAGCCCAACCAGTGATACAGCCATTTGTGGTCCATTTGGGGGCTGGTTTGTGTAATAACATGAAAACAGAAAGAGTAACAGGCACATGCACATGGTGACTCTGCTCATTCAGCTCTCTGTTCATGTCTACAATGACAGCTGAATCCATAATCATCTGATGAATGGCGGCTCTTAGCTTCACTGCTGTATCCAGATGGACGGGGGGGCGGAGAGGGTGGGGCTGCGGGGATGTGCAGACCATAGACCCCACCCCAAATCTCTACCTCCTGAACTGCAACTGTCCCAGTGATTCCAGAGCTTTCCTTAAGCTGATAGAACATTCCTTTAGTTGGTTCAGCTTGGCCTGTTCCTTGGAAAACCGGCCCAAACCAGATCAACTGGCAGTTGACTTTTGTGCATGCCATACATAAAACTTAGTATCTTCAGAGTTTATTTGTTTGAGATTTGAAAGTGAGATACTAATGTTATTCTAGCAGCAGCAATGACACCCTCCTTCAGAGCGACATTCATGCAGTTTATCATCTTGCCAGCTTCAGACTGAACTTGGCTCACCCAGCACATGTCTTAGCACACGACGGTTCCCCTTTAAGAGGCACCTTCTAAATCACCACGTTTAATTAAGACGTCTAAAGAGACATATGAGAAGGAAAATGGGGGCAGCCCCGCCCGGTGCCAGTCCGTGGGTGACCCCCGTGTTGGAGAACTGCAGTGGCATTTTGACTGGCACCCTTAACATGGCCTTGACGTTCACCGTAGCCCGGGGGTGCTATGAGCGGGTGAGCAGCGTGGCACCGCGATACTAACGAGATACGGCCAGGACTGACTTTGAAGGCCATCAGCTTGTAGTTGGGCTGGGATTGTCTATGGGGTTTGGCTTGACCGGACCAGGAATGTGCAGAATGAACTGAAGAAAAGAATAAATCAAGTGCCACATTTGTCTTCAGAGAAACCAGACATTTGCTCTACATATTGCTGATAGACCCACTGATACATCTGATAAATATAAGGGCCGTTTTTAGCATTTATGCCAGAGAGTGATTAAAAATGGCTCCTCTTGTGTGAAAATTGCGTCTTTGCTTAAGGTTGCTATAAATGTCAGGGCTGTGCTTCAGATACCATGAGCTTTATGAGATTATAGTTATCGAAGATGTGAGTGTTTTCTGGATTACCGAGTACTGGCTTGCATGTAGTTTTTGTGAACTTTTGTTTGGTGGACGTGCTGACAGCATGTGGCTGTCAGTCTGAGGTTTGCTGGGTGCAGCCTCTCCTGCGATGAAGGCGCAGGCAGCTTGACTCGCAGCCGCTGCATTATTTATAAGTGGTGCGTATCGACAGTCGGCTTCGGCCAGCCGAGCTGAACCAAGCCAGGCTGGATGCCAGCCATGCCGCACAGTTTAGAAGATTCCGGATCACATGGTGTGAACTTGGCTTCCCGCAAACTCAGTTAAAAGATGGGAGAGTCTGATTGTTTTACAAATGAAATGTATTACATAGTGGCAATGAAAATCAGGGAAAAACACAAGGGACGAAAGTGCCAGAGTTTGTAAGCAAAAATCATACCTGAGCCAAAGGTAAATTATCACACTAAATCTACTATGAATTGCATATTTTCAGACAGGGCAAAGTTCCTAAAGCTGGAGTCAAGATGAAAACTGACTGCAGACGTGTGAGTTGAGACACATCTGAACATCTTAGGAAAGTTACCGAAGTCGGCCGGATTGTGCCCAGTGGCAACATTTATTCAGCTCAGGGATCCTCCCTGCCGGCAAAAGATGCCAGATATTCATTTTCAAGCTGACAGGAGCTTTTTGAAGGCTGGGTTTCAGTCATTTGTGAGACGTGTCCCTCTGCTGAGATTTCCCAGGTGGCTCGGGATGAGGATACAAGATTGGCCAATCAGGTTCAGGGGCAGCACACAGGCTGTGATGTCAGGTGCCACTTTAGGGCTGGCGGAGCCCTTTAGGGCTGTCACTACTGCATAGTAACAGAAATCACAAAATTACCATTATTTACTTTTTCATGGTCGGAAAGGCTTTTGTTGTTTTTTCTTTTGTCCGTCTGTTTTTGCTTTAACTGTTGACAGAAACTAGAAGATCATTAGAGCCCAGACAGCTATGCTGAGAGACTTGAGTCCTGGGGAGTCCTTAATGTCTGTCCCCAAAAACACCTCAGGCACCATTCGGGAAGAGCGCCCTCTGGATACGTTACCTGACTACCTGTTTAGTCAGCTTTCCATTACTGCTGCCAAATGAATGCACTTTTCACAGTGGCTGCCATGGTGAAAGGCTCACGTGATAGGAGAGATGTGTGCGTGCATGCTATATCTACAGAAAGTATTTTCTTTTTTTGAATTCTGAATCCATAACAAGCCTCTAACAAACAGACTGCTTTTCAGGAGCTGACTTTAAATATGTACGTAAGTTGTGTGTACATGGAATTATATTAAAGATATAATAAATATTTCCAGTATTTAACTAGATAATTTTACAACATGCCTGCATGAAATTGCCTTTGAATTAAAAGGTAAAGTTTTTAAATTAACAACTAATTTTTGTTTGCTTTGGTGTATGCAAAAAGAAAAAAATCTAAATTATTCCAGCTTTTCTTTGAATTTCAGATGTGGAGTTTTACCCATTAAGGTTATTTTGTTTGTTTACAGTATACAGTAATGTGTGTATGTGGATCTTTAATTGACCAGTTCCTATTCATTAACTGATACTGTAACGTACTAAATAATATATGAAGAGTACTCTGTGGCGTAGCCTGAGACAGGAGGGGGCACCCCTCCTGAGAGAGAATGCCCAGCGCCCTGTGGCCGGCAATAGCCGACGGTGCTGTAATTCCACCACAGACTTGCTGTGTGGTGTCAGGCAGCTCTGGGCTCACCTGTGCCCTCCTCCATCTCAGCCATCAACAATAACCCGGCCCGTATCTCCCCGATCCTAATATAGGTTTGGGGGGACGTCAGGACCCAAGGGAAATGAGGCAGGAGGCCGGTTTCGGCACCATAAACGTATGCGATGGCTGCCGATCGTAGAGTGTTTCTGTATTCAGGCTCACTCCCCCCATAAAACCTCATCAGTTTGTTTTTCAGTTTTTTTTTTTAAAAAAACTTGCTTTTAGTAGTAGTAGAAGAAGAACTTCTTTGTCATCTCAACCATATATATTAAAACACACAGTGAGACGAAATAACATGCTCCAGGGAACAAAGGTGCAACGTACAACAGGACAACAGCACACTCAGACAGATTGACACTGGGAGGGGGGGAGAAAGGCTACAAAAATAATGCCTGTACAAATATCTCTAAATTAAAGTAGATTTTGACGAGGGGGGGCTACAGAAGAGGATTAGGGCCACCATACAGTAAAAATATTATTTGAATGCTGACTTTTTTTCTCAGAATTCTGACATTAAGGACAGAATTCAAATAATATTTTCATGGTGGCCCTAATCCTCTTCTGTAGAGGGCACATCAGGGAGGCCGTGACAATATAATATCCATTATACAACAATAGGCTATAGACAACGGACTATGAGAAACAGTGCAAATATGCTGACTGTGTAGTTTATACTGAACAAACTAAATATCATAGCCACAAAAAAAGCACTTTCTGACCATGATACGCACTTCATTCATCCTTGTTAGCATTGTGGCGTGTTGGGAGTGCGTGGTTGCGGGGCAGCCCGATCGGGCATGCGTGTCTCTCGACGTGTGTGCTGGGTGAGGTCCGGGAAGGAATGGTGATCCGGAAAGGCTGCGGTCATGCGGTATCTCTTTCAGACTCAGCGCAGCCATGACTAAGGTACGGGGAGCGTAAGTCAGCAAACGCGCACTATGTGTTATATATATAAAAGATGGGGGGTGCTGAGGACAGCAGCCCCAGTGTGTTATTTTTACGTGCATTTCAGTGCTATTTCTCCCAGAATTCATTTTATCAGCATCACGCTCCCTTCAGCAGAATCGACAGTATTAATGCAGTTTCCAGATCTATGCAAAGCACATTCACCACTGAAAATCCGGCCCTGGAGGGAGAAGTCATTCTTGATCTGTTAAAGCGATGTTAGGAAACAATTCATTTACCGAATTGCAGATCGATCCATCTCGCCCGGCCCAACTGGGAGGATGTGGGCCAAGGCACAGTCCCCGGTGATCCCACGATTTTCTCCATAAACGGCTTCATTCTCTGGAGTAGGTGCTTGGTTGTTGGCTCGTCCCTGGCAGACTGTGGGTACTGAGCAATTACAACAGTGCAGCAGCTGGCAGATGCCTTGTGACGTTTTGAAAGACTTTTAGCAAACACATGAGGCTTTAACACTGGCTCCTAAGTTCATATCTGAGCTATGTCACCAATCCACTGGGTGGAGAATCGCAGCCCGTCGTGTCGTACTGTGTGTGGATAATCACACACACGTCTATTTGTCACAATCCTACATCCATTATACATAGACTAATATTTTATTAACAAACCACAAACCTGAGCGTCCCTCAGCCTCTCTCCAGTTCCAGTGTCTGGCCTTGAAATAAAGGTGCTATCAAAGGCAGCTGTAAGCCCCAGTGGAACATCTGAAGATCCTCAAGTTCCTGTGACATGAAGGTGAACATTTTCACCCCTGGTGAGTACTGTGCTGGGCTGGGCTGTACTTTTCTGCCAGGTCAATTCAAGGGCTGGGGAGCAGTACTTTTAGAAGGCAATGACCAAAGTAATTTGAATGTCAAGGAGACCTCAGACAAATGTCAGCGCAAGGTAAGTAAGGGGCAGCCGATCAATGGGGAGAGGAGAGGAGTCTGATCTTTTGGCTGTGATTGGCACCAAGTTGCAGGGCTGTTCAGTCTCACTGGGGTTTCCCCTGATTCTAGGAGCTGCAGAGGATATTTATATATATAATATAAGATATACACACACACACACACACACACACACATAGGTAATCCTGAATTTTCTGGAAAACAATATCTTGGGATTCCTTGTCACACTTATAATTTATGGATATTGTTACCAAAAGGGAGAAAAACTGATCTGAAAAGAACTCATACTCTGAAACATTTAAATGAGTGTGAGGATGATAATTAACTCCTTCACAGGACTGCGGTCCCTATCTGGACGTGACACGTTTGAAATATGCCCGGGAGGGCCTGTCATCCTCCTCACCTGAGCTGGGTTTGGCGCCGCCCAAGTGGCCGTACAGCACAGTGAGCTGAATCCCATCCGCTGGCATCTTTCTCACAAATGAGCGAAATGAGGAGAGTGGTTTCCCCCTCGCCGCTACAGCTCGGTGTGGGGAGTCACATCTGCGATCCATAAGTGCATCTCCGCTTTAATCCACACAGCCATCGGAAGATCAATTGCAAGACCGCTTGTGCATCATGTGTCATTTTTGCCTGTAATGGGAATATTCCCACCGTTTCCTGTCTTTCCTGCTCTGTGGCTACGCCCGCATGAAAGGCACAAGCAAATTAACTGCCATTAAGCAGCACTTAAACCATAATAATCCCAAAGAGATCAGTCCTTCGGACTGTAAAACTCTTTGTTATCTGTCTGCAATCATGTGAAATAGATAATGTCAGAATTCCTAATTATGCCGCTTTCCAAGTTTTGTGGCATTAAGGCAGCGTTCTTGCGTGCAGGAGAATGAGAGGACGCTGCCTTTATCACAGGGAAATGCTTCTTCGTGTCGTTGGGAATGTGCTCAGGATGCAGTTCACATTCCCACCTCTTTAGTGTCAGTCTTATAACTTTGGATTACGGGCCCTTGGTGATCCGTCTAGACCAGTCCAGCCCAGGCCAGTCCCCAGGTTCCCGCTGTTAAGGTGTGGGACTGTCATGCAGCCCTTACATGAAAAACTTATAAACCCCTTGGGAGTTTCTGGTGTGGCGCTGATCTCAAGGAAGCCAAAGATCTCTGCTGCATTTCTGTCATCTTCTTATTCATTTCCTCTGTACTGTTGTATTGTTTAATCTTCTACATACTTTGTCAATGCTATATGTTACTGATCTGCTGTCATCTAGAACAAACTTTAGTGTTTCTCTGCTCTCCCCACAACACTATCATACACACACATACACAAACACACACTCACACACACACACACACACACACACATGCACATACACATAACCAGAGTCTGATCATTAGGGCGGCTCACTCTCCAGGGTACCCAAATTAAAAAGAAAAATCTGAAATGGGTCACTTTCACAATCCTGCATGATTTAACAACTCTGATCCTTTGGCAATCCTGTTATTCCATGAACACAGCCAGACAGGGAATCGGGGGAAGCGGTGGATAGCTGGGGAATCAGGAAGCGTGGGAAGGGATCGTGTGAGAGACTGGGTAGAACATGGCATTGTGGGAAATGGCCCCCTCTCTCCCACCACGAGGTAAAGGGTGACAATCCTTACAACATCATGGGCCCTAATTCTACATTGGAGGATTTTTTGTGGCGGTTTCCTGGTTTCATAGCAGCACATTCGAAACACGCATTTTTTCAAAATGATAAATGATTTTGCACCTGGTTTCTGCTCATAGGAGTCATGTTTTTAAATTATATATACAGCCATGGAAAAAATTAAGAGCATATTTTTTTGTTTCACTCATTTCTCAATTTATGGGTGTGTGTCTATTTTTTCCAAACTGCAGCCTGGTTCTTCCCTGTTTCTCATTAATGAAGGGCTTCTTCCTTGCTTTACAGGACCGCAGTCCTGCTTCTAGGAGCCTGATGCAAACTGTCCTAGCAGTGCACTTCACACCTGTGCTTAATGTTTCCCATTCCTTTTGACAGTCATTTGATGTCATCCTACAATTCATGAAAAAATTGTCAGATAAGGGCGATCTCTGGCATTAGAAAGTTGCTTCTGCCCTATCTGGGTGGTTTCTGATCATTCCCAGTGTCTCCTACTTCTCCGTATTCTAGTGAACTGCTATTTTAGAAATTGTGAACCTGGTAGCAACCGGCTGCTCAGCGTAGCCATCTGCCAGCAGCACCATGATTAAATCAGGATTTAAAAATGCAGATTTATTTTAAAATATCATGTGGTCTTTTTTTTTTCCATTGCTGAACAAAAATAGTAAAGAATAAACCGTATCATTAAAAAATCATTTGGGTTCATCCGAATCATGCATTGATTATAGGCTGTTTGACCAACTGACACACATAGGTACTTCAACACATGGCTTCAGTAGAACAGTGGTACTCCCGTAGATGATGTGTTCAGGCATTTTCACCCTGCGCACAAGCACTTCCGTTTCCTCGGCCGAATAGCGATCTGGTTTGCTAGGTAAACACGCCACTATAATAGCAATCCGCTGTAGCTTATGCATGACTGCCTTTTAAAGGTGAGATGATGCGGCATTCTCATTGGTTCATTTCATGTTAGACCCAAAACACACATTAGAATAATTAAGAGAACCTTTTTGCACCTTGAGCTGGCACCAAGTCTGTTTTTCCTGCCGTCAGAATAGCAAAATGGATTTGGATGTGCCTATAAATGTTAGCTGCACTCTGCACTTCACGCTTTGCATTAGATCGTCAGAACGGAGCTCCCTCTGTTATTTGCATCACTAAAGGATCGGACATGTTACCTGATTCTATTGTTGTTGTTCTGCCCTGTCCGCTTCCTGTTTATAGCAGAATAATGTGCCATCCGTTTATCAACCTCTGTTTCAGATTTTAAAACCAATAAGTAATCAGTATCCTCAGTCAAATTTCTTAGTATTGAATTATGAATCTTGAGGCTACTTCACCAGCTTCCCTCAAGAGGGATGTTAAATATGACAAGAAAAGCCCTGTTCCTCCCCCC
>JAODKF010000068.1:279944-292694 GCA_026779585.1 Mormyrus proboscirostris | reverse complement strand
ATTAGTTAAGTTCTCCCCAAGCGAGCTTGATGGGTCGAATGGCCTCCTCTCGTTTGTATATTTCTTATGTTCTTATGTTCTTATTACACCGTGGTTAAACCTACCCAGCTCTTAAGGCTGCATGATTTGACTTCCAACTTGGTGCTGATTTTATAGGCTCCTGGCCACATTCAAAGCCCTGCATTTCCATTTTTAACATTTTTTTGCTCCAAATAATCTGGGGTGGATTTCCTGAAACCTTCTTAATGCTGCATCATTTGCAAGTTCTACCTTAAGTCGTCTCTTGACGCTCCAGTGTGTTTCCTGAAATGTTTTTACGTAAGTATATCTTGCGTAAAACATTCTTTCGTAAGGTTGGTCTGAGCCATTCTTAGCTGTCTTTTACCGGTTTTGGCTCATTCTGCCCATTTAAAATAAGACTAACATCGTTAAGGGTACAGTTTCATAGCCAAACATCGCTAAAACATAACTGATTGGTTATGATAAAAATGATTTTGTCTGAGTCATGACTATAGTCTTCTTTAGTTTTGTCCTTGCGCTCTGCATGCACAGTGAATCTGCCTCAGTAATGCGTGGATTCATAATGAAAGATAAGGAATGCAGCATAAAATATTTTCCTACAAAAAGTACCCTAGAATAGTCCTTAGTAGTCAATAATGAAGCACATGAGACACTCTCTTCTGTTATGAATGAATGAATGAATGAATGAAGGAAAGTTACATTTATATAGCACTTTTCAACACATGCAAAGGACTTTACAGTCACTTTTATTTTGGCTATTGTGCCATTTCCCGCCTCAGTATTAATGATATGTACACATAATGGTGCATGCAGTTGTCTTGTAGAACAAATAAAAATAAAATGTTGATAGTACCTTCTGGGGAGGCAGGTTTTTGCACACAGTCAGCGAAAATCATATTTATGGTTAGATGGTTTGTTAATTTTGAAGCATTCCTGCAGTGTTTTTATAAAGACCTCCACTTTCTCTCATGTGGTAGTCAAGCCGTGGTTGCACGGAGGAAATAATCGATTCTTGAGCCATCAATGTCATCCGGCGCCTGTTTATGTCACACGTAAGAAGCTCTCCCTTAATCAATCTTTTAAGAGACTGTTCGGGAAACAAGCGTAGGCAAAGAAATACCTTTCATACGAGTCTTCGTAAAACCCCAAGAGTGACTGTTATCAGAAAACGCACCCCTGGAAACGTCAGCACTGATGGTTTTGAATCACAGCAGAATAACAAGATCAGCGTGAGCTTCCTGCCTCAGTCATTTGTCCACTTTAATGTTCATTTAAGAAGCTAATCTGTATTTTTTTTTTATTTTGCCCTCATTTCTGATAGCTGCTGAATACTTATTGAAATGCTATCAGTAAGAGGTATGTGTAAGTCAGACTGACATATTTAGCTCAGTGTTCTTTACATATTTTATCGACATGAACAATAGGTTATTATACGTAATATAAGTCACTACTTTGCACTTATGTGTGCATTTGAAATTCTCTGTGAATGCCTCTGATGTAGATTTCCATTGTCATTCCTATTCACTGGCTCCCAACTGGCATCGTTCATAATTCATCTGCTCTTTCGGGCTAAATAAATGCTAGAAAAATTACTTTCTTTAATAATACTTAGGGGAAGCCCAATATTCACAGTAGGCATATCACATCCTTATGGTGGGAGTTAACCTTGTTACCACTGATTAATCTTCTAGCCATCGGATTCAGTCTAGGCTAGAAAATGCCTTATAAATACTGCATTTATAAAGACTGAAACTATGTCCTTCAGTGCTACCTCCCTGCCTCCTTATTTCATTAAAATTGCCGTGGCCTTTTTGACGTCCTGACCCAGAGTGGGTTCCTCACTGTGTTTAAGTCAGCGTGAGCAGCTTTGAGATCAGCATGAAGGCTGTAAACGGCCCAGAGAAATTACATCCTGCACTTATATATGGGAATTACCAAGGAAAACATGGAGGTAAATCCTAAGTGGTGAAAAGTCCAAACTTAATGCTTTAAGGAAATCAAAAAATGAGGGTATGAGGTATAAGGTTGTCTCTGCCTGTCAGGCTCAGTGTTTGTGATCAGAAGGTTGTTGGTTCGAGCCTGACCATGGTGTGTCTGCAGCTCCCTCATATGGATATAATATATATATATGAATATAGTATCAGTTATTATTATTATAATTATAAGTTCCTGGTAAGACCAGACTCACGTGCTGCCGTTAGTGTGCGCAGAACTACACATATTCCACTGGATGGGCCAAACGTAATCCAGTGCATACATGTGACAGGTGAGGAAATGAAAGCCTCTGCCAGTGAAATGAGCACAGTGCTGATGGCACCTTCCATGGGCAGTGTGAGCCTTTGACGCTGTGAGTGTCACTGCAGAGCAGAGGGAATGTAAACTGCCAGGGATCCCAGATCCGTGTCCTTTACTGAACACTTTCCAAGGATGTTCATCGGGAGGGAATGTAACCTGCCAGGGATCCCAGATCTGTGTCTTCCAGAGATTTCCATAATGATCAGACAGTAGGATCGTCATTCATACTAGTCTCTTTTTTTAGGTCATCAAAATGGAACCCTGTGTGACCCAGCGATGGGAGGAAGGAAGGGGGACTGTGTTTGGCTCCAGATGGGATGGTTGGTTCGTCAGAGCAAACCAGAGAAAGGAGAAGGTAGCCATTTTGGCGCTGACAGCTGGGTTCAGGAAGCACATGTTCCCACATGTGTTTGAGAGATCTTGGTAGGATGATCCTGCTGTCACTTGTGCCTGAGGTGCACGGGCCCTTCTGCTGGCTATCATCATGCAGCAGGTCGTCCATGCTAACCACAGGTGTGCAGACATTCCATCCGCGACGGCCGCATTTCACCACCTTCGTGATGCGATACCTGTCCCGCGTGATTCAGTGTGGCCCGAGTGACACGTCTATACGGCCTGGTGAATGTGTCACGACAAGGTGGCACCTGAAAGACTTCTGTACTTCTACGGCATTTTTGTGACATCAATGTAGAGGATCCCACGACTGGATACATTAAAATGTAAGAATAGATGCGTACATTGCTGAGAACAAACCAGCCCCAACATGCCCCTGTGTCAGGTTGCTCTGCTGGCTTCGGAGAGGCATGCCATGCACACGCGTGTAGTAACCCCAGCTCTGCGTTGGAAACTTGTTTTTGCGGGATGAAAGGAGCAGAAGCCCAAGGGGAGGGGCCCCAAGCTTTGATGTGCAGACAAGCAGTGGGCTGAGGCGGGGCCCCTCCCTTGTCGCCGTGGTGATACCGAGGCCCTGTTTGAAGGCACCCTGCTGCCCGCCCATTTGGTGTTTGGCTGCTCTCTGTCATCAACAGAGCAGACGCATCCTCATTAAGGTGCGGCCTCACCCCCCTTCGCTCAGCCCCCAGGCACTTTAAACAAAAGCACAGGAGCCCGTGGCCACAGGACCAAGGGCAGGATGGCTCTCACTAAAGCCTTTGAAGGGACGTTCTGTTCTGTGTGTTCAGGGTAAGGCGTCAGTCCTGGCTGTGTGTGTCGCCGTGTCCAGGGACGTTCTGCTCTGTGTGTTCAGGGTAAGGCGTCAGTCCTGGCTGTGTGTGTCGCCGTGTCCAGGGACGTTCTGTTCTGTGTGTTCAGGGTAAGGCGTCAGTCCTGGCTGTGTGTGTCGCCGTGTCCAGGGGCGTTCTGTTCTGTGTGTTCAGGGTAAGGCGTCAGTCCTGGCTGTGTGTGTCGCCGTGTCCAGGGACGTTCTGTTCTGTGTGTTCAGGGTAAGGCGTCAGTCCTGGCTGTGTGTGTCGCCGTGTCCAGGGGCGTTCTGTTCTGTGTGTTCAGGGTAACATGATGAAACAGGATGAAAAGATCAACACCTGTGCAGTTGCGAGGTTCATTTTACACGAAGAGAAGAAAGCATATCTGAATGAGATACGTCTTTGCAGTTAGCTTAGCCGCACCTGCTGAGTTTCCCAGCACACCATCCTTACAGGTGGTATTTCAGTTATATAACATGCTTTATATCACGTCTTGTCACGCCGCAGTGCTGTCTGGGCTGTGAGTTCAGGGCACATAATCTTTTAGCATTAAAAAGCTACAATGAACAGGTGAATAGAGACAGAAATAGCAGTTACTCAGAGGCATTTTCAGGTTTGTCCACATCACTGTCAGTTTATGTGTTATTTCCTCTGTCTGTAATGTACCCAGGGATGCACCCCTGACCCTGTTGACGATCTGGGCCTGTGTCACTATGCCATTTACCTGCAAACCTCTAGGTATGGTATATCTATTTAGACCAAAAAAGCAAAAATGGAGTGTTTACAGAAAAGAAACCTGGTAATATCCAGCAGGTATATTTCCAACAAACACTGAGGATTGCCCATTGATGATCTCCCATGGTCATCATGCCGCGCGGTTTTATATAGTGATAAACTGAGATGGAAAACACCAGTGTTACCAAGGAGACCGTGAGCCTTGTACAAGTTCCATGACCTTGTCGCTCCTCAGAATCCATCAGGCACTCTAATGTAAGTAATTACTAATGTAATTAATTACTAATGTAATTACGTAAAAATCATTGTAAATACCAGCCAACTGGCAAGTTTAAGAAGCTTGTGTGGGGTTTAGGCGAAGTTTCCAGGAATGCCTTTGCACAGTGGCGACGCTGTCGCTGCCGTCCTTGGTGCTCCAAGTCCCCATGAAGGCATCACTTGTGATGCACCCCCCAGTCAGAGGACGACACATCGATTGTGCAAAGTACTGTGTTTCTGCATCTTTTGCCCCTGCCAGAATTAAATCAGACCTTTTTACTCTAATGGTATTTCAGAGAAGACAATTTATTATAATAATATATAAGTGAATGAAGGAGAGGGGGGTCTAGGAACCGGGCACTTTGACGCAGATATGACTGTACCATTCGCCTTCAATGCAATTTACCAACTTATTGACAGATACTGTGCTCATTTAGTGTTGTGTTGATATTTACTGCTAATTTTTTGTGTACAATTCTTAGTGGAGTACCAATAAATACCAGCATTTAATGACCCAAACTTGCACAGTTGTGTGTGAAAGCTGGATCTCGGTCAGGTTACAGAGCTCTGGA
This sequence comes from Mormyrus proboscirostris, assembly GCA_026779585.1. Classification (NCBI taxonomy): domain Eukaryota; kingdom Metazoa; phylum Chordata; class Actinopteri; order Osteoglossiformes; family Mormyridae; genus Mormyrus; species Mormyrus proboscirostris. The sequence goes on along the minus strand of JAODKF010000068.1, from coordinate 287,611 downwards.
AGAAGGGTGTGTTTTTCTGGATATGAAAGCACAGCCACGCGCCACTGCATCCTTATGCCTCAGAGATAAGCCGCATGAGCTTCTTGGAGACTCTCCTCTGCCGGTCTCCAGTCATGTGCATCTTAGAATCCACCCTCTCAGATGTCTCTGCCAAATACGCAGACCTGGCGCTGGTGGGTGCGACACCATCATGAAACGACACGACAGATCATCTGGCCTCAAGTATCAGCTCTTACTAATGTCTGCGTTTTACTCTTATTGGCCTCCCAAGCTGCCCTAATGAACGCTGTATCAGTCGATCACATGGCACAGAGATGACGATGACAGTCGTGCCTGTCTGTCGACTGCCAGCTGCAGCTTTCCACACATCGCATCAGGTTTGCTCTTCTGCCACGTGGCAGGTGATATATGCCTTAAAAAAAAGCTGATGCAGAAAACTGGGCTGCTCTGAATGTTAAATCCATGCTGCCCATGGTAGGTAGTATGGCCCCGGTGGTCATCTCAGCCCCTTCTGCCATGGCTTGGTCTGTCCTGGGTGTGGTTTCACCAGCTTGACAATGGCAATAAATCTCACACTTCTGAATCTGAGAGGTACAAACTTTAATCACAACTCCAGGGAGAACAGAGCTTGACATGAAAACGACCTGAAGCGAGATCCTTTAACACTGCGGATAAGTCCAAACGTCGCAGCTGTCTCATGCACGGTATGTCCAGCAAAACTGCGGTTCAGCCTTCTTCACTACGGATGTGCACCAGTGTTACTTAGAATACCCGACCATGAAAGAAGCACAGAGGTCTGGGGGCTCATTGCTCATGTTTTACACTGTTCTCAGAATGTGCGCCCCCAGGCAGTTACCACGGTGATCTGCAGTAAGAATTATGAACAATTCCAGAAATAATAATTATTTGATTCCTTTAAAAATAAAAATATTGCCTGGGGGTATCTAACTAAACGATTAGGTAAAATAATCATAAATGAAAGCTTCTCATCACTGATTGCATCCCTGTACTTTTATACCGTTTTATGTAATGTGGCTCTCTTATGTTATGCAGTATGGAGTCTGCCTTGCATCCCAGTGTGGGTGCAGTGAAAACACGCAACCTATGGATCAGAGGCACCCAACACCGGCTGAGAATGAGGACAAATGGCGGATATTAATAACTCGCCATGGCTGATTTTCCGGAGCCCAGCTCTCCATGGAAACCCTCAATTATAGCACATTCACACACTGCGTCTGATATTTAACGTGTCGTGTGACATTAGGCCACTATCTGTCCTGCTCTTTCCATTATATCCGCTTTACCAGATTTATATTCTTCTCTTATTAATGGTATAAATTGATTTTGTTCTCGGATTGTTTTGCCTGGAATCTGAATGATTCACCTCTTTTTGAGGGCTGAAGCATTCACAGTTCCAGCCAAGGATCTGAACAGCTAGTGGAATTATTAAATTATAAGGCTTTCTGTATTTCTCCCAAGGCAAAATCCGGTGACTGTGTTTATCTGTGTCGATTACATCACAGGTCCCTGGACACTGGGGATCTGTATGTTTTCCTGTGTCCTGTCCCACCCCCTGGGGATCTGTACATATTTGTGTGTCCTGTCCCGCCCCCTGGGGAACCGTACATATTTGTGTGTCCTGTCCCTCCCCCTGGGGATCTGTACATATTTGTGTGTCCTGTCCCTCCTCCTGGGGAACCGTACGTATTTGTGTGTCCTGTCCCTCCTCCTGGGGAACCGTACGTATTTGTGTGTCCTGTCCCTCCCCCTGGGGAACCGTACGTATTTGTGTGTCCTGTCCCGCCCCCTGGGGATCTGTACGTATTTGTGTGTCCTGTCCCGCCCCCTGGGGATCTGTACGTATTTGTGGGTCCTGTCCCACCTGCCCCCAGAACGTCAGACCCCAGCATGGTGTCCATCCCGGGATCTGTGACCATCTCATGCTCGTCAACACAGTTTCTTTACATTAAAGAGGAACAGCAGCCCAGCCTCCCTGTGACCTTTATTCCCAATAGGGCAGGCGATACACCCCTCCCCGCTGAGTCCGTTTCAGGAGGTTCTGTTCCGTCACGACCCACATCCTACTGACCTTATTCTCATTCCTCCACCGTTCCAGGTTAATTGCATGGAAATTTGGGGGAAAGGAGTGCTTATCTGACACCAAGAATCACCCAAAGTGCAGCATGCAAATGCTGGCTGACTATTATTTATTTCTTATTCTATTCTGCACACATATGGCTGACCTGGCCCTATAAAAATCCCCAAGGAAGCAATTAGCCCAAACGGCCAGGCTGGGGTCCACACGGGTGCCATGTGGGTGCAGGGGAGTAGCCCTGCCGGATGTCTGTGTATATATTAATACACATGTGTGTCTGTCTCGAGGCGAGGTGTCCTAACTGGAAGCCTGATTACACCCAAAACAGGGCTGCGAGGCCCAAATGGAAATTTCTTTTTTTGGCCTTTAGGTGTGCATATTTCTGTACTTTGGGGATGCAGACTGCTTTTGTTTTATTTGTATGCTCTGAATTGTTATAGTTCGTATTATAAGTAAAATATATACTTGGAGTATGCGCCATGCGTGCAGCTCTTTCAGGCTAAGCGAGGCCTCGGCTTGGCTCCCTCTCCTGACTGAACCCCTTTGAGGACGCCTGCAGCTCCAAGGTCTGCACTGGACCGGCAACAAATCCCTATGCGTGTCTCTGTCTGTGTCCCAAAAACACCACACAGAATTCTCTACATTTTTTGGCTTCATTAGTTCCCTGTTTGACAGGATATTTGTCCAAAGCCAAGGAACAGAGGAAGCATTTGGTCTGGCATCCCGTCCAGGGTGTCCCCAGCCTTTTGCCCTGTGATGGACTGGCATCCCGTCCAGGGTGCCCCCAGCCTTGTGCCCTGTGATGGTCTGGCATCCCGTCCAGGGTGCCCCCAGCCTTGTGCCCTGTGATGGACTGGCATCCCGTCCAGGGTGCCCCCAGCCTTGTGCCCTGTGATGGTCTGGCATCCCGTCCAGGGTGCCCCCAGCCTTTCTATGTGGAAAACTCTAATCCTAACATGACCTTAACCCCTACCCAGCCCTAAGCTTAACCATAAATAATCAAAACAAAAATGACTTTTGGCATTTTTTATTTTTTGATTGCATTGACAGATCTTTCTATGGACCTGAAAAATAGTCCCCACAACATCAAAATAACAAGTTTTTATTTCATTGTGGGGAACAGTTTGTCGCCACAATGTAATATAAACATGATACAGACACACACACAGAACCCTCCAACTCCCTTCCCAGCCCTGTGACAATGCCAGAATCAGCTGTTAGAATTTTTGCAGTTTTTGCAGATGGATATTATTTTAAATTCTGGGTAATTAAATTATTTTTTATTAGATGCATTCAGCTATTCATTAAGGAGTCGATTCTCCTGTGCACTTAAGTAAAAAAAAAAATGCATTGTTTAACACTTTCTTAAGTGCACTTAAACGATTTATGTTCTTTGGGCGGAGAAACACCAAAATATGGGCATGTCACTTGTGAATGTGCATTCTGCATTCTGTCCTCTTAAGTGTATGTATTAAGTTACGCGCCTCTACATGGCCAAACGTAATATTGCAGTTTTCAGAAAGACGAACATGTAACAGAGTAAAACTTTTAAGGTATCATACATTTCATATATCATTGATTGTGGAACTCTCCATTTTGAATTGCGATTCATGCAATATTTTCGTATACATACATACGTACACGTTGAGAACTACTGGGCCTTAGTGAAGTTTGAGATTGGCCAAGCAGTAACATGTCTCAGAGCAGCATCTGAGAGGCTGTTGTAGCTGCTTCCGCTAATATAACAGATGATAAAATTGTTTTTTGATCAAATAAAAACTTGAATAGTCCATTTGGATAACAGGCTTTAGATAGTCACAGAAAAAAGATGGCTATGCAGAACAGTAATCCTAGTAAAGTGGACTGCATAGAATAGGCAATAGCGTATTCTTTACGTCGACTGAATAACTAGAACTGTTTTTAACTGTTTGTAATTACTATTTCTCTATATGGTAAAGTAAGAACAATCTACTTTCTGATTGGCTAATAACTGCACATGGATGATTGACTGTTTTTCCTTTGTATTTGTTTGTTTGGGGGTGGCATGGTGGAGCAGTGATGAGCAGTGTTGCCTCACACCTCTGGGAGTGTGTGTGGAGTTTGCATGTTCTCCCAGTGTCGTCGTGGGGTTTCCTCTGGCTTCTCCGGATTCCCCCCACAGCCCAAAAACATGCTGAGGTTAATTGGAGTTGCCAACTTGTTCATAGGGGTGCATGTGTGTGAATGGTGTGCGCTGCGATGGGTTGGCGCCCCGTCCTGGGTTTTTCCCTGCCTTCCGCCCATAGCCTCAGGGATTGGCTCCAGACCCCACGCGAACCTGAACAGGAAAAGTGGTTTCAGAAAATAGATGCATGGATGGATGAATGTAACATTTTATCACTGCCTAAGATTATCATCAGGAACAGCACCTGCCTAGTAATTCCTGCTCATGGTATTTTATTGCATGTTTGTTACCTGACTAGTATCAGAGGTCATTTAACCCTAAATCTCAGCTGTCTGCAGTACTGGGATTTTTAATATATAATGATTTACTAGATGGAACTTGAGGAAGACTCCGTAAAAATATATTTTCTCCCCTGTTGTAATATGCGCGCATGGATTATACAGTGTAACGCATATTCAGCACTGGGGCCAGGATAGACGTGATTAGAGTGTCATGGGGTCCCGTCTGGGGAAGGGGCTGGCAGGGGTTACTCTGCTAGGGAGCACTGGGTTGCTGCTATTATGAAAATGAGCTGTGGTTGTAATAACGGGGGTGAGAGGCGGCGGTGGCCGCAGGGGGGCTGCCCAGGGGAATTCTCCCGTCGGCTTCCTAACTTTTACTCTGCTTTGCTGGCAGGCAGATGACTTTGGAGGTTTTTTACTCTTTTTTTTGTTTTAAGGAAAACGTTCTTTTTTCCCGAAGGCGTCCGCAGTCTCCCGTGTTTCCGTGACAATATTGTAAAACGCATGACAGCCCCAGTGCTGAATCCACTAAGTTGGATTTAATCTGCACCCATCCTGGAGCATAGCGACGGGAAAGACCAAAATGCTTTCCATTGTTAATTGATTACTGCCTCTGGGCCATGAGAGACTGACTATCCTGCAATTAGGCATGATGCTGTACGGAAACACCATCCTGAGTTTGATAAACTCCTTTTTCTTGCAGCAATGTCTTATTTCCAAAATAAATCTGTAAAAACATGTCATGTAGAATCTCGACATTAATCAAGCCATCCTAATAAATGATAATTGGTGCTTTTCTATTTAGAACCATTGAGAGATTTTAAGTGGCTTCTTAAAGTGATGATCACGAAAAGACAAAAGTTGCATGAGTGTCTATATGTCAAATGGTGTGCTTAAATTAAAAGCGCCCTGTAAATTAGAGCCCCCCCCCCCCCCGGAACACATGGCCCCTTCGGGGTTGGATTGTGTGGAATGAGCCAAACATCTGATCAGTGGTAAACATGCAAACACCAGAGCACGCTTGACCTATGGACTTCCTGTCAGTTTTGCCTTCACACAAAGTAACCGTTTGAATTTACCATCCACAATAATTCAGGGCTGGACCACGCGCCCCCCACCATGATGATCTGCCAGGCAGGTGTCCTGCCTCTTCAAGGAGCCAATGAATGCCACCCAGGGAACCTTGGCTTGGCAAACTGTATGTCATAAACAAGCACACCGGAAAACAAAAAGAATATTAAAGCACTAAGGAACTCTTGTGTCTTAATCGTGCTCCTCTCAACGCTGCTGCCTTCACAGCTTGAGGCACGTCAGTCCTTCGGATCAATTTCCTCAAACAGGAACCGTGACTCAATAACACTTCATTTTGAAAAGAACTGTATTCGGAAAGTTGCCTGCCAGTAGCCACGGTCGCCTCCTTTGTATTATCTCAAAACACAACTGGGCAGACCCCGCCCAACCATTTCCACCCTGTCCAATCACATTCAGCTTGAAGAAATTAGCGTAATTAACAACAAGTTAAGGCTTGTAATGTCTTAAAGAGGGAGAGAAGCAGAGTACTGCCACCCCATACCATATATTTTGGCCAAAAGTGTAACTTCAAATGTGGGAGGACATAAAATCACAATCCAGGTCTGAGTGATGACTCACTCTCAGCTGAACATTCCTTGGTTTGTATCCGTATCCCTTAAATATTTGTTTGCTCTACGAAATAACAGAAACATCAAAGACATATTGTCTGCGATTAAATGTGGGAGCCTGGCACCGACATGCAGCGTGCAGGAGGGCATACGACTGATCACAGGTATGATGAGTGGCTTTTGATGGCTTTGTCTTTGGCTCTGCAGATGATGTCTGAAACAGGTTTCAATGAAAATCTCCATAAAAACCTCCTTCCTCTGGCCTGACCTATTTCATCTGTAAACTCAAAAGCTCCAGAATCACAGTTTGCCAAGTCCCTTAAAAAAATGCGGAAAAAAAACATAACTGGTGCCAGGCAGAAATGATTATGTTCCAGAAACAGGAATCATGCTCGTAGTTACAAGTTTGACTTGTCAGCTCGTGAGACAAAAAGACAAACATAAGGTGTTCCTTTGATAATATTTGTGTCTGGAGAATTTGTGGCTAATATGTCTCAGTCCTTGAACTGCTGAACTGATGTGAATTTCTTAAAGCCAGTGCTTTATTGGCTAAGTATGTTTACTCATTCTGTCATGTCCCTCCGTCCAGCCCTCTCGTAGACCACACCCACCTCGTTACCCATGTGTGACTTCCCATTGTACCAGCTGTCTTTCGTTTAGACTGATGTCATGTCATGTATTTAGTCTGTCATTAATGTGGTTTACCGTGTGCTCCCCAGGTCTGTCATTAATGTGGTTTACCGTGTGCTCCCCAGGTCTGTCATTAATGTGCTCTACCGTGTGCTCCCTAGGTCTGTCATTAATGTGGTTTACCGTGTGCTCCCAAGTTGTCCGTTCTGCCGTTTAATAAACCCTGTGTTCCCCAGCATTTACGGCTCTCTCACCTGTTGCCCCGCTCGCCCGCACGCAGTCATTACACATACATGGAATGTCTCCGGTTTTTTGTCACTGAACAGGCTGTGACCAAGGTGTGGTGGGTCTGCAGTGATTCTTCTTTCCCGTTTCCTGACTCTAGACATGTAAAAGTCCTGAATGGAGGGCAGGTCTGCGCCAATGATTTTTTTCTCTAGCCCTGCCTGTCCATTGTAGTGTATTCCTGTCCTGTTTGAACTAACATTTAGAAATCCAGTGCAATTTCAGGTAATTTTTCTGGGAGAGTCCAGAGACAAAGTGGGCAGCATTACCAATTAAGCATTTGACATACACTCAGACTAGAGAATCAGAGGGTCACTGTTTCATTGGCACAGTGATCAGTCATGAGTCGGCTTGAACCCACTGGGACACCATCACATTCCATGGGTCCAACAAGCACCTATGAGACGCTGCGTGTGGTCAGGCTCCGGAGAGACGCTGTGTGTGGTCAGGCTCCGGGGAGGCGCTGCGTGTGGTCAGGCTCCGGAGAGACGCTGTGTGTGGTCAGGCTCCGGGGAGGCGCTCCGGGATGGGCACAACCTGACGAGTAACTGCGCCGAGTAACTGAGGGCTGC
>JAODKF010000068.1:259981-270902 GCA_026779585.1 Mormyrus proboscirostris | reverse complement strand
AGAGCCTCCGAAACAGGCGGCACGGCACAGAGACACAGAGCCTCCGAAACAGGCGGCACGGCACAGAGACACAGAGCCTCCGAAACAGGCGGCACGGCACAGAGACACAGAGCCTCCGAAACAGGCGGCACGGCACAGAGACACAGAGCTTCCGAAACAGGCGGCACGGCACAGAGACACAGAGCCTCCGAAACAGACGGAACGGCACAGAGACACAGAGTCTCCGAAACAGGCGGCATGACAGAGACACAGAGCCTCCCAAAAAGGTAGAATGGCACAGAGACACAGAGCCTCCCAAAAAGGCGGCATGGCACAGAGACACAGAGCCTCCGAAACAGGCAGAACGGCACAGAGACACAGAGCCTCCGAAACAGGCGGCATGGCACAGAGACACAGAGCCTCCCAAAAAGGCGGCCAAATAGGTGGCATGAGCGATGAGCTCATTTTGTCAGAGGAGCGCAAGATTAAGGCCCCGCCACTGCGCATAGAATCCTTGCAAGCAGCTCTTCTTCCAGCAAAGTAAAAGAATGGTAGATTTATTTCCAAAGCCCGCTATGACTTTATGACACACTGGGGCTTTGCTTGACTGTAGGATACTTTATTTCTCCTGACTGTTATATTAAAGAACAAAAGGTCATGGCTGGCTGGGGAGCAGGAAATCACCAGCGTATGTACATGCACAGGTTGTAGAATTATCAAAAAAAAATAAAATGCTTACATTACAAAGTCTCAAAATTAATTGAAGTTATTTGTAAGCATCGCTGACTGAAAGTGTAATTTTTAAAATGTCTTGTCAAGTCCAGGGTTATGACATCACTACACGCAGATTTAACACAGTGTAGCAGCTGGACTATCAAATAAGCCCTATAAGGAGTGGCAGCAGCGATGTAATAAGGAATTCAGTGACCAGTTAAAACACGATTCTCTTCAGCTATAAATCTTTACGCATGTAGACTAGCCTCGGCCAAACAATGCTACTCGGAGCAGCTCCCATTTTTCACAAAAGCATTTCGGCGATGAAGCTAAATGGAAGGCGGCAGGTGGCTAATGCAATTAGCGGCGGCGCGAGTCGGGATCGGCGCTGGCTTCTGCCGCCTGTCATCTTCAATAGGAAATATGTTAGCATCCGGCTACTAACACGGAGCGTGAGTTTTTAGCTACAACCTGAACCGTGTTTTTTGCTTGTGCAACTTTTAACAATTATTTTGGTTTGCATATGGTTGTGTGTGTGTGTGCGTGTGTGTGTGTGTGTGCAGGGGGGTGGTTCTCCTTTGAGAGTTCACATCTTGTTCTGTGCATGGCTATGGGGTTAGCGAAATGCTAAATGATGCAACTCAGGCCTCACAGAGCCCCCCCCGTCCCACCATATACCATCACAATTGTTTCTGGCACTCACCAATCCATAAGAATGAGGGTGTCCTTGGAATTTCCATAGAAATATCACACAGCACAACCGGAATCCACCACTCACTATGCTATACTGAATAAAGTTTGATTTATTGATGAATTCATTGATTAATCCTGCTAATTGTTCGGAAGTTGATCATTCCACTCGTAGCCGTTGGCTGAAAAATAAATGTTGTCAGATGGAAATAACACGAGTGGGGGAGATGGTAATAATCAGCACCGGTGTTCACTGACCGATCCCATTAGATGCCCTACCGCTCCCCCATCCCAAGCCCAGGAATATTCGGTTTGCTTTCAGCCCTGTGTCGACTCATTCCCTTCTGACACTCGCTGGCACATGCTCTCACCTGGCATGCCTGGCACCTTCTGGACCACCTGGGCTTTGAGCTCACAGGAAACATGCGACAGGGGGGTAGAGATCGCTTCTTAGAAGCAGGTTTGATCATGCCAACCGCTGTTCGTTTGGGTCAAGTAAAAGGACAACAGAAATATACACCCGTGTCTCATTGTCTGCGTGTACCTTAAATCTGCAGTGGTTCAAAGCACCAGTGTGCATGTGGAGACACTCTCAGCACCTCTGAAATACATGCAAGGGTACTTCTCCTCATCACCTAGTACCATATTTCTGGTGCTGAACTTTTCCATTTACTTCCGGTTGAGTAGCAGCAGAAAAAGGGGCAGGGCGGGGCTCAGCTAAACCAGCTGTCCTAGCGATACCACTATCTCAGCGTACTGTACTAGCAATATCACGGCATGCTGTCCTAGCGATACTTCATTAAAGTACCAAAAGTACGGTAATTCGAGGTGTTGGTTTTCCACTGACGTTAAAACTAGTACCAGCACCAAATGACATCACAATAAGAGGTGGGGGGTTCTGTTATGAATTAAAAATAGCTATAGTACATTATAGGGGTGGACAATGTGCGATATTAATACCAATATCACATGTTATGTATATACAGTTTTGCATCGCGAGTCAACAGAGATTAAGATCTGGCATTTTCTTACTTTCAATTCGGTATACGGACATTATAGTTAAGTTTTGCTAAACTATTTTTACTCTTACTCTTACTTAGCAAGTCTTACTTTCACTCTTACTCTTACTTAGCAAGTTTTACAATATTAATTATTCCTTTTATAGATTGTCTAATATATGTTTAAAAATAATTTTTAGGTTTACATCATTCGAAGACGGCCGGATTTGTGAGAAATTTATGAACTCCTTTTTTTATTTAATAAATATAGATATTACAAATTGTATCGCTATATTCATGACAAAATGACATCACTAGGACAGCACGCTGCATGCTATACACATGCCGTATGCAAAGATACTTTATAAAAAAATGCCATGCCATCCTTTTTTGTTGTCTGTTGTTCCAACGAGATCGCTTTTTTTTACTTTATCGTTGTTTTCCTAGTTCACAAATGTTTTCAAGGTGGCGTTTGTATTGTGTTTCAGAGGCAGGCTGTTTGCATAACCAATCGATAAGTTTGATTTTCAAGCGGCGTTGTTCGGGGTTTCGTGTGTGCCTCATTTCTTCCAAGCGGCTTGCTATTACGGCAAATCCTTTTTTATTTCGAGTCCTGCCATTGATCTCCACAGTCAGTCCTTGTTTTGATTAGTTATAGCCTTATAGAATTACTCCCACACCATCCAAATCCCGCTGGATCTGTTCATCCGACCACATTAAAGCCTGTATTTCCTCGTTTGTCCATCCTTCCATTTTACTTTTTAATATTCTTGTTTCTACTGCTTTTTATTTTGTTTCCCGCTGTTTGCTGCGCGTTCCAAAAGATGGCGGTTGCATTTTGTGTTTCAGCGGGAGGCTATTTGCATAACCAATCAACAGCAATTACGTTTGCAAGTCCCACCCCAAAGTACCGAAGTACTAAAAGAAGTACCCCAGCTGGTTTGGCTCTTTCGGTACTGGTACTCGACCGCAAGTCAATGTAAAAGCGAACGTACCGAATTTACCGTACTTTGTGTGGTTGAAATGCGCCCCTAGTGATATCACGGTGTGCTGTCCTAGTGATTTTGTTGCAAAAATATTGGGGTATTTATAAAACAAAAAGAAGCTCATAAATTTATCAGAAACCTATCTAAGAGTGATCTAAAGACCAAGGATTATCATTGTGTCGGAGAACACATGCAGTGCTAATGCAAAAGCAGCGGAGGTAAACTTTAAACTTTTTTATCATATATTACATAATCTATAGAAAATAATCATTAAAATCTAAAGCTAGCTAAGATTTTTTTTTGTATGCCAGAGTAAAAATGTTTTAGTGAAACTTAAACACCCTGTGCCATAATGTTTGTACAGAATTTAAATTAAGAAAAAGCCTAATCTTAATCTGTCTTAATAGCGAAGTAAGAACGTCATATGCGATGCTGTATTAATACTGCACATCATCCAGTCCTTTAATATACCACAGCTATTTTTCGAATGAAACTTTTCCACTTCTTCACTCTAGGCCCTGTGGAATCTCCCGGAGCTCATCTCCTCACCCGCCCCTCAGATCCATCCGCTCCAGCTCAGCATGGGACCTGCATGGTGTGGCCCTGCTTAACAGATGCACCGGAAGGAAATTGGATCTGACGGGAAACTGGGATGCGCGAGACACCGAAGATCACTTTTGTTTTCCCAGTTTGTGCTGTGAAGCGAACCACATTTTCCATTATGGGCCCACCTGCCTCCATTACCCAAGACAGTTTGAGATGGGGGGGGAAGGGGGGGGTCGTCTTCCTAAGATTAGTAGTGATTTAATTCTGTCACCTGGGTCCTGATGTGACTGGCTGGGTGCGGGAAATCCTCTGCATCACCAGTACCCTCTCACTGTCTCAAGTTGGCATCTTAGCAATAGTGTGACTATACTACTCACATACATACTAGGCATTTCTGAGCTATTACTACAGAATTCTTTGTACTGTCTAAATGTGCTGCTGTAAATCTGCAGTTACCTTCAGGATTAATAAAGTATCTATCTATGTAAAATACATTACTTCCATTATCCCAAACCTTAATCAATCATTGATTGATCCATCCATCCATACATCTATACAGCTATGCAGTCTTTTTATAAAAATAAATAACCAGATGTTTTGGATATTGATGATATCTATGTACTGTGTGTGTTTTGACTGACATAATGAGGTAAAAAGGACAATGGAAATTAATAAACATCACAGGATAAAAAGATATAATTAATTTGCATTGAGGAAAAATGTTTTAAATGAAAGGGATTAAAAACAATGTGGGAGATGCGTATGGACTTCATTCTCTGGCTTTTTGTTCGGGGCATTAACGCAGTAGCGGCAGTTGCCTTTTCCATGTGAAATATCTTAAATTGTCTTTTCGAAAGCCCATCTCTCGAGACAAAGAGGCAGCCTGAAAGCATATCCGGAGCCGTGGGGTCAATCGCCTTCTTCAGAAGCGGCGGCCATGCCCTCGTGGACCCCGAGAGCCACTTCAGTCAATGGACCGTAATTTTGTTCCATTTCCTCTTCGTCATGCCTTTCTATAGAACTAAGGTGTTGAAAGTCAGCCTGTTCCTCTTAATGGATTACAGGAGATTAAGTGTTATTTGTCAAATGATACACTTTCAACTGGAATTAAAAGATGTGTCAGTGCTGGAGTGTCAGGACGAGGCCGGGTTTCAGAGGCGTGTGAAGACGAAAAGATCAGCGAGGCCTGACAGCACACAGTGTCCCCGTCAGGGTCTGCACCCATTTGGCCAGCAGGCACTGCCGGCTATTCTGCCTTTCCCCCTCTCTGTCTTACTTCCTAGTCTTTCCTAACGTGCTGCATGGGGTAGTGGGCTGAGTGTGTGGGTCACTCTGCAAACCCAGGGGTCCTGGGTTTGAGGCTGGCCCATCCCAGTCTTGCATGTGTGGATTTTGTTTGACTTTTGTTCCCCAGTGTTTGTAATTTTGGGTTTTGTTTTTCTTAGTGTTTCATGTCAGTTCTCCCATTCATGGTCCACCCTCCCCGTGTTAGCATTTGGTTTTTTGTACTTGTATTTTGTATCAGTCTTGTATTTCTAGTGTTTGATTAGTGTTTCCTACAGCAGTTTAACCTCCCTAGATCTGTGATTTTTCCCTGCTCATTAGTTTCACCTGCTGCTTGCCTTGTGTTCTGTCTTCATTGGTTGTTAAGTTAATACTTCTCTCCTGTGTCCTCGTTACCTCAGTCCGGTTTGTGTATTTAAGTTCTTGCTTTAGTTCATTTCCCCAAATTGTTCATTGTGTTGCTCTTTTAGATATTTCATTAGTTAGTTCTTGTTTGCTTTTGACCCCTCATGGTCCTTTACTTAGTGATTTCCTCAGTGTCCCGTTCCCTAAAAAAAAACCCTTTGACTTGTAAGCCCCCAGTTGACCATTGCTTGCTTTGCGCCCGCATCATGCCCTGTGTCTGTGACATTCCCTCTCTCACTGGCAAGATCCCACCATCATTCTGTCCGTTACTTAGTGATTTATCACCAGCTACATACTGATTTGCACTTTTAGCCGTAGTGATGCGAGAATGAACATGATCTGCTGAAGAAGACACGGGCTGGACGGTGCACTACCAGCCAGAAACTGAGTAGGTGAAGGGTATGGAAGTGTCCGGGGGGGAAGTGAGGTACGGAGAACGGATGGGCACAGCAGTGCAGCAAAGGCGCAAACTGTGTCCCCCCTTTGCAGTGACACATCTTACATGAGGCATTTTCACACCTCCTGACAACCTTTGTGTGTCACTTTCACACAGGAACTGGGACCTTAAAGAAAAATAAGCATGGCAGATGCAAAAACTGCTGATTGTAGGAGAAACTTGATAAATAATTGGAAACTACGCCACCATGCCAAAACAATGGGGGTTAATAAGTTGTTTTGTTAGTTATTTGTCAGTTATTGGGGTGATTGATCGCGAACAAAAGGGGACACAGCCTTTTAATTATATTTTACTTATATGACCTATGACATGTTCATGATTCTTATTAAATCTGGCCAGCAGACTGACCTTTTGTTTTCCACAGAATAAAAAAGAATGTAATGTTATACTGCTAATAAGCACTGGCAAGTTTCATTGCCTGCACCACTGATATTAAACAGAAGTGTGTTGGTTAGTGATCAAACTTTCCGATGCAGAAATATGGAAACGCAAGCAGAAAATTATTCATTGATACATTAAAAGTAATTGGGGCGCAAAAATAACTCCATCTGCACAATTTTTGTTCTGCTACATCTCCTTTTCTGTAGTTTCGCTTACAAATAACAAGCTAGCGGCGGTGAACCAGTCAGCAAGGTATTGCTGTAAGAACCTTCCCAGCAGTTTGTGTTGAAAAGAAAGGTGCCGAATCTGGAGGTAGTACTAAAAAAGGCTTCTGGAACTGCCTGCGAGGAACTACAATCAGGCCAACTTCCTGCGGTGTGAACACGACAAAAGTCTTTGGTTCCAGAAAAAGGTTCTGGTTCTAGAAGAGTTCTAATGATGAGAAAGTGCCCATGGAAATCCTGATGCTCCTGATGCGGGATTGGCTGGTACTCCTGTGGTCAAAATTATCAACCATGTGTAAGAACAGCTTTGTGTGTGAACCGTCTGTGCACACATTTCTATGCATAGAATGGTGTTTATCAATTTCTTCCTGTGCTTAAAAAATCTGTGTATATTTACAAACATACCCAACCATGTGTACGCACAAGCCCCTAGGGGCAGCGACTGATTCAGCAAGGCTGGTATACGTGATATGGAAAAATATTTTATCATGATTTTGTTTTATATCAAATGATATTGATAATTATCACAATATAATTCAAGTCCCTATTTCTACACTTCAGTGCCCCGTTTTCACATAAAATTACCTCAGAACTGCCCTTGAACAGGTTCAGAACATGATTGCAAACTTTAGTTTTAATAGATCGTCAAAAAACCATAGATGACAACTGATTCCAGCAGGTTTTGGGCTGAGGCCCAGCGGAGCCGTTCAGCAGCCCTGCATGTTCTACAATGAATGTTACCCGTTAGCCAATGTCCAGTTAGACCAAGACTGGGCTTAATTACAAATAAGCAGTAATATCCCTACCATTATAAATTATGCTTTCCTAGGCCTATTTCATTCTAACTTGCTGCCAAATAATTTTGTTTCCAGTTATATTGCAACTATGCTTTAGTGACTCAGTGACTCAGACTCGAGTAAACTTAATCTCCGAAATCATAATCAGTGTTTCTGGAATCATATTTAGGTTGTTTCAGGCTTATTCAATTCAGAGTTCATGTTAAATCCTGAATATCCTGATGATATCTAGAGACTCAGGATTAACAAAATGTTCTTTCTAGTTACCTTTGATGGAACTATACACGGTCCATCTGAAGAAGCAAATAGTGTTATCTCCAGATGGAGCATATTTTAAATAAATAAATAAATTTAAAAACTATTTTAGAAAATGAAGTGCTGTAATACCAATTAAAAGTAAAATTTGTGGTTGTCAAAAGATGGACTATTCTTAATTGCTGTGAAATGACCAAGTTGTGTCATTTTTATGTGCCGAAAATGAAGTGAATGAATCTGCAGCAAATTGATCTTTATTTCTTTTTTCTTGGTAGTCATAAGTGATCACTAAGAAAAACGATGATTTGCACTGATGTGCCAGTGAACTCTGGCATCTTTGAGGCCTGCAAGCAGGGGGGCTGTTCTTCCTCTTGCTCAGTGTGCGGTGCAGCAGGATGAGGAAAATAGAAAAGTCACGTACCCTGTACAAATATGTCATGTCATACGATGTGCCTTCCCTATAAATCCATGAGCCATTTACAGACTATTTTGCCTGGACATTGAATACAATTTGCATGATCTTGACAATGTCTGCAGGGAGAACCCTAATGAGTTACAACATATTGACAACTAAACTTTGAATTGAATTTGAATTACTGTATTAAACTAATGCAAATGTGAGTTCCATCTACGCCAGGGGTGGCCAACTCCAGTCCTGGGGGGCCGGGGCCCTGTGTAGCTTAGTTCTTTCCCTGTTCCACCACAAATGATTCAGCTCAGGAGCTGTGTGGTAATTAGCACAAGGAGTTGAATCAGGTGTGTTAAATGAGAAGAAACCCAAAAATGTGCAGAGCTCTGGCCCCCCAGGACTGGAGTTGGGCACCCCTGATCTAGGCGTTCTATGCTAGTAATCCTGCAATATTTATACAATTATATTTACTCATTATGATAATTCATTCAGTGCCATCTCTGACAACCGGTAAGGATGGAGGAGTCAGGCCCCGAAATGCAGTAGCCAAAAGGTTCATTTAATAAATCAAGAGCAAACAAATCCAAAACGGGAGAGTAGTCGTGACGCAGGCAGAAGTGGGTCACCGGGGAGGTCAGTCCTACACGGACGGACGAGACGGCGACGATAGGAAGGGAGGAACAGGATCGACGGGGCAGGACAGAGCAGGTAGGAGAAGGCAGGTCAAAGGAGGAGGTGAGGCAGGCAGGGCGAGTAGGCAAGACAAGAGACAGAGAAAACGCCTCATTATAAAACAGCAACAATACTTCGCACTGGGTTTCTGGCGTAGCCGGCTTAAGAAGTGGAGCGATTAGTTGTGAATCGTCTGCAGGTGTTTGGTCCTGCCCATGTGGGCGTGACACCAACACTAATGAGCATTTATTAAAAAAATGACAAACCAGAAACCTGGTGGCACTATCCTTTAATTGATATGCAAGGTTTATGTCTGGGAAAAACAAGACAAACATGCAGCGGCGTTTTAACTGCTAGCATATTGCAATCGCATTTGACTGCTTGCATTTCCTATATTATATAAGAGGCTTCCAGTTGGAAGAAAAAAGTTTGTAAAAATGTGAGTGCAAATCCACGGTGTGTGGCGTTTCGAATGATTAAGATAAAGTTTAATCAAAATTTACTGGTCCCAGGAGTATTGAGCTATTCAATAAATCATGCAAAGATATTCTCAGCCAGTGACACAATGACTAACAGGAGAAGAATTTCTGCTAAAACGGGCGAAATCAAACCACCGCACACTGCCGACACGACGGCAGCCCCGCACGTTAAATTGGGAGTTTAATTTAGCTAAATCGCGGAGCAAAAATGTCTTGATTACACGTAACTTTATATCCTTTTCTATTCCTGTTTGTGATATTCTTTGCACTACATGCTTGCATTGTTATTTGTAACTGGATTTTGCTATTAAGAAATAAAGTAAAGAAAGAATGCAGAGGAGGGGAAAAGCGGAACTTCAGTGAGAATGAGGTGGAATTTTCCTGGATGTAATAGAAAATAAAATAGGTGCTGATTGGCAACTTTACCGGCGGCCGGTCAAAGACAGCGAGGTACCCAGCATGGGGACAGATGACACATGCAGATGACGCTCTGTAATATACACATTGTACTCTACAGCAAAGCATGTAAATATAATACTTTATAATAAAAAGAGATTTCACTAACATTTCACAAAATATAAGGCATGAACATGACCTACCTGCACATACTTTGTGTGAACATGACTAGATTGTTCTGTTTGTCAATTTGTTACAGTGAAGCGGAAGTCTGTGCATGTCCAATGTGTAGATCGATTTGCTTCAGTTACACTTCTCTGCTGCTGCGGGTTTGTGTGTTCTGAAAAGGAAGTGTCGATGAACAGGCCGACTGATTAGTCTCCAGGTCTTTAACGATGCCCCCGTCTCACCACTGAACGTGGGTGGACGCTGGGTGGAGCCCAAGAGGGGAATATGATGTCGATGATGACCTGTATGGAAAGACATCCCCGCACTGGCAGGCTAATTGAGAGGCCGTATGGCCTGCTTGTCATCTGCCACAAGTACCATATCAATCAGGATGCTGTTTCACTTCTGTGCAATGGGACCTTAGCTACCTCCCCCCCCATGAGTCTGCCAGCCTGACATTTGGCACAAGCATTTTGGTGCCAGCAGTGGGTTCATTGCTTTTGTGAGCGTCGAACCATAGGGGGCAATGCGGTGTGGCCTGTTATTTACGTAAAAGTTTGTCAGCCCACATTCACCGGTTTCCACGGTGACTGTGCGAAAGGCTGCATGTGGCCTGTACCTGCTTTGTCTGGAGCACAAAAATAGCTGGTGTCAAGATCGTGTGAACAAGGGACAGGGGAAGGAGGCTGCGGCCCCCCCCCAGACTGCCTGCAGACCAGGGCAGCCCCACCTGCCCCTAACCCTCTGCCTTTAATTCACTCTAAGAAACCACATGGCTGTACACCACCACTAGGGAATACTCAGTAAATACTCAGTGAATACTCGCTTTGGCTAATTATTATGTCAAATAGATAGCAAGAAACTCCCAGACAACTCACCCTAAAACAGGGATGGGAAATCTTATCCAGAAAGGGTTACCCCAAAAACCTGTATACACACCGGCTCTTTGCGGGTAAGACTGGCCTCCCCTGCACTAAAACATTGTGCTGAACAGTGTTGGGCACGTACCTTTAAAAAAGTAATTAGTTATAGTTACTTCTCACAAATAGTAACTGAGTTAGTAACTGAGTTACATCATTAT
>JAODKF010000068.1:249604-259881 GCA_026779585.1 Mormyrus proboscirostris | reverse complement strand
TTAACATTCTCAGTAACGATAACGGCGTTACAAGTATGGGAAAAATAATTAATTAGATTACTCCGTTACTGAAAAAACAACACCGTTGGTAACGCCGTTATACTTAAACGCCGTTACTCCCAACACTGATGCTGAAAGTATGAGCATCTGCTTTAGGGAGTTGTTGCCGGTGCTCTGGGTTTGTCCGGTGGTGAGCATTTGGGATGCACGTCTCTGCTAAAGCCGACGCAGGAAGATATTCAGGAGGAGATCAAAGCCACTGCCCGTCAGGGACGTGGACTTCAGCTTACCGTGCACCAACAAATTCCCGCATTTTCATCAGTGACTTCAAACTCGTTTGCGTTCATTTCTTTGTGATCAGAGGAAATCCCAGCTTCCTTTGATTACACCCCTAAGCTGACGGGGGTAGTGACATTGTGCTCCACTCGCACAGCAGACTTCGGGGGGCGCTGTGCAGCCTGTAACTGCACTCTGCGGGATTTTGTCCCACCAAACGGTGACATTGTTCATTAGCATGGCGTGGGGGGAGGCTGGCAGTGACAGTCAGGGATCCTTTTATCGGGAAGTACCAATGCACATATGCATTAAGGAGATTTGCAGCTATAAACCCCGCTAACAGCCAACGCTGCCAGGTCCCTGGGGAGTGGCTGTCCTTTCTGAGTTGTACAGTTCACAAATGCAGCTAAGAATGTTTCACAAACCCCATACTGCACCTTTTCCAATCTTTCCAGCCAGTTTTTTTCTGATAGCTGACTACTGCAGCACACATACCGCGCCTGGGGAAGAACGGGGGCTGAATGTTCCGGATAACTAGGCAGACGTATTAAGGGAACATATACAGAAACATTTGAGGGCTGTTAACAGCCAAGACAGCCTTCCTGATGAGAGGGTCAGGGAGCCCGGCTGGGCTGCCAGTGGACACACACAGGCAAGAAGCTCAGGCAGGCAACTACAACAGTGAATGTCCAAGTTTTTTTTTCTGTCTGTTCTTCCATGGCTTGTGCTGAAGTTTGAGCACTGCCCAGCGGAACTGGTTCACTGACTCCCAGGCTTGGAATACAGCCTTTCTTTGAAATAAAAAAAAGCATGCAATCGTTCTTCTCTGTCAGGAATCTCTTGCCGGATCGAATGATCAGCTTCAGCTGACTGGCTTCTCATAATTCATCTTGGCAAGTTCACGCAATACAAAATGTTTAACATTGGTTCCTCCATTAAAACATCATTTGAGGACCTTAGCTGTGACTAAGGGACACAACAGTGACACTGTTCTCCCAGTCAGATGGCTAGTTTACTGGTTTGAATAGTTTTACTTTAGCCATCTGCCAGTTATCAGAGTACCACAATGTTACAGGACGGAACATATATCCATGAGTCATGTGACATTAGGGGGGCGGTCCCACTTTCTCAGGAGGGACGGTCACTTAAACAGGATCATTTCTGAAATCCTGCTGCATTCTGCAATAAAATCCAGACCCATATAATGCAACTACTCAGGACCGGAAAGCCTGGTCATGTTAAACATGAACACGGTGGGCCTGGAAAGGTAGCTGTGTGTTAAAGCCAGTTCGCCGGCTGATACACGGTGGATGTTTTTCAGTTGCCATACTACAGCAATGAAGGGAGCAGATTGGCTTCTTTGGGGTCGCGACTGCCATTTATACACAAGCTGTCTGAAGGCTATTGGGCTGCAGCCTGGAATCCTCTGACCAATGGGCAGTGAGAGTGGAATCATCTGACCAATGGGCAGTGAGAGTAGAATCATCTGACCAATGGACATGGTGAGAGTGGACTTGCACTAGGACTGTCACCTGAGATCACCCCCAAACCCCCCCACATAGCACACCTCCAATGCAGGACGTGCCATAGAGGGAGCTAATGCCAACAGGCCTCGCCACTCACAGAAACGCTCCATCTTCATGATGCCCCGGAGATCCCACTCTTTTCTCATAATGATGCCGTCTTTCTGTTTAATGAATTAATTTGCACACCTGCTCTCCCCTGTGCCAGAGTGCAATATTGCCGGGCCTCAGTGGAAACATAAATGTGGTAAATGTGTTTTCTTTTGAAATAAATCATAGAGAAAAGAGTAATGCGATTATAACAATTTGCTGATTTAGGAATGACAGCTGTATATCAAAAGTCAACAGATTTTATTGATCTGCAACATGAATAATGAGGCGAGGGAGACAAAGTAATTCCTGCTTTAAAAACATCCTTGTGTGACCCGTCTCTCAGGCAGCGTAAAAGCTAGTCAGGCCAACCGGGAAACCATCAATGGCATCGGATGTTTGAGGAGACAGTCACACATACAGGATACAAAGTGTCTCCATAAAACACTTTAAGGATATGGATTACTTTTAAATCACTGGAGAAGATAAAAATATATATAGTAAATGTGTTTATTTTTTAACCTTTGGCTGAGTGAGATGATGCACGAGGCAGTGAATGGCACATGAGAAAGGCGGTCGCCTTTCACTGCCTCAGCTCTCGCTCGTGCCTCCATCTGATGGCCTGTATCACTCCTGTACCTGCGGTCACTTGTAAGCCTTAGACTTTGTCACACTGACACCAGTCCAGCTGCTGCATGCAGTGATAGTGGTGGGCGGATGTGGTGCGGGTGTTGGGCTGGTGGCTCCCTCCACAGCAGCGCATAAACACGAGCAAAGCCTTGAGAAACTGCTCTGATCAAATGTGGAAATGTGGCAGAGTTTGTGCCATGTGACCCCACTGGATGTCAGCCTTCCCGGAAGCCTGAGGCCTCCGGGGAAAGCAAACTGTACATTTTACCCTCCGTTTCCATGAAGCACTAGAATCGCGTGGATGTTCCATGAGCGTAGTGATGGTGCGGGCGGTAATGGCCGAAATGCAGAGCGCCGTAAACAAGGCTCCGTCTCGGTTTGTACGCGGGCATGTAGTCAGCACTTCATAGGGCAGCCACGACACGGGAGATGAGCGGTGCAGGGGGAGGGGGCCCCTGGCTGTTTGCCTGAATATTAACCCCCAACCCTTAGGAATATTAACAACACTTGCCGGAAATTAGAAATAGGTTTTACTGACTCGGCGCCAGTGCGGGAGACAATGACATCGATGCTGGTGGCAGTTACCGGGGTGGCGACAGAGCTCAGCAGGAAGCTGGCATATCCCACACACTACGGTGCAGGCCCAGCTGTCATTGTCAGTGTCAAATTCATCACCAAGACGACAGCACAGAGAAAACCTCCCTGATCCGTTGGTTAATGCATTTTCCGAGCTCACGTCGCGTTGCTTTTCACCTGCATTCCGTTACACGATGGGGAAATGTCAAATAAAGCGGAGGACAGCAATATGTACTATAAAACGGGTGCAGGACTCCCCCCAAGGAATAATGTTATAAAGGAGTATAACTCTCATGGGTGTCATATGGTCAGGTGTATAGGTATGGGGGGGAGGGGTTTAAGGGAGTGAGCAGGGGGTGCTGCACACAAATTAGTGTGTTAGCTGTGTGTGCCAATGTGCTGAATGTTTTGCAAGATGACAAAGTGGATTAGCTGTGTGTGGCAATGTGCTGCATTTCCGATAATATGACAGTGCATTAGCTGTGTGTGCTAATGTACTGCATTCCTGCAACATGACATAATGCATTAGGTAAGTGTACAGTACCAATGTCCTGCATCTCGTACAGTATGACAAAGTGCATTGGCTGTGTGTGCCTAAGTGATGCATCTTGTGCAACATGACAAAGTGTAATGGCTGTGAGTGCCAATGTGCTGCTTCCCCTGCAACATGACAAAATTCACGTCTTGCATTGTCTACTCTATATTCATCTACTGTTATATTTGCATTTAAACACTGCCATTTCTGTATATATGGTCTTATTTACCTATTATTATCCATCTTGCTCCCCCGTACATATCACTTCTGCACATATAGTACACAGTCTTACTTAACCTTTATTATACATTTCTCCACCCCCCCCCCCCCCACTGTTAATCATTTAATTTATGTGTTTTTTTCTAACTTGCTGTTTTTTTGTCTCACAGTCTGACTAACCAGATCTGTATTTTATTGCAAGTATACCTGTAGAACTGTGCACGGAGGCTGAGCACCTGACCTGAGGCTGTGGCACTGCAGACCAAACTTGAGAGATCAAGGGCCAAGGCAGAGGCCCCACCCACAGCACCACCTCTGCTCTTCTGCTCTCACCGGCAGGAGTGACCCAAAAAAAAATCACACATATAGTGACACTGAGAAAAAGTTAAATATGGACACGCTCCTCAGCAATGAAATCGCATAAAGGTATTATGGAGAATTAAGGGGGTTTGTGGTGGCCTGTGGAGGGCGCCACCCTGGTTGTTCATGCTTTTCATGTCATGTTATTGATAAAGTGCATATCTGCTCCCACCCATCCCAGAGTTCTCCCAAGGGGGGTAGTATGAGGCTGATTGAAAATGACAGAGCAGATGCCCCTGGGTTCAGCCAATCACAGATGCGACACAGTTCTGTCATTTATATAAAAATTGAAAAACACAGTTTCTGTTTTGGAGGATAAAACACCCCATGGACCTCTTACTTTCAAGCCTTGGAAAAAAAACGTAGCACAGGAAGACCACCGTTAATGCTCTCATCAGAACCAACACATTAAAAGGTGCCGCATTTCATGACATGTTAAATGCATCACTTTTAACCTTTACAGCTCTCCTTGTCAGGGGAATGTGATACATGTTGTGCTGCAATTATGCGTAAATTCATTATTTTTAAAAGATCCAAGATTAGCATTCTTTCCTGTGCAGGATGGCACACATCTGTGCCACCAGTGGTTGCTACACTGATGAGGGCAGTGTGGGGCTCAGTGGGCCAAGACTCGGTGCCTGTCATCAGAAGGTTCAAGCCCAGCCATGTGTAGTGACTGCTGTCTGGCGAGCAGGCAGGAAGCGGTAAGGACGAGGCAGGCAGGCAAAGATCCAGGACACAAGGGTTTATTTTGGGAAAACCAGGTACAGGAAGTAAGACAGGACCTGACACAAAACAGGGAACGCAGACAGGCAGACCAGGAAAGGAGACACAGAGGACACAAGGAACGGAGGAACAAAAGGACCAGGAGTGAACAGAGGAGACACAGAGGGATGAGGAGCAGAAACAGGAGGGACGAAGGAAGAAAGCAGAGTGGACAATGGGGAGTCCGAGGGAACTGCAGCGGGTGAAGAGTGGCAGCTGGAGGGGCTGCAGGCAACCGTGAGGCCAGAGCTGAAGGAGACCTCGCAGGGAGCGAGGAGGTAGGCGGAGGGACAGGTGAAGTAGGTGAGGAGGGAGTCGGATAGGGCACCAGGAGAGGCAAGGAGGGAGTCCGAGGGGACCACAGCTCAGGGGAGGAGGGAGGAGTAGCTACAGCAGGCAAAGGCACAGCCACCGTGACGAGTCGTAGCAGGGCAAACCGCAGGCGATGGACGAGCCGAGGCAGGGGAACACGCAGGTAACCGACAAAGTGGCGGAAGTGGGACTGAAGGCGACTGGAAAATCCTCAGAGGGGGACGCGCAGGTGACTGCTTATCAGGAGCTAAAGGAACCACAGGCACCTCCTGAGCCCTGCGCCTGTGTCCTCTCCCCTTTCCGGACACGGAGGGGTGGGGTTCTGGCCGGGATCAACCACGCCAGGGCGTGGGCAGAGGAGTCATTAGGGAGGTCCCCGAGAGGTCCCACTCGAGCTCCCCCTCCAAGGGAGAAGGAGTGGTGGTCAAACTGTCTGGGACCTCCTTGGAGACTGGGACTGGTGCCGGGGGGACTGGAACAGGGTCAGGGACCAGGACGGGCGAAGCCTGGGCCAGAGCATCAGGCACGGGTGGACCCTGGGCATCAGGCGGGGGCCAGAGCAGGACCCGGGTCCTCGGGTGAAACAGCTGCAGGAGGAGCCAGGACCTCAGGCGAAGCAGCAGCAGGTGAAGCAGGAAGCTCGGCGAAGCAGCTGCAGGCAGAGCCGGGACTGAAGAGCTGCGGGAACCGCAGGTGGTGTCTTACAGTCCGTGGGCGGAGCAGGAGCAGCTGGAGGCGGGAGCTCGAGCGAAGCAGCTGGCGGAGGTGTAGGAACCACCGACTCAGGACCAGCAGGGGGCATGGCAGGAACCGCCAACTCAGGACCAGCAGGAGGTGCCACAGGAACCGCAGACCCAGGACTAGCAGGTGGTGGTGCAGCAACCGGAGCCTCGCTGGGCAGCATGGCAGCCACTGGGACAAGCCGATCAGGCAGGACAGGTGCCGGCGGGATAGGCCGATCAGGTTGGACAGGTGCTGGTGGGACAGGCAGATCACGCTGGACAAGCAAGTCAATTTTTGCTGCCAGGGTCGGTGCTGGAAGAGTAGGCGTTGCCCATTTACGAGCTATTTAGACACACAGGATTGCATCCCAAATAGACCTGGCCCCTTTAAGGGCCAGGCGTGTCTCCCGTTAGGGGTAAGCTGTCAGCGGTGGCAGCGTAGCGACACCCATGCGGGCTTTGGGTACTAGCGTAAATGACTTGCCGGTAAGGTCCTGTGTGAGCTCTGCCAATTCTCGAATCAAGAGCAGTTCCTCCCAATCTTTGGCAGGGAGAGAAGCTGCGGCGAGAGAAGCGGCCCCAAGGATTTGCCTCCTCTTTTTCTTTTTCCGAATGGAAGCTGATTCAGATGGATTCAGACGCAGACTAAATACACAAGACAAGTCAAAATAACAGGACACAGGTGATTACAATCGGGGTAGTATGCGTGGGTAATGAGGGGGTATGGCACACACAAGGATTGGACGAGCAGGTTATGACACCATGTCACGTCCTTGTGCAAGGCCCTTAACCCTTAGATCCCTGGGTGCCACAATAGGTGGCTGCCCTTCTCGGCCAGCTTGCTCTCACCTACTCAGAGCAAGTTTGCCGAGGCATAAAGAGAATTTCTCCATAGGGATCAATAAAGTATCAATTATTATTATTATTATTATTATTATTATTATTATTATTATTGGATACAAATAGTCTTCAACACTCCCCAGTCTTTAGACTTCCTTCGCTGCACACCAGATGCTTGGTGTCCAAGGCAACCTTGCATTCTACCATAACCAAGTCACCTTTGACCTTTGCATGTTCATTTGTAGCCCTGGGGTCTAGTGAGTAGGGGTGGTTACGGTGAGGGAGGGGGGCATTCACATTTACTCAAAGCACAGCTCGTTAAGCCTGTACTAAAGCTACATGTGTATAGGCATAAAGCCCGCCGGCTCCAGTCATTCAAATATGGGGGGGGGGGGGAGCAGTTCAGCCTTCACCCTCAGCAGTAGCGAGGCAGATGAAGGCGAGTCTCTGCTCGGAGCGCAGTGAAGAGCCGTGTTCTCCGAGATAAAAAGAGCCGAGTTTCACTTCAGTGGAAATCCCTGGACGAAAGGTATGCCTGGTTTTCTCGAACGAGAGAATCGAAGTGCACCCTTACTCCATCACTACCCCCTCACTTTCTGTACAATTTTTTCTCCTTTTAAACATTTTCCCTGGCCTAGTTTGAGCCCATTCCTGGGGAGAGATGCACATATAAATGGAAACGTCCCAACAGGTTTTTTTTTCACCCAGCAACAGGTATCAGTGCTAATGCAAAATGCAAAGCAGGAGCCCTCATCTGGTATAAATAACGCAAGTCTGATCTTACCGAAGGACCTCAGCGAGTGTCTGATCGCCATGTGGCCAGGCCCTCCTTCACACGGAGATGCAGAAAGTGGTCCTGGAAGACCTTCACCATGCTGCTCTTTAAATCGATGCACAGCACTGCTTTGGAAGTCTCACCAATGAATTTCAGTGTTCTTTCTGGTGTGATGAGTTAAAGGGAATCTGTGCTCGTGTTATTTGGCACCAGGCTGGCTGTTTGGCATCTTGTTTATTGGTTTTTGGTTAGTGCGCACTATCAGCACTCCTTCCGGGTACCACTTGGCCTGACTCCAGCCGTCATAGCCAGTGAGACATCAGCTGACCTAGAAGTCAAACCTCACAAATCCTCAAAAACCTGCCATGTGCCATTCTGTTGAAAACGCCTCAATGTTTTCATGTCAGACTCAGCCACAGAAATTGTTGACTGCGGTCATCACTCATGGCTGGGCTGTGTGGGGCCCCCTGTTAGCCACAAACAGTTACTACACTGGTGGGACCCAAGAGCCATGCCCCCCCCCTGTTGGCCATAAAGTCACCACACTACTTATTAAAAAAAATCCTTATTTAGGATTTGCTGAAGCAGCTTGTTCTGCTGACCGACTAGCTAGCTACCATACTCTGACTTTACTTGCTAGGTATTTATTTTTATTTTTGAAACACCTGAGGGAGGAGCACAAAGTAACTTTTTCAGTGGTGCCCCAAAAGCAGCAAACCTACCGCTGTGTGTGCTTGCATGGTGTGTGTGTTTTGGGGAGGGGGGAGTCAGTTAATCCACACAACTCCGCCCCAAATGCATGTCTACCTGTTTCCACACACCCACAGTTGTTTTATTATTTCATTACTCTCTTTACGGACTAAGCTCCTTGCCTTACGTTGAGGGGCCCGGGAAGGGAGGTGGGGCCGATTTAACCACCGGTCACATGGTCTTTTTTAGCACACCCTGTCCACCTGTGAAATCCTTCCCCTCAGATTGAGACAACCTACATTTCGAGACCCATCGCTCGGTGAGGAGCCGTGACAGGTTTGAACAGCGCCGTCATTGGGATGACGAAAGAGGGTCTCGCCTGAAATGAGGTGCACCACCTGCCTGTGAAAATGACCCCTTTTGCCAAGTGAACACCAAAAAAATAAAGTTATAAGTTTAAACTCCCGTGACATATAGCATTGTCTACTTGGATGCCACAGAAGAGAGATCTCATTGTTCAGCTTTAAGAGTGATAGCTTGAAACACGATCATTTACTGTAAGTGCAAAACTTCTGGCTTTAAAACTTTTTGCATGTTCCCCGAGGGCTCCATCGGCATGCATAGACACACTCCCTGTATTTCTATCCCGATCTCCGCACGCACAGCTGGTTCTCGTCATTAACAGAGCGGATGGGAGGATGCTGAGAGACGCAAGCAGATTGTTTCACCACTGGTTCAAGCCTTCAAGTAACAGTGGAAACATTTGTCACGCTTAAGCCAAAAAAAAATCACTGGATTAAAGGCTGTAAAATAAAAATTGAAAGGCAGAATTCATGTTTTCTATCATGTTCTCAAGGCTTCTTGGTCACGTCAAGTAAGTTGATAATTTGCTGATAAAAAAGAAAATCATAAAAACTAAATGACCTAATCCTAAATGGCATAGACAGTAACAGGGTTCAGAATGGGGTCTGCCCAAGATAATATTTTCCTTTTCAGTTTTTTTTTACTTTATTAGTTTACATCAAACCCTATCATACAAGTTATATTAGGTATCATATTCTGGATGCATAAATATTTAAAATTCAATAAATGCAAATAATGGCTGAATGATTTACCCAAGCTACTCCACAGCTAGTAGCCAAGACAGCGTTCGATGCAGAGGAGCAGTGGCTTCTCCTTTGAGCTCCTCCCCCTCTCACTAAGGCGGGGACACCCTGAGGAGGAAACTCACATCTGCAGCTAGTATCTGTGATCTCATTTTTTCGGTCACTACCCAGAGCTCATGACCGTGGGTGGGGGTGGGAACGTAGACTGGCTGGTAAATTGAAAGCCTCGCCTTCCAGCTCAGCTCCCTGTTCACCACAACAGAACAGCGCAGCATTACTGCTGATACCACACCGATTCATCTGTTGGTCTCCTGCTCCATTCTTCCCTCACTCATGATCAAGACCCCGGGATACTTTAAACTCCTCTGCTTCAGACAGAAACTCATTCCCCACCAAGACAGGGTCATCCAACCGGCCTATGCGTTTGGATCTACCAGGTGTATCTGGCATCTTCCCCCACCATCCAATTCACCAAATTGGCCAGGTACTCTGAACTAGGGTTCACACACACAGACAGAATTCAAAGTTGAAGGATGGTGACCCTCTTATTCACTGGGGTGATCTCCACCACACTGCCACCGAACTAGGGGACTAGAGGCACCCCCGTCCAGTGCCTCTCCGCATGGTAAAAGAGCTTTTGTCCATTTAGCACCCATGGCTTGGAACAAATTACAGAAGGAATGGAAATTGTCTGAGCTCATTTCATTAAGTGCCTTTAAATCTAAATTACGAATCCTTGAAGCTAAGTCCATAACATGCAACTGTTTCAATTAGATTGATTGTTATTTTATTTTTACTGAATTTTATTTGTATTATCTCACTTATTTTGTAAATGTGTTGTTGCTGTCTGTGTTTGAG
>JAODKF010000068.1:227281-240043 GCA_026779585.1 Mormyrus proboscirostris | reverse complement strand
CCCGGGCAACATAGCTCCTGGGATCACAGGAACACACAAACCCCTCCACCACGATAAGGTGTCGGCTCATGGAGGAGGGCTCAACAAGTAAGCCAGACAAAGAGCCGTGACTTTTCAGTTTGGGTCAACAACATATCCGAAGTCTCAGGCTCAGTCACTGAAGAAAGAAAACAGGGATATAAATGGATGACTATATTTATATATTTTATATTTTGACTACACCATAACTGCTCTCAAAATCCTGGGCCTTTAAACAGTCCACTGCCGCTAATTCAAGAAAATGGTGTACGTACCTGGTCTCTGGTATTTCACACATGCTATATTCTTCTGGCTAACAGACTTCCTTAGATTGACTTTAGCACATTAGCAATCGGCAGCTCACCTTCTTCTCCATAATCGTAACAACATCAGGCAGGCCGCCGACCACCTTTCCACGGTCTGGGGGTTTAAATACGATGCAGTTAAATATCAGAGGTTAATGCCCCTTGTGGTGAAAGCTTCCCTGGCTCACCTCCCACCTGCCCAGCCATACTTACTCTTCTCTGCAAAGGCCTCGGCCCTGCAAGACAAGGACGAAATGGCGTGATTATTACGAGCCGTTTGCTCGATGGAGAAGCTGTGTTCCCCGCTCCCACGTTCCATGTGCATGTTTTGCATTTTAGAAGGAGCTCAAAATCATATATTTATTTTTTTCCAAGGCTGTTTAAAATTACCCCAGGTCCCGCAGCAACGAATGCATAGAATTGAGAGTAATGAATGAGAAGGATTACGCCGATGATTGCCTTACTTGAGCCTCTGGAACTCTGCATAGGCGTTATCATAAGCTGCAATGAAAAGACATGCAGATTATGAACAAACCATCTTATATATTTGCTGCAAAAATATACCACAATTACTTTAGTAAATGTAAAAAAAAACAGGAGGAGTACTGAGATGCCTCTGCAGCTCGTGTTTCTAAAGAGAGGCACATTGCAATTTGTTAGTGCCTCTTTAATTCCACTTCTGCTCAAAGCCAGCTTTGCGGGTCCTTCCTATCGTTTGCTTTGCTATTCGGTGGAAACGGTGAGCCCGAGTCAGAGACCAGCTACTTGCCCTTAAATGGCAAACCCAGTTCAGAAATCAGCCTCAAAATGCATGCCCAAGTGAAAGACCAGCCACTTGGCTTCAAATAGCAAGCTCAAGTCAAAGACAGCCTCAAACTGCGAGCCCAAGTCAGAGACCAGCTACTTGTTCTCAAATAATGAGCCCGACTCAGAAACCAGCCTCAAACGGCAAGCCCAAGTCAGAGACTAGCCTCAAACGGCAAGCCCAAATCAGAGACTAGCCTCAAACGGCAAGCCCAAGTCAGAGACCAGCCACTTCTTCTCAAATGATGAGCCCGACTCAGAAACCAGCCTCAAACGGCAAGTCCAAGTAAGAGACCGATTTCGAACTGTTAGCCTGAGTCCAGTCAGAGACCAACCGCTTGTGAGGCGGGGCCAGCTGCCTCTCTCTCTCTCTCTGAAGGAGACACCTACATGCAAGTGTATTGCTGTACAGCTGACCTTTTCCTGGTTTCAGCTACCACAACTGAAGAGAACGGCACACAAGGACAGTGTTGACTTAATCACTTCCTGCACATAACCCCCAGCCACCACTGTGAACATGACAGCACTCGCGTCCCTGAACTACAACTGTCATAATAACCAAATCCCTAATTAACGGAGTTCCTGGGCGATGTCATGTGGTCTTCCTTAGCCTGAGTCCTCTTTGGCCCTCATGTCGTACAGTGAGTAGCCGTGGTACTATAATCACAGCAAACACATCACTGCCCAGTCAACAGAGATAAGATGCCTAAATATTAACATCAGCAAACATATGCTGAAATAAGAGTACAATGTTCAAATATAGCATCGTGGTAGTTCTGCTTTACATAATGGGTTCAATAATAATTTCCAACATTGTCAAACAAGTAAACATATTTTAATGATGACTATGTAAATGTGTTTAACCAATAATTTAAATCTATTCCTCATTTCCCTCTAAATGCACAATTAATGACATCAACGGGAAACTCCAGTGTGGTATTTGTGTATGTCTGTCACACATAAATTGAGTCCTAATCAATGCTTAATTAATGCTCTAATGAATGCATGATTTGTGGTGTGTTTTCCGCAGCCCAAAGTTTCACACAGAGGATTCGTAATCTCCCGTGGCATGAGGAGGGAAAAAAAACTGCACCTGCCTTTTCCAGAAAGTTCCAGGGTGCGGGTGTAGGTCTTCTCCACATCCACAATCTCTATGGTGTACTTCCCCTTGTCCTTCTCAGTGGGCTCCACAATCTCCAAGCTGGCCATGTCTGGAGTGCCACCGACACGAAGCCTTCCTGAGGCCGCGACTCTGCTCTCCCTAAGTGACCGGCGAGGACGCAAAAAGAGCAGCGCTTTGGGGAGGTTGGGGGCTTGGGGTGTAAGGCGGGGTGATGCGGCCATGGACATTATTGCCTACTTTGAAGGAAAGAGATCCACTTTTTCTCCATTTGTTAATTAGACCAGATGGGAAATTATGTGTTAAATTATGTATTCCTGTCTCTATTAAAGCGGGATGATACTTAGTGAGTTAGTGAGTTGAGTGAACGCCCCTGCTCTGTGAGTGTGTATTTCACATGTCCTCCGTGCCTCATGAGTGGTTCCTGTCTGGCTTTTGTTCTCAGGCTTCCTTCGGTCGGTCGGTGTCCTTAAATTGCCCGTAGTGTGTGTGCACGTATGTCTACGTATTTGTGCCCTTCAATGGAAAGGCATCCTGCCATGGTTGCCCTCTGCTCCAGTCTCCATGGTTCCTACATCCCCGTATCGGATAAGTGACTGAGAGACACACGGATGGAGCTTAATGTTTCGTAAAGAGGCGGAATCAGGAGACACTAAAAGTTGTTTTTGATTTCACAGCCAGCAAATATGCAGCCTCAAGACTTCACATGTCTTTTAGGCTTTCCCATTCCTGGGTTATTCCTCAAATAGTTATCTTGTAGGAAGCCCCAAACAATGCTAAATGATTTGAAGATGCTGGTCTTACTCTCCTCCCAGAGGCTCCAGGTACCGGAAATTAATTTATGTTCCTCCAAGAAAGAGGGTGCAGAGTTCACGGGTCCAAACTGGCATATTCTCTACATTCTGCACCCCCCGCCTGTGAAAAACTCTCCACAGTATTTGCACAGAGACTGCAAGAAGTATGAATCTGAGCCCCAAAACTGCCTCACACTGCATAAAGTTTTTCTTTTTCCCAGAAACCATCCTGTCCTGCAGGGAGCATTTTCTTCTGATGTAGGTATTCTCCTCACTGGCTAAAGTGCCTTGGGGCACAACATTAAGTAAACTGTGAGTCTGTGAGTCGGTGAGAACGTTAGACTGGGGTATAAAAAAAGGCAGTCAGGAATAGCATCCATTCTGCGCTTTTTTCCTCAGAATCATTTTATGCGTCATGCCAAAGCAGTAGTGATTTTAAGCATTGTCTTAAACTAGGTTTACACGCAAAGCTCGGTCATGCCCGGGACAGATTCCGGCAAACATGGAGAGGGGTTGCGTCTCATTACAACGACGGAATGTCTGCATACTTGTGGGACCACTGGATTTTCATCTCCTCTGTGTAGTACTTCATGTGACACTGCAGGCGGATGCCCTCTGCAGTGCACTGAATGGCGAGGTCGCCAGCCGAGGACCCTGCGAGGGAGAGAGAGGGTCGCCTTAAAACCTGCAGTCCCGAGAGTAAAGGCCACCGCTGGGAATCTTGAGGCACGCTGTGGTCAGGTGACCAGTGGCGTTACAGTGTGAAGTGTTTACAGTAGCTGTTAGTCCATGAGATTGAAACACTGCCACCCTTCATGGAGCCTGGCTGTTCTCACATCAGGCCGGTTAATCAAGGATGAAAAGTGGAAAAGTGTCTGTCTATCTGATGTGCATCCCTGTGCATGTGAAAAGGACTGTGAGAAAATGGTCTGAGGGAAAGAAGACAAAGATAACCATGTGACACAGGGAAGGGGCGTGCAGTAATATATTTATTAGGATCGGGGTTAAGGATTGGATTAGGGTTCAGTTGGGGTTTCCCGTTCACAGCGGAGGGGCGGAGATGGGGTCGGCAAAGACAGGGAAAAGGTTAAAGGTTGTTTTCAGCAAGGAAAGAGGTTAATTCTGATGTGGGTGACAGTGAGCGGGAATCAGGGTGGAGCTCGGGATCAGGACGGTCGTGCTGGGGGTCAGAGAAAGACAGAAAACAGCAATTTACACCCTCATCTATGCACAGGTGGTCCATCATGTGGTATATGCAGCAACATGCTGTAATCAGCACATGTCCCATGCCTTACCTTCAGAACAACTAATTTTCACACATGTTCATAAATATGACTGCATGGCTAGGGGCTTGATTTTATATACCTGCGGCAATGGATCTGAATGAAACACCTGAATTCAGTGACTAAGAGTTGTCCCAGTGCTTGTGTCCATATAGTGTATTTCACCTTCTGATGTGTCAGAATCCGCCCCCCCCCTCAGTTCCCCCACACCTGAGACAAGACACAAATATTCAGCCACGCATTCATCCGTGAGCAATGGCCCTAACTAACAAGCCTGCGAACAGAATGAAGAAGACAGAAATGTCTCTGAAAGATATGTCACTTATGGGGTCAACAGCACTGCTGTCTCGGGAATACGGGAAAACCTCGCTAACCTGCGAGATCTAGCCACTGACACCATCCGCAGCAATAGTCTCCATCCCAAAACGAACCATTACACGTAACTGCCAGTGTGTTTTAAATGGGAAACACAAGACATACCAGCAATTCGGGTCAGATCTTTGATGATGTCCTCGAACACTACAAGGGGAAGTCACAGAGAAGAATAGGGTTAGCCTTGCATTTTCATAGCACTTAGCCTTGCATCTGGCTGCGGGACAAAGGGATAAATACCTTGGCCGGCAATTTCGATCTGAGATACATCTTTCCCTCTGTTGTCGCTGATCGTTGCTTTGTAGACACCCTGGTCTTTCTTGGAGAACTTCAGACAGTCAAGAAGTAAAGTGTGAGGAAACAAAGCGGCCATGATTCTGAAGAATTTGCTGCCATCTTTTAGGTCATATGGGTAGCTATTAGCCTAAAGCTAATACCTAACATACGTCACCTAAACTGCTCACTTCATAATGTTCGATAAAATATCAGAGTGACTGTTGCTAGCACTTCATGAGAAAAAGTCTCGTGAGTTATATCAGTTATATGGATGTCTGGGGGCCGTCCAGAAAGTCTCCTCCTCCCTCCACAAGGTGGGATGGCCCAGGTACGACGCCCATGCTGGACATGTTGTTTGTCAAGCTGAACTGGATGCCCTCGCTGATGGATTAGCGGGCCACTGCTATTTGTTTACTGCTCCTCCAGGGCTGCACACTGCCTTGGCTCCGTTTGACGGGCGTCTACACACTCTCTTGGACTCAATACACATTCCTTACTCGCTGTCCGACTGGCTTTTTTTTTTTACGCATCTTTGGCCTGGCTGGATTATTCGTGGCCCCTGGGAATGTGCCTGATTTATCGTAAACGTTCAGTTTCGAGCACGAGACAGTAACCTTGTGCCACGAAAACCCCCAAAATGTCACCCAGCCCAAACTCCTGGGGTCCAATGAGGTTACGGCTGATATGGTCCTCTGTGTCTTTCTTTCATAAAAATGTCCGGCGTGTTTAACGTGTGACAGCCATGACGGGGCAGCCAATAACGGAAAGGAGCCTCAAATTAAAAGCCCTCTCGGTTAATAGAAGGTTACCTGAGGGAGGGGCAACTTGCACAAGCCAGAGGTCAGATCCGCAGGGATACCAGGCACAATCTCCTTGTCATTCTTGAACCAGTTGAATACAGACTCTTTCTTCAAGTTGGCCACCTGCAGGATAAAGCGCGGGCACTTCCTGAGACCCCTGAGCGCAGTAGCGGCCACAGGTATACTTAAGCTAAGCACGTGTGACTTACGATGCCTTACCTTACAGACGAGGGTGACTGAACAGTCGTCCCCAACTTGCACAGACAGGAACTCCATGAAGTGGGGACCTGGAGGGGGGGGCAGCATCTGGGATGATGCTCTCTGGCATTTGCTGATGATGTCACATCAGCTAAACAGCAGTACTTTGCTACAGATATATCAGCAGACTGAATTCTCCATAAAGGGCACCATACGCATAAAAGACGGACATAAATCAGGCAACCGTAGCAGAAATCTCATTCATTCCTTTACATTTAAAGGATCTAAACATTTTTGCATGCTTCTTTAAATTTGAAATAGAATATTCCGAGGCAGGAGTGTGAGATTCTGGGCGGGTGTTTCCTAAGCGGTACCTTCTTTCACGCGGATGTACTCCTTCCTCTGGAATTCAGCCTCTTTCAGGGCTGCCTTGAAAGCTGCCACGAGACAAAGAGGCCATGTCAAAGCATGTCAGGCAGCGGGGGGCGCTAACAGTCCGTCAGCTGGGGGTCCTCACCATCCCCGATGAGGACCAGTGAGGACTGCCCCTTGGCCTTGCCATCCTGCATCTGGATGGCATAGGTGCCCTCGCTTTCTGCGGTGAAATGGTCTAGCACCATCTCCACGACGCCAGTCGAAACATCATGACTCATCTTGTATTGCTGTGAGGCATCAAAAGCAAAAAATCACTCTGCTCACCCCTGGGGGGCGAGGAAATGGCCTATAGACCAGGCTGGCTTTCTGGAGAACCCCACCCCCCGCCACTTGCCTCGCTTTTCACCACCTCCATGTTGTTGAGGAAGAACTTGTAAGTCACGGCAGAGGAGATCCTCTCGGCCTGGACCCAGAAGCGGATGCGGCCCCTCTCCAGGATCTTGTATGCCAGCTCGGTCTTCATGGGGATGACTGGAGACAGACAGGAGGAGCTTTAGCCTGCAGATATATATCCAGACAAGGGAGCCTTCTCCCAAGCACACGCCCCCCCCGCTCCGTGCCAAGGCTGTCACCGTGCTAAGATCCCATTGGCCCGACAGGGACCAGCAGGCCCCTGAAAGGCAGAGGCACTGCAGCAATTCAGGATCTTGCTAAAAAGGCCCCAAGCCTGAAGAAAATACCCAGTGGTGGGAGGGACAGGGGCTGAGCTGCGAGACGCCCACGCCGCCTCGCACGATCGCCCACCGCACATCATGTGAAATATCCACTGTTTCATTTAAGGGCTGACTAGGGCCTGCGAGCTAATCCTCCGAGAGCCTCCTGAGCAGGTGGGTTAATGGATGCTCACTGGGATTCCTGATTTCATGGCTCTGGGCCAGCATCTTCTCAATTTCTGTAAAACAGAAGGAACAAATGAACAGAAAGGCAGGAGAAAACAGCCTGAGGGATGCCAATACAGGAAGCAGCAGAAATACTACCTTGTTTGGAGATCTCATAGCTGGCAGAAACGCCGTCGGTCTGTGTAACGGCCACAGAGAAGACGCCAATATCCTCCAAGTCGGGGTTTTTCAGTATAAGCTTGGACCTGAGGATATGTGTGTAAGTAGTAAGCGTAAACACCTTCCGCTGGGTGCGCAGTCACTTAAATACTTACTGCTTGCCCTCCGTTTTGATCACAATGCCTTTAGAGAAGTCAGTTATTTCTTTGTAGGACTTCTTCCAGATAAACTTCGACACCTCGGACACGTCACAGCTCTCGAACGTCATGCAGATGTCCCCTGTCTCCTTGTCCACGCCGCACTCGATCTCCTTGGTGCCTTGGCGTTCAGAGACAGCGGTAGCAGGTCATTCAGAAGGCACTTTGCTGAGTCCAGGTCATGCTGCTCCCTGCCCTCTAAATCTCTCAAGATCAGCTACAGCTTCCCACTGTGACTCCATACTGCCCTCTCCTGGCTATCAGTTGCTTGTTCCTTTATTCTCATTCTGGTGGATATGTAAATTTCTAATTTCCAGCCTTCCCACTTACTTCCCATAGTTCCTTATCTCTTCCAACCACAGGCTGCCCACCTCCCAGCCACTCCTTAAGCCCCACCCACCACACACACACACACATACCCTATAGTCAGCCTTTGGCCAGCAGATGATTCCAGTAGCCTGGTCAATCTTTGTAATAACACATCCTGCTCCGTATATTTCTCAGTTGTATTTTTGATCTTCGACCCCTCATTCCAAAAAAAATGCTCTGACTCACGTCCAAGAGGGACCTTCTCAAATGTCCCTCAGTATTCATACAACCAATGGGTGGAGGTCCTGTCTGTGCATGTTGGGGCTACTGTTCCATCACCCCCCAGGGATGGGTGAACGTATAGGTTTCAGGGTATGGATCTATTTTGTGGCTTTCATGCATGACTTGTGTGTTCCTGACACTGTTAGTGGCGATACCTGGCAGCGACTTGGCGATGACAGGATCTGAGATGCAGGACGCTTGCCCAGTGCCATCCGTGTTCTGGGCACGCACTCTGAAGATGTAGGTCTGGCCCTCCTCCAGGCCGGTGACCTGAGGACCGCACAGGGTAAAGAGGAGGAAGGTGCCTACACACGGTATCAAACGCGGAGCCCTCCACTCCCCTCAATCGCGGTGTCAAACGCGGCGGCCTCTCCGCCGCTCACCTTCAAGAAGCAGTGCTTTACCGCCATGTCACCCATCACCGGGCTCCACTCCTCCGAGCCCTTCAGGGACTTCTCCACGATGTAGCCAGTGACCTCACTCTTGCCGATGTAAACCGGCGGCTTCCACTCAACCACGAGGGAGTCATTCCGCACCTCGCAGCTGGTCACATCATATGGGGGGCCTGCCATTTATTAATGGGACTGTGATACACAAACTGGCACTGCCCCCATCATTATGGACTGTCACTGTGTAATCAGGTAAACGGGGTTTTATTTAGGGAAACAGCAAAACACAGAACTAAACATGAACGAATGATCAGTAACTGGACAGGGGTGAGACGGACACGGAAGTGCCAAGAACCAATTAACAATGACCAGAAACAGCTGAGGACACCGGGATTTCACAAAAGGTAAGAAGGGGGCGTGGCATACAGGAGGACTGGACGAGCAGGTCATGACAGCATGCACACACGCATCAGCGTATTATCTGCGTATTACACTAAAAAGTATAGAAAATTCTATCTGTTTATATCTATCTATTTATATCGATCTATCTATCTATCCATCTATCTATCCATCTATCTATCCATCATCAAACCTTGAATCCTGGCCAGGATCATGGGACAGGCAAGGATGTCAGTCACACACACAATCCACTACAGTGGATTAAGCAACAGCAAGTTCAAATTTACTGTTGAAATCTGGGTATGAGCTATTGTGGCATCCTGTGTCTGTCCCTGCCTGTCTGTTTGTGTGACTGTCTGTCGGTCTGCGTCTGCATGTACACCAGTGAAGTGGTCTGACTTACATGCCTGTTTCTTGTCTGTAACTATTGCCACTTTACAGTACATTTCACATGCCCCCGCCCTCCCTTCCCACCTGGTTCCGGGAAGGTCCAAGCTTGGCACAGGAATGCCTTGCTGGTCTCAGACGGGACCCCCAGCCCTACCAAGCTGGCACCGTAGACTCTGAACTCGTAGAGGGAGCCGCTGTTCAGGCCTGTGACCTGCCGCCGTCGGGAGAACAGAGTGCGCCTTACATGGGGATGGAATGACGGGCATCGCAGCCAGCTGCTTGGCGGGGTGGTCTACCTGCAGCAGCCTCTTGTGGACAGGGCTGGTGTTGACCTCTCTCCAGCGCTCCTGAGGCACCTCACGCTTGTCCAAGTAGTAGTCGGTGACGACGGCGCCCCCTGACTTTCGGGGACGCCTCCAGCTCAGCGTCATGGCAGCACCATCGCAGTAGAGCAGCGCAATGTCATAGGGGGCGGACGGCTTGGCTGTGGGGGGTGGGGGGTGGGGGGTGTTTCAGCACCACCTGACAGCATCGCCTTACACATGCATACATGCCCCACTGTCACGACTATCGGCCGTGAGGCATTGTGGGAAAAAAAAACCTCAAAACATTACATGTATCACATGATAACTGTAAATGCAAATACAAAATATTTCTGTATTTAATACATTGTTTGGCTGTACAATTTTTAAAAATGCAGTAAAAAATACTGTAAAATACTTTAAATGGTAAAGGGAAAATACTGTAAATATCAGTTAGGTAAAATACTTTTTAAAATATATAAAATATTTGTAAGTATAAAATTTATCTTTATTTAATACGATTTTGAGTTGTAACATGAATTAATTTTTTTGCTTCAGTTACTGGTGTAATCTGTAATATGATAATGACATGAGAAAACGTGTTAAAATACAGTTTTAAATATGTAGTTCTACAGTTTATGGAAACAATGTATACCGTTATACCTTAAACAGTGCTCCTGTCATTTTACAATAGAATTTATGTTGTGGAGTCAGTGAGCCAAGCACTGCCTGGCCTATTTGCATGTGTCCCAGCATGCCGCACTGTCGTGCTGAGAATGGCCACTGTCTATGTCATGCATGTAGTTAATGTTCCAGGTTCCATGCATTGAGTGTTCTGTACTGGTGCCCTGCTTAAGTTGAAGCTTTATCCCCGTGAGTTTGACTGTGTATAAGTTACCACCCATGTGTAGTTCCCATTGTTCATACAGTGACCCTCCTCCTGTTCCTGCATTTGGAAGTAATGTTTTTTTATGCCATTATACAAACAGGTTTTGTAATGATTGGTGTGATGTGATTCACAGTCCTGTTAAGGGCTATGAATGAAAGAGCTTTAACCAGCCTACATATGATGTAGGATTATTGTATGAGTCAACAGATACTACAATATGGTAGAAAATCTACACCTGTATGTTCTACAGTTATAATTTGTATTTTTTGTGGTTAACTGTTAGTTTCACATAAAAAACATAATATTTCAATCTGAAAATGTTTGGAAAAATACGGATTTAAACAAATTATTATACAGAATATTAATATGTACCGTATTACGTTAAACAGTACTACTGTAATTTTTACAGTGAAATTCTGGCAACCACAGCTGCCAGTAATTTACCGTAAATGTATCGGAATTGTTTTTTACAGTGTTGGTCTGGGTTTGCACGGTGTCAGAAGTCAGTGCCACGCATTCTGACCCAAAGGAGAATGCAGGCGCATGGTTCCAGAGGGTTCTGGCCAATAGCACTTACAGAGTGCGGCTTGGACAGAGAGCGGCGATGACTCCTGGGACTCCTCGCTGAGTCCCAGCTCGTTGATGGCTTGCACTCGGAACACATAGGTTTCTCCGGTGCTCAGGCCGTGGACCACAAACCTGACACAGGGCCGAAAAGGCATAGTGAACAGAAACTCAAGCTGGACACCTGCAGAAAGCCGGGAGTGTTTCCTGTTTACTTTAGTGATGAGTCTGAACAAGCACACAGTGGGTGGGGTTTGCTGCATGCTACCAGTGGACTATAGTCACTGCCGCCTGACGCCCTACCGGGTGTCCTTGTTCGGCTTGTGGTTACTGGAGATCCAGTCCTTGGAGCCTTTCACGCAGGAGTCGATATAGTAGCCAATGAGGTTGTTGGGCTCTTTGGGGGGGGCCCACTGCACCAGAACTGACGTCTTGGTATCGCGAGTGGCCACCACCTGCCCAGGAGCCGACGGAACACCTGGAGGAGGCAAAGCACACAGTGGAGCACTGACGTTCAGAGGAGGAACGCTAACAAGCAGATATAGCTGCAAAGCCTGCTAATGAAAAGTGTGGACTTGGCAGTGTTCTGGGTTAACGCTCAATAGGAAAAGCCTTAGGCTATACACATACGTGCGGCTTGCCAACGTACCACTCAGACACGTTACTCAGGTTTCTCAGGGAGAGAGAAACAATTTGTAATTATACAGGTGTGACAGCGAGACAGTGCAGCTGAATGCAAGGAATCTGTTCATCCATGTCTATGACACCTTTACACGAAACAGTGCAAATGTACACAGGGAAAGCATTGTCCTCCCTCTAGGGACATTAAACTCCCACTAAAAGGACAGCAGATAGTCATGCGAGCTGCTCTGCTGCTGCATGTCCAGGACGGATGTGCCGTCGTGGTACATGGGGTAGGAATGTTTACACCTGGCGCGGGCTGGACTTTGCTGGAATGGGGAGGGGTGTTATCTAAGACAGCAAGCCACCTGGCCGGGCCTGAGGTCGCGTCGTGTGAGGAATTCACCATGTGTAACGCTCGGCCACTCGGAGGAACTCGATATGCTTTTAAAATAGGCAAAAAAACAAATAAATGATTTAACAAAGTGAAGAAGTGGTGCAGTTCCGCGAGAAGGGGCGTTTGCTGGTGTTTGGGGTCAGTGCGGTTCTGTACCACGCAGCTGCTGGGTCTTGATGAGCCTGGTGGGCTCAGACGGCTCGCTGACGCCGTGCACGTTGGCCGACAACACGCGGAACTGGTACTCCTTCCCCTCGGCCAGGTCGAACACAGCGTAGCGTGGGGACCGCACAGGGACCTGCGTGTTGACACGCTGCCAGGAGCCGCTGCCCGCCATGCACTGCGGGGGGTGGGGGGGGTCAGTCACAGGATGGTGGGGTCAGGATCCCGGGCGTGAACATCCACTGCAGCGGAGCGGTGGCAAACCTTCTCAATGTAGTACCACATGGGAGACTTTCCTCGGTAGCTGGGCGGCTGCCAACTCAGCACGACGTACGTGCGGTCCGTCTCAGAGACGTGGACCTGGGAGGGGCTCCCAGGCGGCTTTCCCTCTCCTGGGGGAGTGACAGAGGGAACGATAGAGAGGGAGAGAGAGAGAGAAAGGGAGAAAGAAAGCGACG